>CM052799.1:108867202-109008634 GCA_028533885.1 Nasua narica
GTCTCTTATGGTTTGTCTCCTTCCTGATCCCATCTTGTTTCATTTCCCTCCCCCACCTTCCATGACCCCCCACCCTGCCTCTCAAATTTTTCATATCAGAGAGATCATATAACAATTGTCTTTCTCTGATTGACTTATTTCACTTAGCATAATACCCTCTAGTTCCAACCATGTCGTTGCAAATGGCAAGATTTCATTTCTCTTGATGGCTGCATAGTATTCCCTTGTATATATATACCACATCATCTTTATCCACTCATCCGTTGATGGACATCTAGATTCTTTCCATAGTTTGGCTATTGTGGACATTGCTGCTGTAAACATTCGGGTGCACATGCCCCTTCGGATCACTACATTTGTATCTTGAGGGTAAATACCCAGTAGTGTGATTGCTGGGTCATAGGGTAGCTCTATTTTCAACTTTTTGAGGAACCTCCATACTGTTTTGTTATGGAGATGGCTTCTTTCTTTAAACTTCATGAACCAACTTTTTCTAGCTTTTCTTCTGTAGCTTTCTCACCTCTCTCAGCCTTTCTAGAATTAAAGAATTAAGACTTTGCTCTGGATTAGGCTTTGGCTTAAGGGAATGTTGCAGCTGGTTTGATCTTTAATCTAGACCACTCAAACCCCCTATCACCAATAAGGCTGTTTTGCTTTTATTCACTTGTGTGTTCACTATAGTAGCACTTCATTTCCTTCAAGAACTTTTCCTTTGCCTTCACAACTTAGCTAACTGTTTGGTGTGAGAGTCCTAGCATTCTGCTGTCTCAGCTTTCAACATGCCTTCCTCACTGAGTTCAATAATTTCTAGCTTTTGATTTACAGTGAGAGACACGTGGAGCACCTGGGTGGCTCAGCTAGGCAAGCATCTGACTCTTAGTTTCAGCGCAGGTCATGATCTGATGAATCTTGGGATCAAGCCCTGCATCGGGCTCCATGTTCAGCAGAGTCGCCCTTCCCCCTGCTTCTTTCTAAAATAAATAAATAAATAAAATCTTTAAAGTAAATACATAAATAAAAAAAAAGTGAGAGACATGCAACTCTTTCTTTCACTTGAGCCCTTAGAGACCATTGGAGGGTTATTAATTAGCCTAATTTTAATATTGTTGTGCCTCAGGGAATAGAGAGGTCTGAGCAGAGGGAGAGAGATGGGTGATTGGCTGGTCAGTGTAGCTGTGAAAACACACGTGATATTTATTAAGTTCACTATCTTATATTGGTATGGTTCATGGAACCATAAAACAGTTACAATAGTGATATCAAAGATCACTCATCACAGATCACTGTAATAAATCTAATAATAATGAAAAACTGAAGCATTGTGAAAATTACCAAAACGTGACACAGAGACACAAAGGGAGCAAATCCTGTTGGAAAAATGACTCCAGTAGGCTTGCTCCATGCAGGATTGCCACAAATCTTCAATTTGTAGGAAAAAAAAATGTGTATCTGCAAAGTGCAATAAAGTGAAGAGCAATAAAATGAGGTGTATCTAGATCATAGCAGCCTGGTAGGATTATGGTAAAGAAAGTATGAATCTTTTTGCAAACAGTGCTTTGAATACCATTTATTCTTAAAACCATATTATGCTGTATCTGTGGAAGAGAACTAAAGCTAGCTTGAGCAGAGCCATGGGGGATCTGATTTTTTTTCTTCCTTCCTTTATAGTTAAGGCTTTGCAAGGTAGCACTGGAATTTACCCTTAATTTGGTTTGAAATCAAGGTGCTATTTTTTAGGCAGAGTGACAATTTCTACTTATTGCTTTTATTAGCTTGACCTTGCTTCCCAATCCAAGTACTCACTTGTTCTTCACTCCCTAAATAGCAGATTCTTTCAGAAAACAGAGTCTCATTTTCTCTTACCTTGGAGATGGCCATGGTGTTATTTTTGCCCTTGCTTGTCTTCTAAGTAGAGTGGATCGGCCCAATCCATCGTTCTGGTGACCTCATGCTCAACCTGCTTTTGAGCATCCCTCCCTCATTAAGCGGTTCTCTTCAGCCCTCTCAGACTGTCAGGACAGTGAAATTTTGGTCAGGAAAAGCTCTCAAGTTATTGAAAAAATGTTCTTCACATTTAATGGTTGGTTCCACAGGAGATAGAGGTTTTGTGCCATTTCTTCTGCATGTATGCCATATTTCCATAGCTAAAGGTGTGACTGCTGAAAGACTTCAAGATAAAACAGGGTTTTAATTTTCATCCTCATATTTAAATGTCCAGAGGATACCAGTAAAGTGGGTAATTGCAGATTTTCACAGAAGTCTCTTACACATTTCAATTGCCATGCTACTGCACAGTAATTTATGTCAACTCTTAAATTACAAACCTTGGTTGTCCCTGTGCTGATTTATCAGCTAACAAAATATGTGTTTGCTGTGACATTTAAATTCTTCACATAGGTTTATGTTTCATCATTCCCTTTTTCTGGGGCCCATCCTGGTATATATGATTTTAAGAAGTCAAAACAGGTGGCCTGGAAATTTTCACTTTGGCATAAACAATGCCAGAGTTCATTCATTCTTAGTATCGTTCATGGAAATTTATTGTTTTTCTCTGTGTCTCTGTGATTAATACTTGATATCTAGTTAGTGAGCTGGTTTTCTCGGGGCCCCCTCAATTGACCAATGTTTTCTGTAACTGCCAGCTTTCCTTGACACTTTTCTCTGGGTAATCCACAATCTCTCTCTATTCCTTGATCATCCAAATTATTGATTTAGCTTAATTTAGGTTGAAGTATGTCACAGCTCAGGCAGATTTTCTTATGAGGCCACTGGTCATGGGGTTCTAGTCTGTCTGATTCCACTCTATCATCCTCAGGCCACAGCATGACACAGAGGTTCGTCCTCCACTTGCTAATCCTTTCAGCAGCCATAGTACAGAAGGGTTTGCAAACTGGTAGCTGGTAGGTCCCAGCCCAAAGAATTCTTTGGTCCATATAAATTGTGCCAATATATAAAGATTGAGAGATTTCCTATGAAATTTATGCCTTCTTTTAACATAGCAAAAGATCTGACATTCAGGCCTGCTTTCTTCTTGTCAACAATCTTACTCTTGCCCGCCACTTACACAGTATAAACAGGTCATTTATAACTGGTGCCTGCTTCACTCATGTATTGGGACAATTTCCTTGTCCCAACAGGCATTTGAACACTCGTGTCATGTGCCGAAGTTTAATCAAATAGTGTGGTTTAAGTGTGTGTTGGGGGGAGGAGGAATGACATCTAATTTCTTTTATGATTAAGTCATGAAAAGGAATTGGGATATCTGTTTTGATACATAGAGGTCTCTATTAGATGCAAGTGAAAATGGGATATATTTTCTTCCAGTTTTACAATATGTTTGTATAAAAATTCATCTTCTATCAAAGAGAAAATTCCTATAGTTTAAAATGCAAGATGATGGATTCCTGAATATCTTAAGCAAGATTATCATACAGTGAATATGTTTGCATTGTATCAGGTTGAGTCTGGAAAAATTATATACAAATGTTAATACACAAAGTATTATAATACACAAAGTATTAATATGTAAGAGGTGTGTGTGTGTGTGTGTGTGTGTGTGTAAACTTCTAATGATTCATACTATTTCTCTCTTTTATTATAATGTAGTCCCTCTTATCCACAGTTTCGCTTTCCTCAGTTTCAGTTACCCACAGTCACCTTTGGCTGGGAAGCAGGTGATCCTTCTTCTGTCATATTCTGAAAAGTTCAGTAGTGCCTTGTCATTGCAGTGCCCATGTCATTCACCTCACTTCATCTCGTCATGTAGGCATTTTGTCATCTCATATCATCAGGCGAAGGGTGAGTATAGCACAGTAAGATATTCTGAGACAGCGAAGGAAAGACCACAGTCACATAACTTTTATTACGGTATCATGTTATAATTGTTCTACTTTATTATTATTGTTGTTATTGTCTTGCTGTGCCAAATTTATACTAAACTTATCAGAGGTATGTATGTATAGAAAAAACATAGCATACCTACCATAAGGTTTGTTACTATCCATGGTTTTAGGCATCCCCTGGGGGCCTTGCAATATATCTTCCATGGATAAGGGGGGACTGCTATACTTAAGTGGAGTTTCTAGGGCAAACACAGATACAGTGTCATAATGATAAACTATATAGTTTAATCGAACTTCACCAATGATAACTCAGATATCTTTTACAAATGTACTGCAAGAAGAGCTTTTTTATGTTTGCTCCTAATGCCAGCTGAAACACCTAATTATAGAACAACATTAGCTGGAAAAAAAAAAAGATTTGCTTGGGGGAAAGGTTTTATGAGTAATCAGTGCAAAGCAGAAATCTTCTCTTGCTGGGAATAATGTGGGTCGGCTGAGGTTTCTGTGAGAGTTTTGTTTTGTCTTGTTTTGGTTTTGGTTCTATACTGCCTGGGTGACCTCTTCTCATCCATCGCTTAATCAGGAAATCAAAAACCAACAAGCTGCAAGACAGACTCTTGTTCAAGATAAACCTTGTGACCTTCTAACAGGTCACGGAATCTTCTGTGAGAGCTCAGCTGCCCAAGTGATTCCTTCTCTGTTGGGACTTATTCAGGAACCACCAAAGCTCAGGCTGATGTCACAGAACCTGAGAGCACTGGTTCTCATCTTTGGAAAACACAATGCTTGTATTCTATTTCCTTCAGAAACTCAGATGAAGGACCATATCTTTAAAACCAAAGGTGGCAGGTGAAACAGGCCCTATTTTTCCCTAGGAGCATATATGCATATCTTTCATTTATCTTGAAAAGCTGGGGACATTCTACAAAGAACAACCGAATAAGGTAATAGAGGTAATAGTACTCAGTATTTTGCTGAAAAAGAAATGGGTTTTCTGTAGGGTGTGGGGAAGAAGCAGAAAAAGAACTAGAATAAAAGACCCTTCAGGAAGTAAATGATTTAGAGGTAAAGCTTATAAAATCGGAATGCTTTTATTCTTTTTGTATTTTCTGAGGAAGTGCTGTCTGTGAACCCACAAAATGGCACCAAAACAAATATATCACATATGCCTGCTGTGATTAAATTTCTCTAATTACACAACCACACTTGATACGTGGGACTGATGCATAACCTCTTTTTTTCCCCTTTGTAATCATTGTTATATCCGTGCTCTATAATCAACGTTCATCACAGCTAATTAGAATTTCTTTGTTAGTTGTTTCTGAGGTCTGACATTCCTAGAGTTCGACCGAAAAATTCATTTTTAAACATCTGTAGACTCTGGAGCAAAATAATAATAATAATAATAATAAATTCTAGAGCTGTATTATTCACAAATGGCTTTTTGAAGTTTTCGTGTACTATGATTTTCTTTTTTTATTGAATTTAAATGATCGCTCTTGGTGTAAGAAACCAAAACCTGTTTAGGATTTTAAAGGACTCTCCTGTGATTTACAGGTACCTTCCTCTTGGTAAAAGGAACTGTCAGTCTTGCTTGTTACTATAGATTCTGTGGAATTCTGTATGATACCCTGGGACAGATATTTTTTGTTGTATTAGATTGCCATTAATGTTGCTTTCTCTGATAAAAGGGATAGAATGCTGTGGATTTCCATCTTTTAGAAGTTTAAAGCTTATGTTCATTCTCAAATGTAGTTTTCTTTCAGTAAGTATTTCTAATTGTAGACACGTTAAATGCTAGATTCCAGTGATAGGAAAGCTAGTTAAATTTTAGCTAGTTTATTACAACAAATTTAATCTACTTTCTAGATGTTAATTCAAGGCCAAAGCTTTCAACTCCTTGCTTTGTTTTCTCATCAGGAAATCCCACATCTCTTGCAATCCTTTCCTAGGGCAATTGTAACCTTTAAAAGTTTGACAGAAGAGTAAACCCAAGTGGAAGTCATTCATAACCACTGCACCCCACCTTCTTTGTTTTGTATTGTCCTAGCTTGTTTTCAACTTCTTCCTTCATCTACATTTTCATTGCTATTGTTCGTACCTGTACTTTGGACTGAGTCATTTCCTAAAAAACAAATCTGTGTTACTGAGCAGCCATTTTGTTTCCTTCTCCTGAAAGTTCACAGTACACTGGAGGATCTAGGCCTGTGAACATATAATTACAATAAAACCTGAAGAGATGTATTTAAAAAGAGGTAACTTCAGGGCGCCTGGGTGGCTCAGTGGGTTAAAGCCTCTGCCTTCGGCTCAGGTCATAATCTCAGGGTCCTGGGATAGAGCCCTGCATATGGCTCTCTGCTCAGCAGGGAGCCTGCTTCCTCCTCTCTCTTTGCCTGCCTCTCTGCCTCCTTGTGATCTCTCTCTCTCTCTCTGTCAAATAAATAAATTAAATCTTTAAAAAAACAAAACAAAACAAAACAAAAAACAAAAAAAACTTAAAAGAAAAAAAAAGAGGTAACTTCAAAGCCATGTTAAGCTGGAAGAAAGAATGAGAAACCAGTGAGACTAATAGGAAAGGCTCCACGGTAGAGGTGATAATTGTGCTGAGACCTGAAGATACTAATAAAATTTAAATTAAATTAATTTAAATTAAATTAAAAAAATTAAATGTAGGGAATGACATTCTCTGTGCTAGGAGCTGTTCTAAGCACTTAAACTGTATTAGTTCCTTTAAATCTCAAGAACTCCATGAAGTGACATATATTATAACCCTTTTAGAGGTACGGAAACTGAGGCACAGAAAAGTTAGCTCACTTATTCAATGTCGCTGTGGTAGATTTTATTTTCTAAAGATGGCCATAAGCAGTATCTCTCTTTCCATATTTTTTTTTGTGTTTTTTTTTTTTTAAAAAAAAACCTTGCCATTCAGGAGCTCCTGGGTGGCTCAGTGGGTTAAAGCCTCTGCCTTCAGCTCACGTCATGATCTCAGGGTCCTGGGATCCAGCCCCACATAGGGCTCTCTGCTCAGCAGAGAGGACCGCAGGACCCCAGGATCCCAGGACCCCTCCCCGCCGCCTGCCTCTCTGCCTACTTGTGATCTGTCTCTCTCTGTCAAATAAATAAATAAAATATTAAAAAAAAAAAAAACCAACAACAACCTTGCCATTCCCACATTAAGAGGGGGAGTCTAATTCCTTTGTTTGAATCTGGTTGGGTTTGGAATTTGCATAAAACCATCAGAATGTAGCAGAAGTGGCACTGAATGACTTCAAGGCTAGGTAAGGAAATAAGATACAAACATCCACCTGGATCGTTGGAACATTTGTAACAGAGTCCTAATCTGCCATGTTGTCAGTCATGCCTTGAGGAAACCCAAAGTAGCTCTGATGAGACATTCTAGGGAAGATAGAGAGCTGCCTGACCAGCCCCCAGCAGCTCCAGTCCCTCTTTGCCCTTCTAGCTCCACTCACACTATTAGACTGCAGCTCATTGGAGATCTGTAGCCAGTAATGCCTACTCATGCCTCTCCCAAATTCCTGATCTGCCGAGACTGGGAGACAACACAGTAATTATTTTCAAACTACCAAATTTTGGACTGATTTGATACATAGCAACACTATCGGTAGCAGTCACACAGCTAAGATAGTGAGCCAGAATTTGAACCCATTCGGACTTCAGAGCCACTTTTGCTCTATGCCAGAAAATAAAGGTTGAGATTTGTGGATGTTTTAAGTAAATACTTTAAGTAAAACTTCCACATTATATGACTATGTTGCAAAATCTATCCTTCAAATCAGTACTCTGAGGGTAAGGAAATGTTTTCACATAGTGAGTTATTTCTTTAATGGTTGAAAATGAACTAAGGGAAGAATAAGAGAATGTTTAATGGGATCATAAACACATCCACTGCCATAATCGTAAACGGTGACTGAGCAGTGATTGAGTAGATATATGTTATATCTGCGTAATGACTTCCAACCATGTTACAATGACTTGGCAGTTTAGATGGGGGGGGGTGGAGGATGAAATAGATGGTGAATATTTTAATGAGGAAATAATTTCTTGATAGGCAGCTTGGAGTGGAGCAGATTGAAACTACTTTGGAGTCAGAAACCTTAGATTTCAGTGAGCTTGAATTTCAATATTATCTTTGGTTAATTTATAGCAACTTACTGAATTGTATTTCCCATACTAGCCAGTGAGGTTATCTAGCACAGGAATGGACGTTTATCTTAAAATAATAGCAACAACAATAATAATAATGGGTTTGATCCCTGGATTCTCTGGGCCCAGCATAAAGAAGACATCCAGGGGCGCCTGGGTGGCTCAGTGGGTTAAGCCTCTGCCTTCGGCTCAGGTCATGATCTCAGGGTCCTGGGATCAAGCCCTGCATCGGGCTTTCTGCTCAGCAGGGAGCCCACTTCCCCCTCTCTCTCTGCCTGCCTCTCTGCCTACTTGTGATCTCTCTCTCTCTGTCAAATAAGTAAATAGAATCTTAAAAAAAAAAGAAGACATCCAGTAATGGATGTCTTAGTCACTTAGTATTTACTAAGTGAATGAATGACTGTACAATACGGTATTGTTAACTATCATCACCATCCTATGCATTAGGTCTCTAGAACCTACTCATCTTCTACAACTGAAATTGTACTCTTTGACCAACATCTCATTTGCCACTCCCTTCTCCTTCTGGCAATCAACCACTATTCTACTCTCTGCTCCAGTGAGTTTGATTATTTTAGATTCTACATAAAAGTGAGATCATGAAGCATTTGTTTTTTTTGTGTCTGGCTTATTTCACTTAACATAAAGCCCTCCCGTTTCATCCATGTTGTTGCAAATGGCAGGATTTCCTTTTTATTTTTTTAAGGCTGAATAATATCCCACTATGTATATATAACACATTTTCTTTATCCATTCATTCATTGGTGAACATTTAGGTTGTTTCCATGTCTTGGCTATTGTGACTAATGTAGCAATGAACATGGGAGTATAGATACCTCTTTGAGATTCAGATTTCATTGCCCTTAGATATATACCCAGAGATGTAATTGCTAGGTTATTTGATATTTCTATTATTAATTTTGGGGGGAACTTCATACTATTTTCATAGTGGCTATATACTAATTTACATTTCCCCCAACAGTGTACAAGGGTTTCCTTTGCTCCACATCCTCTTCAACACTTGTTATCTTTTGTCTTTTTCATAATTGCCATTCTAAAAAGTATGAGTGATATCTCATATTGGGTTCCTTTTGCATTTTTCCTGATAATCAGTGGTATTGACAGCTCTTTCACAACCTGTTGATCATTGTATGTCTTCTTTTGAAAAATTTCTATTTAGGTCCTTTGGCCATTTTTAAAATTGAGTTATTTTGGGTTTTTGTTACTGAATTGTACTGGTTTCTTATATATTAACTCTAAATCTTATCAACACACACACACACACACATACACATGCACAGTAGTAATTATGTAGACGTGATGGGTAACTTAATTACCTTGATTGCAGTGATCTTTGCACGATAGACAAATATAGCTCAATAAGGTTATTTAAAGGAGCAATAACTATTATTTTCTTAGAACTTCACTTTTTTATTTCTAAAATATAAATCAATAGTTGAGTTTGCAATTGAGAAATTCTGGCACTTGTCATACCTTGAACTGGGGAATTTTCTAGCCTCTAGTGGGGCCTACACTTCACAAATAAATAAATAGCTACACTTAAAATGTATCTTCTAGACGCGTTGGAAGGTAAATCAGTGTTATGTGTAAAACAAACACTATTAGTACTAATGTGACATCTGTTCCTACCAATGTCCTATAGTGATGCACGAATGATGGGGAATTTGAGAATCTAGCTAAAAGATAGGTTTAGGGTGCTCACTTCGGCAGCACATATAATAAAAGATAGGTTTAGGACACCTCATTTTACTTTCAGGTACAGAGGTTTATGTGATTTCTTTTTTTTTTTTTTTTAAGATTTTATTTATTTATTTGAGAGACAGAGAAAGTGAGAGAGAACATGAGAGGAGAGAAGGTTAGAGGAAGAAGCAGACTCCCCGCGGAGCTGGGAGCCCGATGTGGGACTCTATCCCGGAACTCAAGGATCATGACCTGAGCCGAAGGCAGTCGCTCAACCAACTGAGCCACCCAGGCGCCCCTATGTGATTTCTTAATACTCTTCTGGGATAGACATTTCTCAGCCGTGGCTACCTCAATTCAGAAGATTAAATTCTACCCTTATTAATAATAAGGCTTTCTCTACTTCCTTGATTTGTGAAATTCCTATTTAACTGTGAATGTGAGAATTTGATGCAAACATGCAGATGCTAATTTTGTGAAAGAATATATAATCGGTAATTATAATTATTAATCATGACTAATTTGTTTTGTTGATAACTTAAGGGAAATATAGACCAAAAGAGCCAGTTGGTTTTTGTTAGTTGTTTTGTAGACTTGTCTGCGACTTTTTGCCTGTATGGATAAGAGCTGATAATTCAGTAAGACTATATTCTACAAACTTAGAATCTCCCGCCATATCATACAGGGGAGCTATTTTTTGCAGCTGCTTGGTAAGAATAATATATAAATTGCATAGAGAATTTGAATCAAAGTAATTGCACTTGGACATCTATCTTGCTATGAATTGGAAAAAGGAGAAAAAGAAGAAGCAAAAGAGAACACATTTCACTTGTAACTAACATTTGAGAAATAATAATAATAGTAACAACAGTCCTATGTGACTTAATGTTTCCAGTCATTTCACATGTAATAATTTAATCTTCACAACGAACCAATGAGGCAGGTCTATAGCTATTCCCTTCTTTTTAAAGATGAGGAAACTAAATAAGAGAGATAAAGCAAAAGCTCTGATATTCAGATTCAGTCCAAACACCATAGTCTTGGCTATATCACCATAGTTAGTATGTGATTACGAGTTTTAATGGGAAAATTGAGATTAAAAATATCTCTAGAGGGGCACCTGTGTGGCTCAATCAGTTAAGTGTCTGACTCTTGATTTTGGCTCAGGTCATGATCTCAGGGTCATGAGATTGAGGCTGGGTTGCTCTTCACTCTGTGGGGAGTCTGCTTGAGGTTCTTTCCCTCATTCTCTCCTGCTGCCCCTCCCCCCTCAAATAAATAAATAAATCTTTAAAAACATAGCTCTGTAAATTCCCCAAAATATTTCAACCAAATCCTAATTATGAATAGATAAGAGCTATAGTAAGAAGGTGATAATTTTAGAGTTATTATTTAAGTTCACTGATCTACTATAAATATAATGAGCTATGACACATGCTTAAAGACAACATAATTTAGTTTTAATATTTTTGGCCTTTTGAAAATTTCTTTAAAAATAAATGTATCTCTATAGATATAGGCTGCATTAAATGACTATACTATAATATAGTCGCTTTTTTTTCAGTTGTTTCTGGTTTCATTAATTTAAAGTAGCCATTGTTAAATGTAAGTTTTTTCCTATTAAAATGTAACTTGTTTTTTCTACAGTTCCCTTTGTCAGATGAATTATTGCTGAATATATTTTTATTTTATTTATTTTTTTTAAAGATTTTATTTATTTATTTGACAGATTGATCACAAGTAGGCAGAGAGGCAGGTAGAGAGAGGGGGGAAGCAGGCTCCCTTCCGAGCAGAGAGCTCGATGTGGGGCTCAATCCCAGGGCCCTGAAATCATGACCTGAGCCGAAGGCAGAGCCTTTAACCTACTGAGCCACCCAGGCGCCCCCTGAATATATTTTTAAAAGTCATTTAGTGGAAATACGAAAGAAAAAATAAAGCATCTGTATTTAGTACATGAGAGAGCATTTACAGAGGGTTTCAAAAGTTATATGGCATTTTCATAGGTATTATCATAGTTTTGCTTCTCAATATTTCTATAAAGTATCATCACATTCTTTTTGAAATGAGTAAAAGACACAAATGTAAAGTTAATTGCATAATAGTAGAACTAGGAGTCAGAACTAGGAGTAGAACTATTAGTTCAGGAGTCTGAACTAGTATTTTATTGCCTTATATTTGTTTTCTGCCTTATACTGTGGCCATGTAAAGAATGAAGTTATTGGTTCATAAAGAATGATCTTCTCTGATACTTTCTCCAGTATTCTAGCACATTTCTACATTCCTCCTTCCTTTCTCTCCGTAACTAGCAATGAATAATATAAGAAAGAATGTGGTTAGACCTCAGGAGACTCATAAAGTTCAAGATTTTTGTTTTGAGGTTCATAGTTTGTTCTCTAGTGACTAGGGATTCAATGGATTGCCCAAGCCTTGAAATGAAACCACATGCACCAATTTAAGCAAAATCCTAGAGTCAAAATCATGTATAGAAGGTATTGCTCTTGCATTATCTAAACTTTTCAGAATAAATATATTATTATTATCTTTCATGAGTAATTCTATAATTCCAAAATGAGGTCATAAAATCCAGAACGTTGTTTAAATGCACTTCCTAATTATATTTAGGGCATGTATGAATTTCTCAAAGATGCTGATTAATGCCATATCTCACCTTAACCTATAGAGAATTACATTAAGCTTGACACCTACAGAAAAATCGACTGATTTGCTGTAAAAGCTAATTGCAATAAGAAGCTTAGGTCATTCATTTCACGAAGTCTATTGATTTGAAAATCAGTATGATACATAAGATGTGTCTGCACTTTTTGGCTAATTTTCACAAAGCAAACACACAGTCTTCTAAAAATAAAAATACACACACTAAATTGGGCCAAACATTTGGTTTAAAGAAAGATGTGAGTAAAATAAAACACTTCTAATTTTACTTCTTTACTCTGCACTGTGGCCATCTCTGTTTAGTTTTTGCTTCGTTGCTGAAAGCAGTGTAAGCTATTACTAAAACTGCATAAAAACAGATTAAATAGATCACATGATTTTAGAATAGAAGAATGTTTTAAGAAAACAATCAACTAGAAGGAGCCCAAATTCACAAATTTTGTTTAAAGATAGAAATTAACAGCCTATTTGTATAGCTCATTTAATAGGCCTTCTATGTGTTTGCAGTTCTGTTTTATTTTGTGCTACAACCAGAAATGCAACACTGCTCTTGGAAACATCATATTTAATTCTTGAAGAGACTGCAGTATGTCATTACAGATGGATTGATAGCCTTGATGATATCATTGAACTTTTGTCATGCCTAACCTGGAAGACTTGCTATATGTCAGAGAATTTTTGTCATTCATCTTGCTTTTGAAAGGCCAAATTTATTTGCAACCTTGAATGACATTGGACACATGAAACAGCCTGAAATCTATCATGCAGTGAGTATCTTATAAAACTGCAATTTAAAATCCTCAGTATTGACTTGGTTTTTAGAACTATCTTCAAAGCCAATGACTTTCAAATTTTTTAACTCATAAGCACTGATTTTCAGTTGATAAAAATAACTTTATATTTTCATTTTTGAGTACATGAGGTCACCATATATGTACCATGCTTTATTATTTGCTTTTTAGAGTAGGAAACAACAGAAGTATAAATGCATGTTTATATTTATATTTATTAATATCAATATGTGGTTGACCAGTGAACAAGCACTAGTAATGAAGTCTATCCTTTGGTGGAATTTTTCAACCAATCTAAAAAAATATGTATAAATATAGCAGGGTTGCTTGAAAACAGTGCTATCAGAGAAAATACAAAATTGTTTTTGAGCTTTCTCTGTTGTAGTATTAGGAAATGTGATATATATTACTATAAATTTATTCTATCCATACTAAAACTGAATTCATGTTCAATATAAATTAAATAGGAAAGCCAACTGGGTGCCTACTATGAACCAGGTTTGAAATCTAAGGCATGTGATAATAATAGCTAATACTTAGCTAATAAATAATAATAGCTGCTGTTTATAGAACTTACTTTATGTTAGAAACTATGCTAAGTATTTTTTTTATTTTATTGTTTTAGAGATTTATTTATTTATTTATTTGACACAGAGAGAGAGATCACAAGTAGGCAGAGAGGCAGGCAGAGGGAGAGGGAGAAGCGGGGCTTGATCCCAGGACCTGAGATCATGACCTGAGCCGAAGGCAGAGGCCTCAACCCACTGAGCCACCCAGGGTCCCCTATGCTAAGTATTTTAAATATATTATTTAATTTGATTCCCACAGAAGCATTATCAAGTAATTACTTTCTTTTTCTTTAGCGTACAGATGACAAAATTAAAAACTTCAAAGTTAGCAACAAACATTTCCTAAAGAGGTTTACTCATGTTCATCTAGCGGATGAAGACATAAGCCAAATAAGAACTATTTTTTTCGGGATTGTGTGTCTAGGGAAGTGGCCTGTTACATTTAGCTGTCCTTAAAGGGTTTTTACTTTAGACCTAGCAGGAGGTTCTTGGTATAAAATGTGTGACATCCTTTCCTCTCATCAAATCTTCAGTGCATGAGCGTGGGTCAAATTTTCATGGTCTCTCAGATAACTTCCTCTGAGGTCTTCTAGATAAGGCTGTCTTTATCATTTGAATGTGAGGATGCCTCCAGAGACAGAAAAACACCGGCATGCATTGCTGCTTTCTCAAGTATGAAGCATCCGGACAATTGGATGATGCAGCCTTGGCCATGAGAAATGAACTGGATAAAATACCAATATTCTATATCATTGAGTAGCCTTAAGCTTCTCACAAAACACTTTAAGAAGCAAAATCTTAAAAATTATTCATTTTTTAAAAAAACACAGTATGTATTCTAAAATTCAAGTGAATACACTAAAAGTGATGTAATTGTGCACCATGGCAAAGTTTATAAATAAGAAAGAGAGGTAGTAGGAACATTTTAGCCTTAACTTTAATTTTTTTTGCATTCGTAAAGTATACTTATTACAAAGAAGTTGGGAAATAGGCAATTACAGGACAACAAAACAAAAAATTGTCAACTTCATTCAGAGATAGGTACTTTTAGCATATTTGACTATGTTCTTATATTTTTTTTCTAATAAGATATATTGATGCATAAGGTAAGAATATAAGTAGATACATATGGGGTTACCACTATGCACACACACACACACACACACACACACCCTTAATATGTTGTGCCATATGCAGAGAATAAGTAGTTTCCTGGAATGTAAGTGTTAATTCTTGTATAGTGGTCCTTTGTTTGGATGTATTATAATTTATTTAAAATTCTACTGCATGATATTTAGTTTCCCTTTTTCCTCATCTGATTTTAAGAATACATGAAACATTATGGACACTTGTAATTATTTCCCTTGGATATATTCTTGAAGTAGAATTACTGAATGGAGAAGTTCTGATTTTTAAATTTCTTTTTTAAAATTGAAGTATAGTTGACACATAATGTTACATTACTTTTAGGTATGAAACATAGTGATTTGACAAGTCTATGTGTTAGGTTGTGCTCACCACAAGTGTAGCTACCATCTGTCACCATACAATGCTATTACAATGCCACTGATTATATTCCCTGTACTGTACCTTTTATTCCTGTGACTTATTTATTCCATAATTGAAAGCCCATACCTCTCTCTCCCCTTTACCTATTTTGCACACCCCTTGACCCCTGTCCCTTCTGGCAACCACCAGTTTGTTCTCTGGATCTATGGGACTTTTTCTGCTTTGTTTTATTTGTTATACTGATTCCATATAGAAGTGAAAGCACATGGTATTTGTCTTTGTCTGATTTATTCACTTAACAATATCCTCCCAGTCCATCCATGTTGTCACAAATGGCAATATCTCATTCTTTTTTAGGGATGAGTTCATTTTCCATTGTATATACACATACCATATCTTCATTATCACTTGAGTTGCTTCCATATGTTGGTTGTTATAAATAACTCTGCAATAAACAGAGGAGTGTATATACCTTTTCAATTTGATTTTTTCCCTTTGGGTAAGTATCCAGTAGTGGAATTATTGGATCATACAATATTCCTATTTTTAATTTTTTGAGGAACCTCCATATTGTTTTCCATAGTTGCTGCACCATTTATATTTCCAACAAAACTGTATGAGGGTTCCTTTTTCTCCACATCCACGCCAATACTTGTTGGGTTTTTTGTTTTGTTTTGTTTTTTATTCTTGCCATTTTGACTACTATGAGGTGATAGCTTATTGTGCTTTTGATTTGCATTTCCCTGATGATTAGTGATGTTGAGCATCTTTTCATGTGTCTGTTGGCCATCTGTATGTCTTCTTTGGAAAAATGTCTAGTCAGGTCCTCTCCCCATTTTCTTAATGGAATTATTATTATTTTTTTGGTGTTGAATTTTGTAAGTTCTTTAAATATTTTGGGTATTAATCCATATTGGGTATATCATTTACAGATATCTTCTCCCATGCAGTAGGTTGCCTTTTCATTTAGTTGATAGCCTCCTTCACTATGCAAAAAGCTTTTTATTTTGGTGCAGTCTCAATAGTTTATTTTTGCTTTTGTTTCCCTTGCCTGAGGAGACGTATCTTGAAAAGTGTTGCTAAGGCTGATGTCAAAGAGATTACTGCCTATATTTTCTTTTAGGAGTTTTATGGTTTCATATCTTACATTTAGGTCTTTAATCCATTTTGAGTTTATTTTGTGTATAGCATAAGAAAATTGTCTAGTTTTATTCTTTTACATGTAACTGTCCAGTTTTCCCAACATCATTTATTGAAGACTGTCTTTTCTCATTGTATATTCTTGCCGCCTTTGTTGAAGATTAATTGACCACATAAGCATGAGTTTATTTCTGGGCTCTTTATCCTTTTCTATTGATCTATGTGTCTTTTTTTTTTCTTTATTTGCCAGTATCATACTGTTTGATTTTTATAACTTTGTAGTATATCTTGAAATCTGGGATTGTGATACCTCCTGCTTTGTTTTTCTTTCTCAAGATTACTTTGGCTATTTGGAATCTTTGTGCTTCCTTTTACATTTTAGAATTATTTGTCCTAGTTCTATAAGAACTGCTATTGGAGTTTTGATAGAGATTGCATTAAATTTATAGATTGTTTTTGGTAATATGGGCATATTAACCACCATCTGATTTTTGTTGACACTTGAATGAGAAATTATTTCCCAGTTTGTACTCTCACTAGTAAATATGGTACATCACTTTTGCCACTCCCTAATAACCCCTACACACATTAGCATTGATTTTAATCTTTGTAAATCTGATAGAGAAAGAATGTTCATTTTATTTTAGTTTTAATTCCTTTGCTTGTCAATTAAACTTAACAACATTTGACATTTACTAGATATTTGTATTTCTGATTTCATTTTTATTTCATTTTATTAAACCAAATTTCTGTTTGGAGTAGCTCATCTTTATCTTTTGATACATAGTAATTATTTTATATATTAAAGTTTTCTCCCCTTTGCCTTATATGTGTCAATGTTTTTTTTCCTCATTTCTTATTTGTCTTTTAATTTTGGCCTTTCTGAATGGGAAATTTTAAAGTTTGTGTGAGGAAGTCTATCAGCCTTTTCTTTTATGCTTTTTACTTCTGGTATTATTTTAGGTTCAGTGATATAAAATGTATTTGGAAAATATATTTTGCTATTTTGTGTGCTACTAAACTTCTTCCTGAGTAGAGGAAAGAGATTTTAGGTTCTTTTTATACCATTTTTGTACACTATTGTGTACAAAACTTTGTACACTATTCTATTAGTCATTTTGACCACTAGAATGTCTAATTGCCTTTTATTTATTATCTCCTGCCAATGGGTAAGTCCCATCTTGCTGGTTTGATTATGAGTTTTTGAAAGGGTCAAATTTTGTCTGACATTTATTAATAATGTACATTTATTGTTAGGTTTAAGTAAAGTAGACATACGTGTTGGGGCACCTGTGTGGCTCAGTCACTAAGCTGCTACCTTCAGCTCAGGTCATGATCTCAGGGTCCTAGGATCAAGCCCCGCATTGGGATCCCTGCTCGGCAGGGAGCCTGATTCTCCTTCTCCTTCTGCCTGCCAATCTCCCTGCTTGTGCTCTCTCTCTGTCAAATAAATAAATAAAATCTTTAAAAAAATTGAAGTATACATTTGTGGAAAAGGATCCTTATACATGATACTCATTATTTTAATATTTCAGGAATTTAAACTAGGAATCTTAATTGACGTTTTTCTCTCATATAATCTCATAGCTGTATACTTGTTCACATTCTTTAGGAGTAAAAGGCTTTGCCTCCAACTCCCCCATAACCAGATATAACAGTCTAGGGAAAGAATTTTGAAATATTTTTAATAGTGAAAACAACCACTTTATTCAAACAATTTTAAGTTGAGAGCTACCTAATATGAAACATAGATTAAAGCAATTTTTCATTTATTGAATTAGAAGCGACATGCTAAGGTACTGCCCTCCTCCTCCTTATCTCCATCCCTGTGCAGGACTTCCTTGAGAGAGGTATGTGAAAACTGATGAAGAAAATTTTGGCACTTTTTGAAAAATTCTGTTAAAGACTTTGTCATCTTATCTAATGACCTTTATATTCAAACCTCATGTAACAAATTGCCATAAGAATGTAATGCCAGCAAAAATGCATCCTCCCTAAAAAACAAATATTTCCATTTGAACAGTCACCTGAAAATCATATAAACCATTGTATTATTCTTTGTTTTTTATTACCTGTCAGAAATCTCAGACCTACATTTTAAAAGAATGATGGCATCGGTGATATTCTAACAAAAACTAAACCTTTAAAAGACATAATTCCACCACTGTTATGCATCAAAATATTTAATTCTTCCAAGATTTCTCCATGAGAATATATGGCTTTAATAATTGTAGTTGAAATATACAAATAATTTGTAATCTATTTCAACATAACAGTTTTCCATGTTATTTTATAGTCATTATAATTACAACTTGTAATGATTACACTGAAGTGACATATTTAATGTATTTTAATATTCCCATACTGGTGAACATTTAGGTTGTTATAAATAATTTGCTTAATACCTATATCACCTTCAGTTTTCTTTTTAATGACCATACCATACTTTTTTTGAATAAATATAATTTTGTATAACTCCATCAGTTTATAAAGAGGTTTTCATGATATTATGTATGGTAAGGTGTCTAACATAGTCACATTCTTATGGAATATATTTTTGGATAAATTCTTAAGAGTAGAATTATAAGACTCTTGATATATGATCTTTTCCAACATATATCCTCTTTTCAGCAAACTGAGTTTAGAGAATAATATCCAAACTGGTATGTAAACTTATACTCCAGGATTTCTTAGGAAGTCAACCTTTACTGGTCTTCCCTTCTATGATATCCTGCAGCACAAAGCTCAGGACCTATTTATAGAGTCTTATAGTCCTTGTTAATCATTTCATGATTATTAGTCTTGAATATCTGGCTGGTTGACTGAGTCAGATTGTTAAGAAAAATAAACAAGTTTGCAAAGACTCAATTAATGAGGTTTTCTTTGGGCTAATGTAACGAAAGGTGAGAAACATCAAGAAATAGTATGAATAGAATTTCTTTTACTGGCTATGATGGTGTAAATAGTAGCAGACCAATTCTCTAGCTGGATTACTGGTGAGACTTGCTGAAGGGTACGTACCACTAATCTATCGTACACCACTGGCAGGGTAGCTGCTTGCTGATGAAGAAGCTTCCCACTGACTAGGAGGCAGCCTGCTGGCAGCCATAATGTTGATACGTGCCCGACACAAAACACTGGCATCAGAGTGATGAGCCCCTTCCTCTTACAGCATTCCTCCAGGCCCTCTACTAAGAAGACTTAACATTGCACCTCCTGGCATTGTAGAGATATTTATAAGGTCCAGCTTCAATATCATAAAGCAAGTCTAAGAATAGATTTATAAAAATGAGAAAATTGATGACAAAGATGAAAAGTTTCACCTGAGAAGAAGAATTTATGAAAATAACCACCTGTAAGCAGTAGAAATAGAAAACTTTTAACAGAAAATGGAAGTAGATGAAATTAATGGTAAATTATGAGTAGCTGTTTATAGAATTAATAACTTTGAAGAAAGAAATATATCTAGTGGAATATATCTAGGTGGAAGTAAAGAAAGAAAATAATGATACAAAACAAAACAGAAAAAAGGCATATGGGGCACCTGGGTGGCTCAGCCAGTTAAGCATCTGCCTTTGGCTTGGGGTCCTGGGATTGAACCCCATTTTGGGCTCCCTGCTCAGAGGGGAGCCTGCTTTTCCCTCTCCCTTTGCCCCTCCTCCTGCTTGTGCTCTCACACACGCTCTAATAAATAAATAAAACATTTTTTAAAAAAGGAAAAAAAACATGAAATAAATGACATATAGATCAAAGTCTTACATACTATGTTATGCACTACTTTGGAAGAAAAGAGAAAATAGGGCAAAAACAATATTCGAAGAGATAATAAATAGTAGATACAATTTCTCTAAAACTGAAAGATACAAAGCCACAAAATTGAAAAGCACTACAAACTCTAAGGAAGGAAAGTACAAAACACACAAAAGCATATCATAGTAAAACATATGAGGAAAAAAAGGAGAAAGAGAAAATCTTAAAAGCAGACAGAAAATCACATTATATTCAAAAGGAAATTTAAATGATAATGGAATACATTTTTGAAATGCTTAAAACAACAGCCAATCTAGAATTCTATTCCATTGAAAATTTTCTTCAAAATTTAAGATGTAATAAATGGAGAAGAATAGGCAAATCTGTGCAGAAGAGATCCAAATAATCTACGTAAGTACTTCATCGTCAAAGAAGGGAAGCATTACTCTCTACTCCTTTAGTTTGGGTTATGAATAAAGACTTCATGCCAAAGAATGTAGTATGGAAAGAGGGATAAATAAGAGTAACCTTACAGTGGAGAAACCTGACAAACACTATATCAGCCTGGGGATCAAGGTTGACATCAACAGTCCTAAGTCATGTTGATAATATATATCTTTGATATGATGTCATGAAAATGGCACTTTACCTCTGTGATCTTCCTTCTCAAAACACATAATCCCAGTCTAAAAGTAAGAAAAACATCATAAAAATCCAAATTGAAAGACATTCTATAAACTACCTGACTAGTACTCCTCAAAAATGTCAGGGTCACCAAAAGTAAGGAAAGCAGTAGAAACTGTCACAGTTAAAGGACCTAAGGGTACACGACAACTAAATGTAATAGGATAACCTGGACAGGATCCTGGGTCACAAAAAGGGCACTAAGTAAAAACTAAGGAAACCTGAAAAATGTATGGACTTTAGTTAACAAAAATGTATTGATATTGGCTTATTATCATAACAAATGTACCATACTAATGTAAGATTTATAAAGTAGAATATGAATATATGTAGGCTATGATGGAACTCTGTACTATCTTTGTAGTTTTTTCTGCAAAATATAAAACTATTCTAAAATTTTATAAAAGTTTATTTAAAAATTAAATAAAAGCATATCAGTTCCTGGCAAAAAAATCTGAAAAAAGAAAAAGAAAAAAAAAAAGCCAGAAGATCCATATGAAAAAAAACTAAAAGCAATTTTCAGGCAGAAGGAACATTACTCCAGAAAGAAACACAGAAATGCAGGAAGCAGTAATGAATAGCATAAAAGATAAACATATGGATGTCTAAGTTATTATTGACTACATAAAATAGTAATAAGTCATAGGGTCTAAAAATCTGAAATTAAAAAAAGCATGATAACAATAACATAAAAGCAGGAAAAGCATAAATGGAGTTAAAATGTAAGTTTCTAGCATCGCCAGGGAATGGTTAAAGTGCTAATTTATATTAGAATTTAATAATAGATGTTTTAATATCTAGAGTAACTACTCAAAGAATAATAAAGGATGTATAACTGACAATCTAATATAGAGTGCAAAAAGAACAGTAAAATAATAAATTTAAAAGGACAAAGTAGTAGAGAGCAAAAGTAACATAAAATATATAGAAATTTAGAAAAATAGCAAAGTGATAACTTTAATCCAAATATATCAGCAATTACATTAAAGTCAATGATAAAATACCACAGCTTAAGGATACTGGAATATTTAAAATAACACATATAAACAGATATAAATATATAGATATAGTTTCTTAACTATATGAATGTAGAAAAAGTTAAAAGTAAAGTTTAGAGGAGCGCCTGGGTGGCTCAGTGGGTTAAAGCGGCTGCCTTCGGCTCAGGTCATGATTCCAAGGTCCTGAGATCAAGCCCCACATCAGGCTTCTTGCTCAGCAAGGAGCCTGCTTCTCCCTCTCCCTCTCCCTGCCTGCCTGCCTGCTGCTCCCCCTGCTTGTGCCCTCTCTCTCACTATCTCTGTGTGTCAAATAAATGAAATAAAATCTTAAAAAAAAAGTAAAGTTTAGAGCATAAAATGTCATGCAAACACAAACCAAAAGAAAATTTATAAAGCTATACTAATATCATTAAACCTCAATTTAATGAAAGAAATATAGCTGGATCTAAAGAAGAACATTTTACAATACCAAAAGGTTAATTTGTTAGGAAGATATGACGATTCTAAATTTGTATGTTACTTACAATAGAGCTTCAAAATATATAAAACACAACTTGCAGTCATAAAGGACAAACGTAAAATCATGTAGGAGATTGTACTATACTGCTTTCACTGATACAATAAGCATATAAAAAAAGTCCTTAGCTTTGCGCAGTGGCAGTATCGTAGCCAATGAGGTTTATCCGAGGCGCAATTATTGCTAATTAAAAAAAGTCCTTAAGGATACAACGATATGAAAAACATGATTAATAAACTTGAACTCATTAAATATACATATTTGTACATATTTGAAATCTGTATATAAATACATATATACATGTAATATGTCTATTGCATATATAGAGAGAGAAAATGTAGCACTTGAGGATTGTAGAATAGATCTTATTTTCCAGTAAACACAGATTTTTTTAAACCAAAATTGATCATATGCTGGAATATAAAGCAATCCTTAACAAGTTTTGAAGAATTGAAGTCATGTAAGTTATACTGTGGAGCCAGCAGAATTGATATAGCATTTCATACTAACAAGATGATTGGAAATGCCACAAGTGTTTGAAAAACCTTCATAATGTACCTTGAAATAACCCAAAGAAGGGTTAATATAGATTAGGAAATATTTTGAATTGAGTGATGACACATTATAACACAAGAAAACTTGTGGGATGCAGCTAATATTTTATTTTTAGGAAAATTTATATTATTGTGATGTGCTCTGTCCAAGAATGCTGCCATCAATTTCTTTTTTTTCTGGACACTGCAATTCCCACATTGTGGGACGGAATTTCTCCACATCCTAGAATCTCAGCTGGCCTGTGACGGCTTTAACCAAAAGATATCTAAGAAGTGATATGACGTACTTCAAAGGTTATGTCATAAGGAGATTTGTACCTTCTGTTTGGACCTCTTAGAATGTCTTTCTGGGGAATGATAACATTCTTGTAAAATGTCTCTACCTTTAGACCACCGTCTAGTGAGAAAGTCAAAGTTGGGCACATGGAGAAAGAGAGAGAGATATCCCACCAGCCACCCAAATATTCCAACCATCTCAGCCCCAGTCCCAACATGTGAGTTAAAAAGCCTCATGAGAGCTTAACCCTGACTGCCACTTGACTGCTACCATACTTGGAATCTCAAATGAGGACCATCAAACTGAGTCCTTCAGTCCTCCGAAATGTAAAAAATAACAATAGATTGCCTTTTTTTTTAAGTGGGCTCCACACCCAAACTCAAGACAGATCCAGACCTGAGCTGAGATCAAGAGTCAGACACTTAACTAACTGAGCCGCCCAGGTGCCCCAGTCAATTGCCTTTTTAAATGAATTTGGGAGTGATTTGTTACACATTCATAGATAACCAGAAATATTTTAAAAGAAGAAAGTCTAAAAATCGATGATGTACATTTCCATCTCAACAATTTAGAAGCAGAGCAGTGAAAGAAATCTAAAGAAAGTAGAGGGAAGTCAATGATAGAGATCACAGAGCTAATGTAATTAAATGGAAAAATGTGAAATACTGAAAAATCAATGAAGCCAAAAATTTGTTCTTAAAGATGAAGATAAATAGATAGATACCAAAGCTGATCAAAAATAAAAGAGAAGATACACATTTATTTCAGGAATAAGAAACGGGACCTCACTACAGATTAGACAGACATTAAAAAGTGTGAGACTATTGTGAATAACTTAACAGCAATATATTTGAACAGTTACATGATATGGACAAATTCCTTGAAACACATAATTTTTCTACATGTTTAAATAAAAATCTGAATATTCTTATATTCACTGAAGAAACTGAATCTATAATTAAAAACTTTGTGCACACACACATATACACATAGGTACACAATCATAATCCCAGGCCCAGAAGGAATCACAAATGAACTCTTCCAAACATTTAAGTAAGAAATGACAACAATCTTATACAGATTATCTCAGAGAATAGAAAAAGAGGAGGAACCTTTCCCACTTGTTTTGTGTATCCAGTATGATCTGGGTGCCAAAACCTAACAAGAATATTACAAGAAATAAAAAGCATAGACAAATCTCTCTCATGAATATAATCACAAAAACTCTTAACAAAATATTAGCTAACTGAATCTAGGAATACATAAAAAATGCACTTTATCTTGAGGGATACAAAAATCTATCAGTTTTATTTATCACAGTAACAACTAATAAGAAAAACCATGTAACTATCTTTATAGATTCAGAAAAATTACTAAATAAAACCTAACACCTACTTATGATACAAATAGCAAAGAAACTAGGGTTAGAAAAGACATTTCTTAATCTGATAAACCTAATCTATAAAAAAAACAACCATGTACACATCATACTTAACAGTGAAATGTTAAAAAAAAAACTATCCTTTAATCTGATAAAATTAATCTGTAAAAAAAAACCCAACTATGTACACATCATCCTTAGCAATGAAATGTTAAAAAAAACTATCCTTCTGCGTTCAGAAGCAAGACAAAGATGATCACCACAGCTATTTAACTTTCTACCTTATCTACTAGTACAATAACCAATATTTTAAGAACTGGACAAATGGACAAAATATTTGAATAAGCATGTCAACAAGATGTTATCTAAATGCCCAATAACATGAAAATGTGCTTAACCTAATTAATCATCAAGAAAATGCAAATTAGAAATTACAGTATGATAATATTATGCACTTTCCAGAAGAGTAAAAATAAAACAAAAGAGACTATCCCAGATGTTGGCAGGGATGCATGAGTAGCATCTGGTATCTAATATACCATTGGTGGGAGTGTAACTTAGAATAACTTCTTTTGAAGACTATTTGGCGATAGCTACCAAAGCCAAGCGTATCATACTTTTGGACCTAGCAATTCCAGTCCTAGATACATTACTCGATGGAAGTGCACACGTGAGTTCACTGAAGACATGTGTGAGAATATTTATAACAGCACTCTTTATAATAACCCCCAGAGAAGAAATATCCATATAAGTATCCAGTTTCTCATCAGAGAGTATCCAGTTTCTCATCAGCTATGAAATGGGTCAATTAAAATTGTGGTGTATTTATAGAATTGTATAATATACCGGAATGAAAATGAACAAACTGCAAGGATGTCAACAACATGGATATATCTCATAAGCAGAATGCTGGAAGATGCCAGACACAGTGGCGCCTGGGTTAAGCATCTGCCTTCCTTCAGCTCAGGTCATGATCCCAGGGCCCTGGGATCGAGCCCTGCGTCAGGCTTCCTGTTCAGTAAAGAGTCTGCTTCTCCCTCTCTCTCTGCCTCCCCATGCTTGTGCTTGTTCTCTCTCCCTTTCTCTGTCTCAAATAAATAAAATCTTAAAAAAAAAAAAAAAAAAAAAGAAGCCAGACAACACAGACCCAAATACAGTATGATTCTACATATATAGTTCAAAAAGACAAAACCTATACCCGTAGTGAATGAAGATCGGGCTAGTTGTGACCTTCAGCCAGGCAGGGAAATGTTCTCTTTAGTGTGGTTGCATTAGTATAGTCTATATCTGGAAAACTCACTCAACAGTATACTTAGGATTTGTATACTTTTCTGGGCCTATGGCACATTTCAATAAAAAGTCACCTAAAAACAAATAAAAGCAGTCTCAGCACCTGCACAGCCATCCCTCAGACCGTGACATCCAGTGGGGACGCACTGCAGCTCACTCGGCGGGGCAGTTCTTGGCTCCTCCAGGATCGGTGCTCTGTTCTCACCGTTCCACAGTCAGGAAGACTCAGTCTCTCTTTTTCTGTGCTTCTACTTTGTCAGCTTCTTCTGCTCTTTCTAACGAACACATTCTCCTTCTGTCTCTCTCCCATTTTTACCTGCTCCTCCCCACTTCCTCCTTGCCCTTTCTACCTCCTCTCTCTTCTAGCCACACTCCTGAGGCAAAGAGTTCATATGTCAGCTAGGGAACCTGCAGTATGGCAGCCCCATCTGAGCAGGACACACCACTATCAAACCTACAGACGTCTTGGGGTACTTATTCCTCTAAGCTGGATGAGGGGGAGACATCTGTAAAGATAGGCTCTGGCCACAGGTTTAGAATGGGGTGTGGACATATCCAGGACCTGGACACAACCAAATCACACTTCCATGTGGTCCTCAACCCCACCTGGATTTTAACCCCTGGAAACCCTGGGGCTACTTTCCTACCTCCACCACGCTGCCCTGCACAGTGCCAGGTACATTGTGTTGGGGGGGGTGCTCAATAATTATTTATTTGAGAAGCCAGCAACAACATTTACTTAATGAACAGATAGATAGCCTCATGTTCTGACTCACTGTCTGTGACTCTGTTCTCAATCTCATCCTCAAATGATGACTTGGATATGAAATTTCTGGACCTGTACCATAAGTCTCCAAATTCCGCAAGACTAAACAACTCCTTAGTACACTGCTCAAAAACATTTCAAGTACCAAAGGCTATGACCTGCCTTTTCCTTTACGTCAAAATTAGAGTGCATTAGCTCTAATTAAAATAAGATATTATAGTGTTATCTCATTTAGTCTGAGGTCAAAGAATAAAGTCATTCTGTGATGGTACATTTTTACGAGAGCCACTGAAGTCTTTTTGTGTCTGGTTAGAGGAGGCTAATTCTGTTTAAAAATTCAATTGCAGATATAAGTGAATGTACCATTGACATTGGTGCCTGTCAGAACCAATGCTGTAATACAATTGGCAGTTATTACTGCAAGGGTCAGGCTTGCCAGAAGCTGGAGAAAGATGGCAGAGGATGTGAGGGTAATGGTTAGGACTGTCCGCTTACAGATAAGGAAAGAGAGAACATCTATGCAATGCAAAAGAGGGGGTTTGTCTTTTATCCAAAGCCAGTTGAAGTGCCTGTGTTGAATGTTGTCAAGAGTATAGATCTTCCTCTCATGTCTAGATTACAAAATTGTAACCCTAGGAACACTTCAAGTAGCTTATTATAGGAAACATATGATTATACGCTCGTTTGGTCGTGTCATGTTCTGATTATGGAATTTCAATCGTTCATTTAAATCCCTGGGTAAAGTACGTATTTTCGGAAGCATTTCATTTAATTCTAAAGTAAAAATGGTGCTTATCATAAAATACTCATATATTGGTACAATGGAAATGGAGGGGCACCAAACCAACCACAGGGATAGTATTCTTGGTGCAGAATTAGGTTTTTTCACAAACTTCAATATACTCTCTCCTTTTAAAATTAATTCCTGCCTTTATTTATTAATTCATCATTTGGTTCATTTGATAATCATTGAGTTCCTCTTCTGTAACAGGCATTATTCCATATTCTGTGGATATAAAAATTAATGAGAAATAAATTCTGCCCTGAAGGAGTTTACTGATAGAGGCAAAGATTGAAACGTAAGTCAAAACCTAACAGAATGGTATTGTAAGGCATTATAGCATGGGGTTAAATCAACTGGATTCAGAGAGACCTGGGTTGGAGTCTCAGTCTCTCACTTAAAAATTTAGGTAACCCAGCGAATGTTATTCAGTCTTGCTAAGACTCTTCTCTCATCTATAATATTTGGGATAATGGTACTTTGTAAAATCACAGAAGTTGCCATGGGATTAAATAAGATAATATATCTAAAGCATTTAGCATAGTGGGTAGTATATAGTAGATACTCAGATGATTAACTATGAATTTTACTCCCATTTACATTCAGTTATTGCCCATATTGGGAATGTAATGGCGGCCAGAGACTGCTCCCTTTTTTTGTTCTCTAAGGAGAGATATCCAAATTAAAAGGAACACTGTATGATGTCTTATAACTGTCCTTTCTGATTTTCCCCCATCTAGTCATATTACTAAAATGCTAAAGCATTTTTTTAGATCTCTTAGAAGTGTATTTATTCTATGTTTTCTCATTGACCTTACAAAAATCATGCTCATTTTTTACCTGTAACAATGTCTATTCCCAATGGGCCATATGTGAACGAGTTGTAGGAGAAAACAAAATAAACAGAAAACATCCAGCTGAAGGCAACTGGGGTTGAGGCTGCGGGTTTGTTTGGGACTGCCAAGGCAAGACGAGTTGTAGGCATGAGTAGGTTAGAGGATTTATCAAATTCTTAGGAAGCAGAGCGGCTCAGTCCCTTCTGGTGAGTTCTGGCAGGCAGCAACAAAAAAGACCCCAGGTAAGCAGGCCAATATTCAAAGGCAACTGCCTCAGGGCTTTCCTGAAATAGGCCACACCCCAAGCAAGGTCCTCTGCCAGGGAGAGTGTAAATTAATGAAGGCAAGCCCTAAATTTACCCAGGGTCCTTTCATTCAAGGGAGATAATCTTTATTACTGATGAGATTATCTGTCAGTGGTGTTCTCGCTATTGATTCAATATCCCAGAACAGGAGGACTTAAGGACCCCATGGTGTCCTAATGAAAAGTGGGACAGTGACTGCTGCTGAAGACAGCGTGGTCTACATTATGAGAATATTCCTTATCATGACCCTTCCCTTCCCTGACAGGCAGCAATCTCTTTGTTTCTTTCGGCTGAACTGAATATTGTTATCACCGTCATCCTTATTATAGATACATTTGAAGTGCCCAGCACAGCAATTAGCCGGTGGTAGGTATAACAATTGCAATTATGTTTATAATAACTATTAGGCTCATAAGGCATGATAAACTTTGTACCCACTAATTCATTTACCTGCAATTATCTCATATTTAATTGAAGTTAGTTACTCTTCATATAATCGTCAAAACATTTAGAGAAGTGATTTCCATGGTTTCGCTTAACCCAAGTCCTTTTGCAAAGGCTGAGTAAGAAGAGTGAGGTCAGGATTTGTGAGAATCGAGAGTGTGACCCAGAGCTAACACTGACTTCCTACTTAGCGAGATGCAGCCCCGGGGATGGTACGGAGTGGAACGTGCTCCACAGTAAAGAACCAGCTCACAGTTTCCCACGTCTCATATTCTTTTCCTATTCATTTCCTTCAATGGCTGATAGACATGGGGATGCTAGAGAACCCGCTTGCTTGATTGTTGAACATGCGGTGATCTCAGATTCGTTTACATACATAATTAAATAAAAAATAATAGAGGACATTTTGAAATTGGGTACATTCTAAAGCCACTGCAAATGAGCATTTCAATTCATGTGAGGGCACTAAGGAGTCCTTCATATTTATTTAATGGATGCTAACAGTAAGGGTGGGCTGGTTTCAAAAACCATTGATTTGAATGCTACAGATATAGAATTAAACAGTCATTTGAAAGGACTTTCTTTTTGCATTAATATACGTTGAATGTAACTTGCTGGTATTGCTTTTTAGAATACAGATTTTTTAGCAGTTCATTAATAAATCTTTTCCCATCTTTTATTATTAAAAAATAAAATAAAAAGTAAAATACAGATCAACATTTTAGTAAACATTTGTGGTACTGTTAAAATAAATCTAGAGTCTACTTTTCAATGGAAATGAAATATTTGTAAATGGCCTTTTTAGCTGATCTTATTTTTTAACCTTTTCCCTAAAGAACTATAAACTTGTGGAGAAGACTTCTGATTAGCTCAGTTACATGGGATCCCCTTTTCTCAGACGTAGTGCTGAACTTAAAGCATGGTTTCTAATTCACACGGCAGGTTGGTTATTATAAGGTGTAAATTGAAAAGGAAAATAAAGAGGGGAAAGAACCGCCTACTAGTGGACACTGTGGTATATGGTGTGTGGATGCATATACCTATATGTACAGATACATATATGTATACATGTTTTTGAAAGGACATAGGGTTCTTCTTAATGTGTCAACATGGATTATAATCTTTACAGCTTTTCATATATATAATAATCATCTTTACATTTCAGGAAAAAATTCAACTGAATTTAATATTTTGTTTGCTACCAAATCCAATTTGCAATTATTTTATTTAGGATTTTTACATCCATAACCATAAGTGAAATAGGCCAGTAATTTGTGTTTCTCATATGTTTTTTATGGTAGTGGTTCTCAACTAGAGTGACTTTGTGCCTCAGAGACATTTGGTAATGTCTGAAGACATTAATTTTCACAACCGAGAGTGGGGGTTGCTGTTCACATCTAGTAGGCAGAGGCCAGGAAACTGCTTAACATCCCCTCGTTCTGTTACTTTGATTAAACACTTGTTAGATCCTTGCATTCTCTATCACAGGCTGCTTTCGTCTGTTTAATTTTCTTTTCTCTCTGTACTACATATGCTTAATTAGTTTACAGAGTTTCAAATATCAATAATTTAACTTTACAGTTTTAAAAATCTTATTTTTCTCAAATCTCTAGATTTTTTTCTATTATATGCTCATGTTTATAATTCTATCCTTCTCCTTTACTGTTTCACACATAGCTACATTGTGTATCTTATTCCAACACCTGTGGTTCTTGTTGGGGGGTCTAAATCTATTATTTCTTATTTCTGGGCCTTTAGTTACACTCTCTTTCCTTTCGTGTTGTATATACTTCTAGTATAGAACTCATGAGAACTGTACTTATTTACACATTTGTACTGTCTTTTAGATTGGGAATATCTTCTGGGAAAGGGCCATGTCTTATCATGTCTTACCACTTTCTCATCCCCAGTTAACAGGTGTCTAGTACCTAGCAGAATTCCATAAATGCTTACTGAATGAATGAATGCACAGATGAATACCCATCCATTCAAATATAAATGCATGCAGCATACAATCAGTATACCTTTATTCATTTCCTTATCTACAGATTCTAATCATGCTGGGTTTGTCACTTAAAGTCTGGCTAGTTAAACCATTTGGTTATCAGCAGGTCTTTGTGTAAATATTTGCTGATAACAAGTCTGTTTCATTTGAAAAGGTAAATCCCATTTTTACTTCTAGAGGGCAAATCAAAGTCTTGTAGCTTAGTTTGAACTTTCTGAAATTTCTCTCTGTGGCTTTTCTAAGTTATTGGTGAAGCATTATAACTAGTGTGACTCTGAGCATAGAAGTCCCATGGAGTCAAAGATTTTCTTTCTAAATAAAATAGTAACTAACATTACCATATTTTTAGTAAGTGAACTGATAATAAACACTGATTTGACATTTGAAATAAATTTACATTTGGGAGACATAAATGGACATAAAAGTATATTGTTTAATGAATTGACAGTTAAAATATTTAAAAGTAATTTTGATTATATTTTGAACCATTTTTTCCCTGAAAAAACATTAGAAATGATAATATGAATAAGCAGAGAATGTAACTCGGTATGCCATTGTCATTTAATTACAGATATTTTTGTCCAAAAGGCTTCTATAGGTGAAATCCCAGGGAAAGTAAATGATTTGAGCAAGCTTAAAGTGCTAATTGGGTGCCTCAGTCAGTTGAGCAGCTGCCTTCAACTCAGGTCATGATCCCATGATCCCAGGATCCTAGGATTGAGCTCCCCATCGGGCTCCTTGCTCGGTGGGGAGCCTGCCTCTCCCTTGCCTGTCTCTCCCTCTCACATGCTCTCTCTGTTAAATAAATAAATACAATCTTTAAAAAATTAAAAATTAAAAAAATAAATAAGTAAAATGCTAATTGGTGGACAAAGTGACACCAGAGGCCAAGCTTTCTTATTTCCCTTCTATGATTTTGATAGCCAACATGAAGTGGGATACAGATTAAGTTAATAGGAAGCATGGAGTCACGAGAATCCCAGAGACCTTCAACTGGCAGATAACATAAGTCACAGAGGAGAGAAATGAAGACCTAGAGGAATTGACTGATTTCCTCCAAGTTTCAGACTATTTATAGAGCTAGGAACAATTCAGTTCTCCTTTTCCCAACTGCCATTTTACTGATCAATCTGGTCAGTAAACATTCATTGGGCAACTACTATGCGCTCAGCGTGTTGTTGCATGATTTGAGAATACTGGAGTACTACAAAATAGGGTTTCTTTTGTCATAGGGTTTCAGTAACATTATGAATCCTAGGTACAAAATTATTTTGTGATAAAGAAAGTGCAAATAATTTTATAATATGCTTTGAGAGTTCATGCAGGCCATCTCTTTGCCTCCAACCAGCACTCCAGCTGGTGCTTTATCCTGATTATCAGAAATTTCCAAAGGAGGAGGTTCTGCAAATCTTTTCCACAGCCTGTTTAATAACCCTTGCTTCAGGAAAGCCTTCCTGACATGTAATCTATATTCCTTTTGTTTAAGTGTAATTTTAAGCCTTTTGATTTTATTGTCTTCTTAGTTCAGAAAGACCTAGCTAATCAGAATCCTCCCTTATAATAATTCTTCCCACACTTATTTTTTTTAAAATAAGTTTTAACTTTTCTTTTTTTTTTTTTTTTAAAGATTTTATTTATTTATTTGACAGACAGACAGAGATCACAAGTAGGCAGAGAGGCTGGCAGAGAGAGAGGGGGAAACAGGCTCTCTGCTGAGCAGAGAGCCCAATGCGGGGTTCGATCCCAGGACCCTGAGACCATGACCTGAGCCGAAGGCAGAGGCTTTAACCCACTGAGCCACCCAGGCACCCCTCTTCCCACATTTATGAATGCTACTATGCCCCTTCTCAACTTAGTAAAAATGTCACCCAATACCAGAGCTAGTGCCACTTTAAGAAATAATATTATCATCTCTCATCTCTCTATCCATCTACTTATCAAGCCATCTATCCACCCACATACAAAAATGGATACATAGTTTTGAGTTCATAAAATTCATTGGAAGAAATTATTAAGGATTTATCTACTTCTGTACATTGGCTCTCTTCATAGTCATCTATAAGGGGGCTTCTGAACTTCCGTAGATGTTAGGGAGGATAGAAAGGTAGTAGTAGTACTTCCCTGACTTCCAGGAGTTGACAGTCTATTGAGATGATATAATGGAGAACAGTTTGAGAAAATTTCTGTACAGTCTTTCCTCATAAACTAAAAAAAAAAAAAAAGTTATCCTTTTTTAATTTATCAAGACATATTTACAATAAGGAATTCATTATGTTTAAAAGCTTGAATCACTTAAAATTCTTGGGATGTATCATAGTTGATGCATAATTGTACGCAAAGTTCTCTTCCTTTTCATCCATCCACCCATTCATTTATTCACCAAACATGTGTTTGACCCGTCCACTGTGGACCATGTTAAACAAAGAGCATGCACTTTGCATTTGAATATTGACCGACATTAGCTAACTCTGAAACTTATAACAAGTTACTTAATATCTGTGGACCTTCCCCTCTTCATTTATAAAACCAGGATCACTCTACCTAACCTGATATAGTTTGAAAGATTAAATGAGAAGTTGTGAAAACAACATGGTGGTGGAAAATCCTCCTTTCCCCTACTACGTGATCATAGAAGATAGATATTCATTAGTCTAACAATCCTGACATCTCTCTGCCTCCTCCTCACTGCCTTCTTTCCAGAGGAGAAACAACAAATCATCTCACTGGCAAGTTTGAAAAAGCAAACTGTATGTTTGGGGAAAGAAACTGTGGAGTTTAACTTACCTTCCTATCTCCTCTTTAGGATCTGCAAATGCCTGCAGAAGGTGCTTATTCTGGTCTGCTCTGCTGTAATGTATGTTTAACAAGGGCAGAACCCCACATGGGGAAGAGTGAGGTTTTTCAGCTATACCTATAACCAGGTGAGAGCATTTGCTTAATTTTACATATGTTTTAGGAAGCCCATTGTTGCTACACCCCTAAATCTTTTATTGGAGAGAGAGAGAGCGAGTGAGAGAGAGAGCATGAGAGGGGAGAAGGTCAGAGGGAGAAGCAGACTCCCCGTGGAGCTGGGAGCCCGATGTGGGACTCGATCCCGGGACTCCGGGATCATGACCTGAGCCGAAAGCAGTCGCTTAACCAACTGAGCCACTCAGGTGCCCCAGCATCTACGATTTTAACAGCAAAGCTGACACTGCCACACCCACAATCCTTCTTTGTAGAAAGTCTAAGGGTAGTCTTAAGTATCTGTTTCTTTTCGATTTGAGAGAAAACTACACATATAAATCAAATCTGAAACTTTGCTATGAAAAGGAAAATCCACTTTTTTTTAAGTTAATCTTTTAAACAAAGCCCATCACTTCTCCTCTAATAATTTGGAGAGATCATTTCAACACCTCAGCTTTCAGCTAACACTTACAGTCAAAAGTGTATTTGGTAGTGAGGCAAACTGGAAGAGACTGTAACTGATACAAATTCTCCAAGATGAGCTGGCTCACTTTCCAAATATCATTAGGGACGTAGAGATTTATGGAAGTTATAGCTTCATTGATAGTTCCAAAAGAGAAAGACCAGAGAAAAGAGGTCCCAGAAGTCTGTGGCTGACAAGCAAGAAGACATCTCTCACAGGGGTCTTGTGTTCGTAGTATGCCAGGACAAAAATTAACCAATCCACAAACCGACTATTTCAGTAGCTCCTGCCATTTGCAAAAACAATGAAACAGAAGCAGCCAATCAGGGCAAATTGCTGCATCGAAGTGTCTGGGAATGATGGGCAACAAGGGACCTTCTTTCCAAAGTTTGGATCATGGCCCTTAGATTTTGCCTTATATCAAGAAGCATAACATAAGTTTAGTATTCTTTGTTTTGATTGAAACATAGTCACTATACAATGTCAACAATGTAATATTAGTTTCAGGTGTACAACCTAATGATTCAAAAATCCTCAATATTATACTATGCTCACCACAGTAAGTATAGGTACTGTCATCATACAACATCATGGCAATACTTTTTACTATATACCCTATGCTATACTACTTTTCACCCCCATGACTTGTTTATTTTATACCTGGAAGTTTGTTCCTCTTAATTCCCTTCACTTACTTCACCTACCTTCCTGCTCCCTCCCCTGTGGCAACCACCAGTTTTCAGTTTGTTCTCTATATTTATAGTTCTACTTCTGTTTTTTGTTTATTTGTTTGTTTGTTCATTTGTCTAGTAAGGTAACTAATTCCACACTTAAGTGAAATCAGGCAGTATTTGTCTTTCTCTCTCTGACCTATTTACCTAGCATAGTACACTCCAGGTCTATCCATGTTGTCATAAATGATAAAATGTCATTCTTTTTTAGAGTTTAGTAATATACCTTTGTGTGTGTGTGCGTGTGTGTATAATATCATTTATATCCATTTATCTAGCTGTGGACACTTAAGTTGTTTCCATATCTTGGCTATTGTAAATAACACTGCAATAAACATAGGGGCACATATATCTTTTTGAATTAGTGCTTTCATTTTCTTTGGGTAGTAGTGGAATTACTGGATTATGCAGTGTTTTTCTCTAACAGTCCTGAGTGATGATAATCTTGCCAGGTAGAGTAGTCTGTTTTTTTTTTTTTTCCTTTGGGCCTCAATCAGAAAGACTTGAGCTCCCCATGAGCTGTGCCAGGGGAGTATTTCTTTCTTTCTTTCTTTCTTTAAGATTTTATTTATTTATCTGAGAGAAAGAGAGAGAGAGAAAGAGAGAGAGAGAAAGAGAGAAAGAGCATGAGAGGGGAGAAGGTCAGAGTCTGGAGAAGCAGACTCCCCGTGGAACTAGGAGCCCAATGTGGGACTCGAACCTGGGACTCCGGGATCATGACCTGAGCCAAAGGCAGTCACTTAACCAACTGAGCCACCCAGGTGCCCCCAGGGGATTATTCTTAATTGTAGGGTTTTTTCCTTTCAGCACTTAGAATGTATTACGCCATTTTCTTGTAGCCTGGAAAGTTTCTGCTGAAAAATCAGCTGATAGCTCGTTGGGGTTTCCCTTGTACCTAATTAATTATTTCTCTCTTGTTATGCTTAAGATTCTCTCTTTATCTTTAATTTTTGACATTTGAATTATTATGTGTTTTGGTGTACACCTCTTTGTGTTCATCTTACTGGAACTCTCTGTTATTCCTGGATCTGTATCTGGGTGTCTGTTTTCTTCCACAGGTTAGGGATGCTTTTAGGTATTATTTCTTCATATAAGTTTTCTGCCCCTTTCTCACTCTGTTCTCTTTCTGAGATCCCTATAATTCAAATGTTAGTATGCTTGATGTTGTCCTAGAGATCCCTCAACCTGTCTTCATTTAATTTTTTTTTTCTCTTTGCTATTCAGCATAGGTGCTTTTCATTACCCTCTCTTTCATATCACTGATTTGTTTGTTGTTCAACATCCTAATCTGCTGTTGAATTGCTGAATTAGTGTATTTTTCATTTCAGTTGTTGAATTATTTGACTCTGATTGCTTTTTTTTTAAATTTTCTATTTCTTTGTTAAAGTTCTCACTGAATTCATCCTTTCTTTTCCCAAGTCCAGTAAGCATCTTTATGACCATTACTTTGAACTCTTTATCAGGTAAGTTGCTTATCTCCATTTCATTTCATTCTTTTTCTGAAGTTTTGTCTTATTCTTTTGTTTGGCGAATATACCTCTGTCTCCTATTTTATTTGACTTTCCATGTTTGTTTCTAGGAATTAGGTCAAACAGCTACTTATAGACTTGAAGGAATAGCCTTGTGTAGGAACCTCCCAGTATAGACTACATGTGCCTGGCAACTTTGGCTGGCTATCTGGAGATGTAGTGAGTGTGAGCTGGGGGTCCTGGGGCACTCCACACAGGGGCCATTCTGGATGGATGGCTGGAGCCGAAGTGGGCATGAGTCAGGAAGTCCATGGACTCTCCAGGTAGAGGATACCCTGGTGAGACAGCTTCAGCTGAAGTGGGCATAGTCTGGGATTTCCGGGCATTCTACACACAGGTGATTATGGCAGGGCGGCTGCAGCCCAAGTAGGCTCTCTACACAGTGGTGCCTTAGACAGTCATCTCCAGCTGAAGGAGATGTGGGCATGGAGTATCCTGGGATTCTTTGCACCTGGGTTACCTTGGGGAGATGGCTTGAATTGTCTTGAGTGAGCACTGTCTGGAGGATGCCGGGTTTGTCTTGTGTGATCTCCTTGGAGGAACAAATGGGGCTGATGTGGGCTAGGGTTTTGGGGTTCAGTGAGGCAGCAGGCTGGCCAGGGCACTATACCCTGTTCTCATCTGTGTTCTATCAAGGTAGAGGAAGAACATAAACAATGGTGCTTACCTGCCCCTTTGTGCCCAGAGAGTGTTTCACTGCTCCCTCACTGCTTGGCAGAGGTTTGGAATTGGTTTGTTTATATTCTAGTTGCTCCTTTAAACCTTGGCCTTTTTCCCTATGCCCCAGGGTATCTAGGACCAGTGTTGGCCAGGGGTCTGGGACTCACTGAGGTAGCAGGATGGCTAGGGTGCCCAGAGCCTATCTGCACTATCAAGGTGGAGCAATAACATAAACCATGGCACTAGCCCATGACTCTGACCCTCCACGTTCGGTGGAGGGTTAATTCGTTCATATTCTAGTTGCCCTTTAAAACTGCAACTTTTTTCTGTGCCCCAAGGCAGATGAATCTGTTCACTGTCCCTCAGTACTGTCTCTCCCCAGGGCAGCTTGCATTGTCGAGGGTGGGAATCCTTTCATTACCATGTCTCCATCTCTCCTGCTGTTCTCTGTGAGGTCCTTCTATCCTTTGTTGAGCAAAAGCTGTTCAGTCAGCCTTTAGTTCTTTTTCTGGAGGAATTGTTCTATATGTAGGTATGGATCTGGTGCATCCATGGAAGAGGTGAGTTCAGAGTCTTCCTACATCACCATCTTGGGCCCTCCCCTCAAGTTTAATGTCCTTAAGAATAAAATCTTTGAGTTTAAATCACAATTACTTTGAGTTTCTCCTCAGTCATTTAAAAATAAGCAGATCTTTTTGAAAGGTTATATTGTATTTTTCATTTTTTCTAAAAAAAAAATTCCCCAACTGAAGTACCTACCCTTAGTCACCTCAGATTTGTGTTTTCCCTCTAGATATATATGTCTTTTCTGGATTATAAAATCACACCCACCAAAGGATCAGTATGATCCTGTATTCTAAAGAGTGGCATTTCTGGACTTGGAAATGTAGATGATTAGTCCCTATATGTGCAAGACTCATATTATTTTCTATTACTATTATAAAAAATAGTAATGGATAATGATTTAAAATTTTTCTTTTTACTATAATAAATCCTTTTATTTGGTATAAAAAGCCTTATCAATCTCAAACAAGGAAGGCTTTATCTTTCAATAAGTATTCATTAAGAGGGACCCTTAATGCATATGTGTAATTTTTTTTTTAAGATTTTATTTGTTTGACAGAAAAAGAGATCACAGGTAGGCAGAAAGGCAGGCAAAGAGAGGAGGGCGCAGGCTCCCCACTGAGCAGAGAGCCCCGATGCAGGGCAGTGGGGCTTGATCCCAGGACCCTGAGATCATGACCTGAGCTGAAGGCAGAGGTTCCAACCCGCTGAGCCACCCAGGCGCCCCACATATGTGTAATTTTTAATCAGGAAATAAGCCAGTTAAAATTAGCTTGTTATTTTGCTCTTGGCTTTCATGTGTCTGTATTTTTAGTAAGCTTCTGAAGTCTCAAACCCTTCTGTGTATACAGGGTTTCATAGAAAGAAAGTTTCTCATTTCTGAAAAACAACTGTATGCTTTAGTGCAGCGGAAAACTGAAGCGACCAAGGAAACTCAAGCGGCACGGGAAAATAGGGAGAACACAGTTTATTCACGCCAGCGTAGGCCCAGTGGGATAATTTCCAAAAGACAGGGTTAGGGGTGAGTTTTTTTGGACACAGGTGATGGGGGATGGTATTGGAAAATTTTCAGTCTTTTCAGGACCCTTTGGTTCCCCTTTACCTGGGAGTATAATCTATAGGGAACTCTCAGGAGAGTGCTAAGTGATCCCAGGGGGCTTGTTCATTTTTTTGTAACCAAACGGGATGGCTGCCCTTTGATCTCTTCTTCTGGGGCAGCAAAAGGAGCAAAAGGAGCTCAGCGGACTGAAAGGGGTTGGAGTCCAGCTCATTAGTTCATAAACCCAAGTAAGTTTCACTTATTGTTAATCATTCTAGTTTTTAATTTCTTAATAGGCAAAATCAGCACTTCCTTGAATACTGATGGGGTTTTGGAACATAGGTGAAGTTTGGTGGGGTGAAGTCTGGAGTCAACCACCAAGAAAGAATTCTTGAGATGTCTTGGTGATGGAAGTTTTAGAATATAAGTGAGTTCAGTGGGGTGAAGTCCGGAGCTGAAGACCAAGAAAGAATTCTTGAGGCATCTTTGGTGCAAAATGGTGGTTTATTAAAGCACGGGACAGGACCCATAGGCAGAAAGAGCTACTGCTCTGGGGGTTGTGAGGAGTGGTCCATTATATACTTGCAAGTTGGAAGGGGGTCAGGGATAGCATGTCTCTAAGGAATTTTGAAAGCAAGGTTTCTAGGACCTTGAGGGGCTAGCTGTTGTTGGGAAAAGGTCATTTATTACCCTCTAATAAAACCTTAGTCATGAAATCCTTCAGGTATATATCGGTGGGCCATATGCTTGGGGATGATTGCCAGCACTTATCTTGGAGGGTTTGGAAATAAAGGAAAATTTCAAAGGGGTGGGTGGGGGCAGTCATGCTAGGATTGCCTTTTGTCCTTATAAAATATTAAGGTGGAGGCAGTTCAGTCCCTAGTGGAATGTCACTCTGCCCATTTCAAGGACTTGTCAATGGGTTCTAGGTAGTAAGGAAATTTAATAACTTTTCTTCTGCCTTTGTTTCCCACATCATTGGTGCAAAATGGTGGTTTTATTAAAGCACAGGGACAAGACCCATGGACAGAAAGATGCTGCATGGGGTTGCAAGAGATGGCAGATACTATGGGGTTGAGAGAGGTAAGGAAATGGGAGATTTCAAAAGGATTTTCATATGGTAAAGAAAACTCAGGATACCAGGGGCCTTGCCATTGTCAAGGTTGTTTTTCCCTCTAGCAAGGTATTAACATGAAGATAGTTGGGAGCTTCCTGAGGGACCTTACACTCTGCCCACTTCAAGTATCTGTTAATGGACTGCTGGTTATAAGGACATTTTTAATTATATCTACATTTCCTTCTGGAAGCTAGGTTATTGATAGAAATGTAAATTGCTAAGACTTTTGTAAACTGAGAGACACTCTTGTCTTGCAGGATTGTGATCCTATAAGTTAACTATTCGTTTTCTGTTTCCTTAGTTTTAGGGCAGCCAGGAGTACAAAAGGAATATCACATATATGGGGGCTGGGGGTTGTGGGGTGTCAGTTTCTGCTTTGTCCTCAGCTTGCCTCTGTTCCCTCATCAAACACAATTAATATCAACATAAAAGAATATCACTCATTTTATTTATTGTAGATATATTTGTTGGATATATTCTACATGCATTGTCAGTAAAATCAAGCAGTCATATGAGAGTATGCATATTTATTTTTACATTGCGTTTTCAATGCAGGTGTCTCATGGGTAATAGTACATTCCTAAGAATAGTATATATTGTAAATATGTAAAGTGCTTCATGCTATTACAAACTTCAACTTTCATATATTATAGCATTCCCATATGTAGGAAAGAGATATTTAAAGAATCTTATTCAAAGAATTTTTCTAAACAATGTTATTCTCTTTTAATCAAGGGAGCTGTTGGGACTCTGGCCTTGTATAAAAGTGTGGGCTTCTGTGATTGTTATCAAAATACTCAGGGTACTTGATCATAAGTTAATTTTTATTTATGGTCTGTTTTGCAGACTGAGAAAAGCAGTAGAGCCTTTTGAAAACCGTTGGAAAGCACTCTAGTAATAGACCACCTGACAAAGCTGAGTGCTACTACTCATTGGAGGACACCTTCGCTTTTCAGGAGCACAGCTATGATGGGGAAAGGAGTTAGCTCTGGTTGGTCTGAGTTTATCACTGGGTCCTATAGACCCTCATTTCAGGGTGGGGATGGAGAAGAGCAAAACCAAGATGCTTTAGGTTTCCCTGGGAGGAGAAACAAAAATAATCCTTGACAGGAATGCAATTATATGTATATTTTATGTTGTAATTAAGTGTATATTTCTCAGTTATAACATTCTCTGGTTCCAACAAGCTTATAGAAGTGTGGTGTTGTAAGTCTTACAGCATCCCCGGCAATAGCCCAACTTCTTGGGTGGAGCCCTGCAAAAAATAACAACAAAAATCTTTCTCTACTTCACGTATATTTAATTTCTTTTTTTTTAAAGATTTTATTTCTGTATTTGAGAGACAGAGAAAGTGAGAGAGAGCATGAGAGTAGAGAAGGTTAGAGGAAGAAGCAGACTCCCCGTGGAGCTGGGAGCCCGATGTGGGACTCGATGTGGGACTCGATCCCGGAACTCAGGGATCATGACCTGAGCCGAAGGCAGTTGCTCAACCAACTGAGCCACCCAGGTGCCCTATTTAATTTCTTTTAGAGGATGACCAGAATAGCTCCCACTAATTCATCAAGAAATGTTGACAATAGAATAGTAAGAAAAAAAGGTGGTTATAAACTGCCTTTCATTGATAATAAAACAAGTTGGTTTAAAATAATTTGTTCCGTATCTTTAAACAAATTAAAGATTAGCTTTTTCATTTAAATCAATGATTATAAAGATAGTATGTCTGTAAAATTCAAGGGGCTAAAAGACCCAAACAAGTTTTCTATTTATTTTTTATAATTTCTTATATTTTAAATAATCATCACATTTTGGAGGCTTGACTGAGCACTGGGAAACATTAAAACTGCAGCTGAGAAAATTAGGTTAATTGTAATTCATTAGATGCTGTCCTTATTAAAAGTGAATTGATTTAATCCCTATTAAAAGCCCTATGGCATGAGTAAGCAAAATCGCTATGTAAAAACTTAGTGTTCTTAACAATTAGAAGATACTACAGTTCAGTGTTTCTCAAACTTCAATGTGCTTATGAGTCATTTTGGATCTTGTTAAAATGCAAATTCTGGTTCAGCAGGTAAGGGATCAGCCAGAGAACCTGCATCTTTAACAGGATCCCAGAGGCTGGGATATCCATAGACCACACTGAGTAGAAAGGCTTTTGCTAGACTGTTTTTTTCCAGTTCATTTCTCAGATAATTATTAAGCCCTTGCTAATTGAAACACAGCCATTGTAAGGAGTTACAAAATAGTGTGATATGATCTGCTATTCTGGACATTTCTTAGAACTTTTTTTAAAACACTTTTTAAAAAAAGATTTTATTTATTTATTTGAGAGAGAATGTGAGAGAGAGAAAGAGCATAAGTCAGGAGAAAGGCAGAGGGAGAGGGAGAAGCAGACTCCCCACTGAGCAGGGAGCCCGATTTGGGACTCAATCAGATCCCAAGACCCTGGTAGCATAACCTGAGTCAAAGGCAGACACTTAAACTTCTGAGCCACACAAGCATCCCTGAAACACTTTCATTGTGATATAATTCACATAGCATTCAATTTGTTCTTCTAAAATATACAATTCTGTGTTTTGGTTTTTTTTTTAAGATTTTATTTATTTATTTGACAGAGAGATCACAAGTAGTTAGAGAGGCAGGCAGAGAGAGAGGGAAGTAGGCTCCCTGCTGAGCAGAGAGCCCAGGTGGGGGCTCCATCCCAGAACCCTGAGATCAAGACCTGAGCCTAAGGAAGAGGCTTTAACCCATTGAACCACCCAGGCACCCCCAATTCTATGGTTTTTAATATAGTTACAAAAATATGCAATTATTACCACAGTTGATTTTGGAATATTTTTATCACCTCAAAAAGAAAGCCTATACCCTTTGGTATCACCTTTATAAGCCCTCCATTTCCTTCTAGACCTAAGCAACCACAGATCTACTCTGTGTCTCCATTTCTTTATTTTGGACTTTTACGTGAATGAAATAATTCAATATGTGGCCTTTTGTGACTGGCTTCTTTCACTTAGCATGATGTTTTCAAGATTTGTACATATTATGTATGCTTGTGTCAAAATTTCCTTCCTTTTTAAGGCTAAATGATATTCCATTTTATGGATATACCACATTTTGTTTATCCATTGTCAGTTGTCAGACATTTGAGTTGTCTCCATCTTTAAGCTATTATGAAAAATACTGCTGTGAATATCTATATGCAGATTTTTATGTGGACATATTTTCATTTCCCTTCATTCCTGGGAGTGGAATTGCTGTATTAAATGGTAACTCTATATTTGATACTTCTGAGATTTTAATTAAAGTAGATAAATCAGATTTAGAAGTATAGATATTTATATGAGTATGCATATGGATAGATAAGCAACAAGCAATTGACTTCATGGAAAGGGTTCCATAGGGGCACCTGGGTGGCTCAGTGGGTTAAAGCCTCTGCCTTGGGCTCAGGTCATGACCTCAGGTTCCTGGGATAGAGCCCACATCAGGGTCTCTGCTCAGCAGGGAACCTGCTTCCCCCTCTCTCTCTGCCTGCCTCTCTACATACTTGTGATCTCTCTGTCAAATAAATAAACTAAAATCTTAAAAAAAAAAGGGTTCCATAGTCAAATAATTTTGAGGAATGCTGTCTATCAAAACTCTCTTGATGAAAACTGGCAAAGGAGGAATCATTTAACTTTGTGTAACTCAGGTTTCCCAAACATGTTGGGGAAACATGTTTGAAAATATTCAAAAGTGAAATATTCACAACTCGAGGACTTAGTGTTTTGTAGAAGGCATTTTGAGAAGTGGCTTAATTGCACATTCTGAAGGTAGAAGACCTATTGAATGAATATGAGTATATTCCAGGAACATATGAATGATTTGTTTGAGTTGGACTGAGAATGGCTTCAACTCAGGAGGTAAATTCCATAGGAACAGGAGCAGGAATGTGGTTTTCAGTGAGAGATATTTGAATAGAGCAATGATAGGATGAAAATGTGATTTCTGAAAGTTGTTCCGGCATTGACATGTAGGATGACATGAAAATATCAGGGAGACCACTGAGATTGTCCTGCTCTTGGCATCCTCAAGAAGTACAAGGAAATAAGAATCAGTAAGTTGTGAGGACACACTGCACCCAGGGAAAGGAGAAATGCCAAAGTCTTTGTAAATAAGATGATAAATATTAGAATAAATTATGGAGAGCAGAAATGCCAAGTATAGTATGATAGGAAAAGAACAGAGAGATCACATTCCAACCAGATTTATTAAAATATCTCTATGAATATTTCTACCATTATAAGAAAATTCTAGTCCATTTCTTCATCATTTCTAATTTGAAAATCAGTACTTGATTTCTGAGTGTGACCCTGCCATAGGTTTTAATGTTGCCATCTGGTAGAGCCTGCTTATTATCCTCATTATAGACACAGGCTCTTTTTATGCTGATTCCTATTTTTCAACATTAAGTCATAAGTTAACTCAATTTCAAATTAATGAGAAGTCAGAGTAAAGATAAAAACTTCCCCTGAATGTTTTTATTATTTATGCTATTAGGGCACAATATTTAGCACTGCTCAAATCTGCTTGTACATAAGTTCTCTATTTGATGACATGACCCGTCTTTACTTTTGTTCCTGCTACTGTTTTTACTGTTTTCCTTTTGTTGGATGTCACTGGAAAATGGAATTGCCAGATGGTTTTCAAATACAAGTGAGCAATGACAATTTTTCTTTTAAAAATTCTTTATATACAAACAAGTTAGCAAACAAAAAAGAATGTTTGCTTTAAGAAAAAGAAAAAAAAACCTTTTGCTTAAAACATGTAGATACACTCAGAATCTCATAGTGTTAATTATATACTCTTGTTTATATCAGGAGGAATATGACAAATATGGGTGATAGTTCTTAAATTAGGTAGCAATATGGACCTCTAAGAACCACACATTGTCAGCGTAACACACACAACATGCAAACAGTCCCCTGCTCGGCATTCTTTCTTCAGCTCTAGAGATTTAAATCTCCATTTATTTCCACAAGTAGTGCTCCCCAGTAAAGAGTGGCCCTTATTGCCCATAGGAGGTCCAACAGGATGAAAATCATCGACACAGACACCAACAGATCACTTTAGTGATCACTTCAGATCCATCCACTTGAAACTTAGAATATATACCTTCTCTTCTCTAGGCCTCAATTTTCTCATCTGTAAAATGAGACATTTGGTTTGGGAAATCTCAAAGGTTGTAAATTCCATAATTCACAAAGCATAAACCTACAACTTCAAATGTAATCCAAAAGCTGTAATTCTGTAAAAGAGGCCGGAGGAAATTTCTAGGGGTTAATGAGGCATAAAGACTTCTTCCCTGAACCCCACAGCTTTTCTTCACCAGTCCTGCGGCTACATAGAGAAACTAAGGTATCTAGTACAATATGAGATTATATCTAATTAGAGGATGGAAAAGAGCAAAACTTAAACAATAACTAAACTGCCTCAGACATTAAAGAAGCCATAGATTCTACTTGCCTTTTAGGCAGAGCTTCAGGATAACCTTGTTTTCCATTTAGGTCCTGTTTCTGTGTCTCTAAAAAAATGAAAATTCTCTGGGATTTCCACAGTTCCAGGAAAGTGTTACCTACCTTATAGTCAATATATTCATTTTGAACTTCTTATCCATTATTCACATCAGCAGTTAGTCTAGAGGAGATTTTAGGCAAGAAAATAAAACAGTATATATTTCCTCAGACAACTCTTTGAATTGCTCACTTTTAAATTGAGAGGAATAGCTGCAGTCTCAATAAATATTTCTGTAAAAATTATATACATATATTAATAAAAAGTGTAAGTTAAGTTCCTTTTGCCCAATAAAATCATTTGCATTTTCTGTGCTGATTCTCAGGAAAGAAATTCTAAATTACCAAAGCATGTATGGTTCTTACTTTAACACAAGCATTAATCAAAAATTTTCTTTGTGTTTTCTAAGTATATTTTCTATATACTCACATAATTCAGTGAGTAGCTACACTGGTTAATAAATGTATCAGAAATGAAGTTCAGTGGGATGGCTGGGTGGCTTAGCCAGTTAAGTGACTGCCTTCAGCTCAGGTCATGATCCCAGGGTCCTGGAATCGAGTTCCACATTGGGCTCATTGCTCAGCGTGGAGCCTGCTTCACCCTCTGCATAAGACTCCCCCTGCTTGCTCAGTCTCTCTCTCCCTGGCAAATAAAAATCTTTAATAAAGAAAAAGAAATGAAAGTGAGCTATTTATTGTTTTAAGGGGATGATGTCTTTTAAAAAGTTGCTTTTCATGAGTCATTTCTAATGTGTATCTGATATTGGCAGAGGTAAGGATTCCAGTGAGGCCAGGCTCAAGAAGTCAGAGGGAGGAAGAAAAAATTAGATGTCTTCCGAAAGTCAACACAAAATCAATGAAAGTAAAAATAAAAAGAGGTAACTCTGTTATCTGAGAAATAGGAAGAGCTGACCATAACCTTTATGTTATTCACAAGGCTTGAAAAAGAGTTTGGGCAATCAAAGATGCTTAAACGCAGAACTATAGAAAGAGGACAACCCATCCAAGCATGCCCAGGAGAAATGGAACCTTAAACCAGCAAACTCAGAGAATCTCAGTCCTATGTACCAATGAATAAGTTAATTTATCCCATTGAACAGTAAGTGTCATGTAACTAACTCCATGTGTTAGATCTCTGTGTTAGATTATAGTATGGTTCTTATATCAGCCTGGGTCTGATTAGGAGAGAGAGAAACATATAGTAATTTGAACATGGAAAGTTCAATGCAAAGAATTGCAGACTATCACAAGAGGTTGAAGGAAATAGGAATTGGACAGTACGAAATACAAGGAACTCTAAAGAGTACAAGATTATAGCTGCTACCCCATGGCTGAACTGGGGCACTGAAGAAGAGACTCACCAAGACTGAGATCCAGACATTGTTGAAGAAGGTGTGGTCATGGTTCACTGGATGGCAGAGAGCAACTGTGGTGCCACACCATCAAAACTTGCTGGAAATATGACCTCTGGAACTTGCCAGAAATCTGCTCTCTAGAGTTCTGGAGAAAACTCTTCATGGAGAGGTGTCTCTTCACAACAACATTGTCCAAACCATGTGCCAGGGGATGCTGCTGGTTGTTGGGTACTGTTGACCACCAGTCATTTGCAGGAGCCAGGAGATGAGGAAGCTATCTGCACTGTAGAGGTTGGTACTGGAATATCTGTGCACAAATGCAGCAACCTAATGCTAGAGAAGCCACCCGTGTAATGCTGGACAAACAGCCTGCATTAGCAAAGCTGGTGAGTAGGAAAGCCTGTGCACTGCAAGAGCCAGATGCTGGTAAAGACTTCTATGCTACGGGAGCCAGGCTTTGGAGAGGTTGCCTTACGAACTTGCCTAACAGCATGCTGGAATAGGCAGAGAGACCCCTTATTCTATAATGTCTCTCCTGTACTCTTTACTGGCAAAGAAAGGGAAATTATTAAAAAGACCTAGATGCATTTTCACACAGAAAGCAAAAAATGAATTTGAAACTGGGAAGTAATAAATCAATAATCAGCACAATTCCGAATTATGCTCAACTCACCCAATAAAAGGATTATAAATACACATCCTCAGTCATATGGACTTGGGAACCCCCGAAGATAGTATTTCCCCTATCCATTGCCAACTTGGTCGTGTAACTTACTTGGGCCAATAGTATTTGAGTGGAAGTGATACAGCCCAGTTCTGAACAGAAGTTTTATTTTTAATATTTTTATTGCTTAATTTTTTTATTTCTTAATCATAAACTTAACTCTGCAATCCACCTGGACTTGGAGGAGGATATGGAAAACATGGAACCCATAATGGAACTGCAACAGGAGCATAAAGGTTATAGGATATTTCGAAAGGGGTAATGAGGTGTTCTCTTCAAGTACAAAAGTGGTGAAATAAAACACAGATCAAATTTATAGATTTGTCCACAGTCACCAGTGGTGTTCTTCTCGCTGGTCTTGCCATTTCTGGACCCAAAGCTGAGGAGAAGTTTTAAACGTGGATGTATAGTTCAGCATCTCTGCCCTCTTGCATGAAGAAATCAAGTCCCAGACAGAGGCTACTCTTTCATCTGAGTCCCAGAACGAGGTATAGAGCTCAGTGGAACCACAGCTAACCTGAACACCTCTAAGAGAAGGAAAGGCATTGATGTTTATTCAGCCTAGAGGTTTTTGGTTGTTTCGTTTTTGTTTTTGTTTTCTTACAACATGCACTTTCCATGCTTGACAAACAACTCCAATTTTGATCTGGTTAGTTATGACTATGCTGCATAAACTGTAGCGTAAAGCATTATGTTATTTTCTGATTTTACATATTCACCTGCACTAAGAAGATAGAAATGGAGAGGCAAGACCTGTCCTTGGATTGAAGGAAATATGTCTCAGGAGTGTCAACCTGAAAAAAGTCTTTGGAGGCAGCTAGCTGGTATTTCCCAGATGTCAGCCTTGCTTGGGTGTACCCTATATTAGGTTAGAGATGGAAAGGTTATAGCCAACTTTTTTTAATGCAAACAGCTGCCCTACAATGCTATCACTCTTCTGTCTTTGACAGTTTTGATGATTAGCTGGCAAGATTATCATTTACTTCATTTTACTTTATCTTAATCAAATGTCCCCAAATCAATTGGGGTACTGGGCTATAGATTATCTTTGAATAAATTGTCATCCTTAACTAGATTTGGTCAACTTCTACACAACTTTCTGTGGAGGAAAAAAAAATTTTTTTTTGACTTTATACTCACATAGACTCACTCTTTCCTAATTGATTTATTAGGAGGGATCATTTTCTAACTCACTATTTTCCTAGATACCATAACTGTAATTGATACCCTGGTACGTTGCTATTAAAACTATTATTATTTTTGGTAATCTCAAAGAACCTCCCAACCATACACACAAACACACACAGCAACACACACTGCCATCTGAGACTAGGTATTTCATTCAAGTTTATTCAGCTGAAAAATAATGCTGCTGCTCAACAAAACAAATTTTAATTAAAATCAGAAATAAGAATTAACATGCTATGACTTTATCACTGAACAGTTAGAAGCAGGGATCAAATATTAACATGTATGTACAATATATGTATAATTAAGAAAAATTAAATAGCACTAATATTTTTCTTTGGCAGCAAGGAATATTACTTCCTATGGATATTAAACAAAATGGCTAGAGTTCTCAGACCCTGTTTCTATAATAATGATCAATACTAGAACTAATATAATTTGGAGCAGGTAAATGAAAGGCATCATGAAGAGACAGGAAATGCACAAGGTCTCATAGGCTCTGCCACAGTACTTGGCAGTCTCAGCTTTCTTGTATCTAAAATGGGGATAATAACACCTGCCCTACCAAACTCATGGGAACTTTGTTTTAAGAATCAAATTAGCATGTGTCAGTGAAAAGGATATGTAAATAGTAAAGGTGTTTGCAAATGTGAAAAATCGTTATACTGTGAGATGATATTGATGGTATGTTGGAATCTTCCTAAATTCCATTGAACCTAGAGCCTAGATAAGGGAGTAAGACTTAACCAGAAGTGTAATCTTCAAAGTATATCCTACTACAGAAAGAAACACAAGGTATCGGGATAGCCTTAAAGGTAAGAGTAGGCAGAAATGTAATTTCTGCTTCTTCTAAAGCTCCCTTAACTATACCTTCTACTATGGGGAAGTATCATATTCCCCAAAGTCTCACTTACAAGAAGATATGGTCCAGCAGTAAAGAAATTTATTGCCAATAAGCTCCCTAATAATTATATAAGTGTTAACACTAAAATGGGAAAAGATAGAATGAAGAAAAGTGGCTTATTGGCAAACTAGAGGTAGGGCTTCTTCTTGGGGAGTATACTGAGCTCATGCGTATCTTCTCCCTGAACTTGCCTGGATTCCATTTTTCCAAGAATCTGGTGAACACTTAGTCTCCTTATTTCTCTGTAATCCCCCAGCCTTTGTGGCAAAACTTCTTTATTAAAACTTCATGTAGTATATTGTATTTACTTGTTAAATTGTCTGTTTCTTTCTCTTTTTTTTTAATTTTTTAATTAAGATTTTATTTATTTATCTGACAGAGAGAGAGAGAGGGAGCACATGCAAGGGGAGCGGCAGAGGCAAAGGGAGAGGGAGAGGGAGAAGCAGGCTCCCCACTAAGCAGGGAGCCCAATGCGGGGCTAGATCCTAGGACGGATTCACTGTGAACCCCAAGGGCGAATTAATACAAGAAAGGACCAAAGGAAACAAGTCCTCGTATCACAGACTGAGCGAGCTTGTGGAGCACGTGTTCCCGCTTCTCAACAAGGAACAAAACTCTGCCTTTCCCTGCCCGGAGTTCAGCTCCTTCTGCTATTGGCAAGACCCGATCCCCCAAGTGGACCTGGATGACCTGGCGTGAAGTGGCACCTCCCGGGGAGGTCCACAGGCACTCGCCTCCCAGCAAGGGAAGGTGACCAGCACTTCTGCTGGACAGAGGCCACTGGGCTACCCTCCGAGCCACAGGGCAGGACAAGACACGTGTTGACAGCTGGACACCAGCAGGCACTGGGAGAGCTCCTGGAGCTGGAGCCGTTGTCTTCCTTCCCCTTTCCGGGCCTGGCAGGGTTGCCACTCAGAGCCCTGGGCTGGCGGGCAGGCCAGGAGCTCGGTCGGACCTGCGGTTGGAGGCCTGGGCTTGGGTCACTGGTCATCCTCACGCACGTGCCGTGGCAAGTGTGTACTGGTGCTCTTTTAATTGAATAATTTAAAAAGAAGAAAAAAGCTAAACAAGAGGGGACCAAAACATGTATAAAGTAAAGTGTTAATAATTTCCAAAAAAAAAAAAAAAAATCATGATCTGAGCTGAAGGCAGACACTTAACTGACTTAGCCACCCAAGTGCCCCCAAATTGTCTGTTTCTTTCATCAGACTAGAAGTGCCTTGAAAGTAAGAATCCTGTCTTAATTTTCTGGTTTCCCAGGCTGATGCTGTGCACTGGGCCCGGCAGGTCCAGTGAATGTTAGGTGAAGGGAATAATGGATGTAAAATAGAGTAAAGTATTAGGAAGAGATAGAATTTAGTAAGGCTTTAAAACGAAGCATTGCACTTCTTAAATATAAAGGAACCATTTTCAAGACACAGCACAACACAAAACTTCTATTAAAATTTAATAGAAAAATTAGTCCACAGACTTACAGATATTTTTTTAGGAGACTCCTGGAAAACATGATTAACTTCTAATGTGTGAGTTCATCTGTTCACATTTACTCATGTCTTAAAAATAGACTTAAAACAACTATGATATTCTGCTTAAACAGATAATACTTTTCTTTGAAAAAGAATGTACTTTTAAGCTGAAATAGGATGGAGGAAGCGGTGTTATTAAATTTGGAGGGGTGTGTCCAGTATATAAACCTAGCAGTTTAGGAATCTTTGTCATAATACACAGAATTTGTAATTATTTTGTAGAAGGAGAGAGAACATTTTAAATTTGTTTGAATTAAACATATTCTAAATTAGAATAAAGCATTATTTTCCATTTTCTTCAGATGTTGTAAAGATAGGTGTAAACTCCAAAACATTTTCCAGAATTTTTGAGCAAACTGAAATATTAACTATCTGTAAATGGGTCATCTCATTCTTCCTCTTAAGCATGACAAAAGAGTATATATAATCCTTGAATGTGCTTATAAGAAATATTAGGAGATACACTATCTGCCAGGCTGTAGAAATTTGACTTTCAGTGGAAATGTTTCGTAAGGTAAATCTTACTTTGTCCATTACCTTGCCTGCTATATAATATAAATTCTTTGCCTACTAATCACAAATCTCAAGATCTGGGAAATAGAGTTCCCTAGAACAGGCTATATATTTTTTATTGCCATCTCGAATCAAACTGATGCCGTTTTTCATGAGAGGACTAATAAAAGTCACATTCTGTATTGAAACATCCCTGTATTTTATGGACCCATCTGATATACCCTTAATAAAGTTTTAAAACAATCCATAATAGATTTTGCAAGAAGCTCAGATCTGCCGGCACTCTCATTAACAGCCCAATTTGAAGCACTACTTTAGGCATGATTATCTGCAAAATGTTAGTAGGGTTGTTTAATATTAACAGACTAGCTGAAGGGACAGGAAGCTCAATTATTCAAAAATCCAGTTAGATTGCAATTTAGAGTAATTTAACAAATAAAATTGCATTTGTTCTTATTTTCAAAGTACAGACTTATGTTTATTTCGTCTAAGATGTAGTTCTTTGAAAATGCCAACATTTTTAAGTGATTCTGCATGAGAAGAAATAGTTGATTAAAATAAAAATACCCCTCAGCTTGTTAAAACATAAATGTATTACAAATGACATCACATTTATACAGTGTTTGCTCAGTTGACTACACCTTATGAAACAAAAAAGCCAGAGTCTCTGCCCTACCTAATGTTCACAGAAAGGACAAACAATGAGCAAATATAATTGCATGTAATTGTCTTTTACATATAATTGTCTTTTTTATTGACTCCTCTATCTGGGGAAGATATCCTTTGGGTTTCAGACCTGTTTATAAATGTATTTACTTACCTAGACTTTCTTGCTTCAATAGATGCTGGCGGGGCTCCTGGGTGGCTCAGTGGGTTAAAGCCTCTGCCTTCAGCTCAGGTCATGATCTCAGGGTCCTGGGATCAAGCCCCGCCCCCCTGCATTGGGCTCCCTGCTCAGTGGGGAGCCTGTTTCCCCTTCTCTCTGCCTGCCTCTCTGCCTACTTGTGGTCTTTCTCTCTGTGTCAAATAAACAAATAAAATTAAAAAAAAAAGATGTTGGCAAACTAAGATTGAGCTAATTATCAAAAAGAATGAGGGAGTTACGTCTGTTGCAAGGAAAAATTGTCTGCGCTGTATTAATTTTTGTGTGTATGTGTGCAAGTGTGTGTGTTAGAACTGGTATTGAAAACATTTAGATGAATTTACTCCCAATTATAAAGAATATGGTCAGAGACTGGGAAGAGAGGAGAGAGCAGTCAAAAAGGGACATTTATTTTCAACTGTTTTTTCCCTGTACTATATATATACATATGTATGTATATATATTTCACTTGAGTATGTAATATTTTGTAATAAAAACAAAACATTTTTAAACATTTTTGGCACTATTCAGTTTCCTTAAACTTTTACATCCAGTTAAAATATTCAATCCAAGAAAATTGATAAAATATAAACTTGTTAAATTTAAAATACACAAGCAAATTTTTATTTATTATTAATTACAATGAAAGAAAATCCAAGCCATGGTTATTAGAGCACTAGCTCTCATAGCTGATTTAGTGACAATAGCACAAACAGAAAGGGATTTCATACTCTTGCTAATACTCATCCTTCTCCGCTATACATATTAATGGAATTTCAGTCAATATTTATTCTTTATTGTACAACTTAGACATCAGAAATCATTTTTGTATAGTTTTGCATTAAATTTAGCAACATACTCAGTTCTTAGAATGTCAGTTGAGCCATTAAAGCCACTCTGGATCAGGTAGGGAGATTTGGAATTACAGAATTACAATGAACAGTAATAAAGTATTCTTGTTCATTTTTATTAGTTTTTAAATATCATATGTCAAAATCATAAATCTATTTATTTTAGAATTCTGATCACTTATCCAAAATTATTTTAAATTCCCAAAGACCGTTAGGCCATATATAGGGCAAAGTTACAAACAGATCGCATTTGAAATCCTTTCTCCTTTGGCTTTCATTGGCTGTCCTCATTGTTTCGTCCCTGATGATTACCTAATCCTACATAGGACAAAGAGGACAAAATGAGATAAATTAACATCCTAGGCTCCTGAGTACAATTCTGTAAATGACAATTTTTCCTGCCCTGCAGAGACAATCTAGCTTTCTTAAAAGAATCACTTATTTTACTCATAGAAAGCGGTATGCTCTCCTGCCTCACTACGAAAAGTAATAATTACAAGACCTGTTTTACACTTTGATGTATCTGTTTGCTTTTTGGATATTGCTCCTGGGTTATTATACTAACTGTTATATTTCAAACAGGAGCTTATATGATATCTTTATATGACAAGTAATACCTAGTCTTTTCAAATTATACTTTGCCTATGATTCACTCCCACTTGTTATGTTCACAGTATTTTCTTTCTTTTTTAAAAAAGATTTTATTTATATACTTGAGTGAGAGAGAGAATGAGCTGGAGGGAAAGAGAGAGAGAATACAAAGCAGACTCCATTCTGAGCATGGAGCCCAGCAACGAGCTCGAGCCCACAATCAGATCACGACCTGAGCCCAGACCAACGTCAACCACTTAACCGGCTGCACCACTCAGGTGCCCCTGTTCACAGTATTTTCTATGAACAGGATCTGCAATATCTTTTTTATTTAATTGTGTTACTTAGTTAATGATAATTTCAATTCACTATTTTCAATATTAAGGGAGTCAGAAACATTCCCTTTTAGGTTAATAACACCTTTTCAGGATGATATGAAGATTTATTTTTATACCCAGGTTGTTATTCTTCTTTTTCTTTAAGATTGTATTTATTCATTTGAGAGAGGCAGAGAGCACAAGCAGGGGAGAAGCAGAGGGAGATGGAGAAGCAGACTCCCTCCTTAGCTGGGAGCCCAACCTGGGGCTTGATCCCAGGACTCTGGGACCATGACTCTACCTGAAGGCAGACACCTAACCATCTGAGCCACCCAGGTCCCCCTGTTAATCTTTTTCTAAAGACAGAGAAGAATAATTTAGGATCATTTAGGAGAATCCATCAAATGAGTTATAATTTGGAACCACTCATTCTAGGCATTATTAGACCGCTAGCTCTCATAGTTGATTTAGTGACAATAACACAAACAGAAAGGGATTTCATATTCTTGCTAATACTCATCCTTCTCCATTATCAAATCCTTCTCCATTATACTAATTTTCTAAGAATGTCCTGATTTAATGAGCTTGTTGTTTTTAATGAAGGCAATTTATTAAGGACATTATTAAATATATATTTATTTTATTAAATTCATTATATAAATATATTTATACATAAGGTGATTTTGATTAATGCATATCAAAATTTGGTTGAGAAAATATAATCCATATTTTCTTCCTCTTTGGCAAGTGACAATCTGAAATATGATCACAATAAAATAATTTTAGAGATTTGTTGGCATAAAACCCTACCTTTTTACAGTGAGGTCAATATGATGGTGGGTTAAGCATCCCCAGGTGGCCGCTGGGAGTTTCTTGGTCTGGATGAGGATGGAAAGCTCTTCTGGTTCTGTCTGAGGTTTGGTGCACTAGCTGGCAATTGTATATTCCACTTAAATAAATAGAGAAAACTCTTGGCCCATGGCTGGGTGGGACTTCTAGGATAGGTGCAATGATTCTCGGAGTGTCCCTATAGATGGCTGTCCAAGCACACTGGTCCAGATGAGTGTTGGGGTCACAATAAGATAATCATCACATTTATTACCCAAACCAGGACACTTTAGAAAAATAAGGGTATAGGGGTGATTAAATAATTAAAATTTTATAGTTATAACTATGAAAATAAAATAAATGTGTAATTTATAATATGGAATAAATGAAATAAATGTGTGATTTATAATATGTGATAGATGAAAACACTGTGTAACAAGGACATTCATACTTCTCTCTTGAAGCCCTACAGCAGGACTTAAAAGCCTTTTATGAATGAGCCTATCATTTTCTAGGTTAGCCACTGACCCTGTCAACTGAGGGCCAGTTGCAGCGAAAGGACTATTGGAGCCAATCTTCTCTAGAATTTAAAGAACTAGGTGCCTGTAGTTTATGTGTGGATTACATCTCTATCCCACAGAATCGTTGGGAGGGTGAAATTGGATTGGAAGATATGTGGGAATGTCTCCTCCCTACCCTGCCAGTCTAAGCACCTAAAAATGTTAGCCTCCTTCCGCTTCCTTTTTCACAGCACACTCACACAAAATTCACAGCACACTTTTTTACAGCACACACAAAATTCACGCAACAGTCACTTCAGCTTATCTTTACTTTTGTCTATGAGACTCAAAGCTTCTTGAGTATAGCCCTGCTTTCATACATCTTTGTTTCTTTTTTTTTTTAAGATTTTATTTATTTATTTGACACAGAGAGAAAGATCACACGTAGGCAAAGAGGCAGGCAGGGAGAGAGGGGGAAACGGGCTCCCTGCTGAGCAGAGAGCCTGATGCGGGGCTCGATCCCAGGACCCCAAGATCATGACCTGAGCCAAAGACAGAGGCTTTAACCCACTGAGCCACCCGCGCACCTCCATACATCTTTATTTCTATCCAGAACCCAGGACACTGTTGGATCATAAAAAATACATGTTGGCTAACTGAATGTTTCTGACTCTGCCCAAAACAAAACCCCTGCTTTTCTGCCCATCTTGCTCAAAAATGGAGAAATAATGTACAGTAGAGGATGACAATTCACTGGAATTATAGAGCTTGAGGGCACAAAACGTTACAGGCCTATGACTTTCTCTGGTCAGACTGACAAGGCCAGCCTCTCATCTATCATTTGGTTTCCTGAGTAGATCTACTCCCTAAGCACGCAATTCATTGTGAAGAACAGTCCAGGTTTTTAAACTACTAATATATCCATAAATAGGCATACATTTGAACTGATATGCCCTTTGTCTCTCAGGCCCTCTGTGTGAACGAATACATTCAAACCTCTGAATCTGCCATGCTGAGGGTCAGAGCATGAATCAGAAAGATCAGGGAAACAGTTTCTCTGAGCCCAATCTCACCTGAGTCTCCCAGACATTCCAACTAGGCTCATTTATACCCTTTCGTGAGTTGAAATAACAATGCGATGGTGTGTCTTTACTTTTTCAAGGAGATCATTAGTCTATGCCAAATTTCATTTTTGTTTTCAGCTATTTTTCCCCCTAAATTTTACGATAGTGTAAATTAATATTTATTGCTGAATAACATTTTGTAATTTACATGACCTATTATTTAAGTAGAAAGTATTATTATTCCTATTTCCAGTTGTGAGGAAAATGGAGCTTAGAAAGATTAAAAGATTTGCTTGTGATCAGTAAATGGTGGAACTAACCCTTTTGTTTTTTTAATCCTAAATCTAACACTCTTTCTACAATGCCACCTGCTGCCATATGTATCTTGCAAAGGTATTTATAATCTAATGAAGAATTTAAGTTGAAAATATATTAGCCAATATTCCAGAAATGCTTCTTTTAATAAATACAATAAAAATTTGATAAGAATTTAGTGCGTACTCATGTCATTGCATTTACCTTATGTAATTGTTGTCTATTTTTAAAAAGTATGACCTAGATCCTAGGTTTATTGGACATTTTTAAATGCATGTTCCAAACTAAGTTCAAGTCTATTTGAAATTTTCTAGGCTGCTTTGATTTGTTTCTGGGTCATGGCTGATGTTTGCAGACACTCTGAATCTGGAATCATTGAAAGGTTTTATTAATGAATCCTTCTCAAGCTGTTCATCAGTGAAAATAGCACAAATGCATATGGATGTTAGTCCCCATGTAGCAAACTATGTCATCATGCTTTGCTTCCAAGAAGACCTGAGAAGTTTGGCACCACCCACACCCAATCCTTGGGGGACCTGTTTTAATGCTGTGTAGTTTTTCTATAAACAGACATATGTGCGAAAACTGCACACTGGAGGAATTAAGGAGACCATTAGATCTAGAACAATAGACAAGAGGAATATTAGGGGCGCCTGGGTGGCTTAGTGGGTTAAAGCCTCTGTCTTCGGCTCAGGTCATGATCCCAGGGTCCTGGGATTGAGCTCCACTTCGGGCTCTCTGCTCAGCAGGGAGCCTGCTTCCCCCTCTCTCTGCCTGTCTCTCTGCCTACTTGTGAGCTCTCTCTCTCTGTCAAATAAATAAAATCTTTTAAAAAAAAAAGAGGAATATTAATATTAATCAAAGGCAAACAGAAATTACCATATATTTTGATAGCTGTTTTTTTGTTTTGTTTTTTTTTTTTTTAGATCTTACTTGCTCCTTTGAATCTGTACAGAGAGGAATATTGGACTGTGCTCTGAGGAAGAATAGTAGCTTCTTTTCTTTGTTTCCTCATTTTCTCCCTTTTCTTTGTGATTTTGTAATTTTGTTTTCCTTTGTAAAATATTCTTTTTGAGAGAGAGAGCCCATATGCATGTGAGAGGATTGGGGTGGGGAGAATCCCAAGGGAGATGGAGGGAGAGACTCTTAAGCAGGCTCAATCTCACCACTCCCAAGATCAGGACCTGAGCTGAAACCAAGAGTCTGATGCTCAACCAACTGAGCCATCCAGGTGCCCCCCTCCTTTGTAAAATATTCTTACAACTGTGGATCAGAATATACATTGTTATATGTTTTCTTTTTCCTTAAAAATGTCCTTTTTTATATATATTTTCATATATATATATGTATATGTATATTTTATAGAATACTTTGAAAATGGAGATTTTCAGAAAAGATTATATGGCAAATTCTCATATTAAACTCCTTTATTCTTTCCAGAGATTTAGTAGTGGTAAATAAGATATGTTTTTAAAATTAAGTGAGAATGGGATGCCTGCGTGGCTCAGTCAGTTAAATGTCTGCCTTAAGCTCAGGTCTTGATCCCAGGGTGCTGGGATCTAGTCCGACATCAGGCTCCTTGCTCAGTGGGGAGCCTCCTTCTCCCTCTGCCTGCTGCTCCCTCTGTGCTCTCTCTGTCTGATAAATAAATAAACTCTTCAAAAAAATAAAATGAAGTAAGGAAAGACAAACTAAAGAAATAAAAATAAAAAGGCAAATTTTTCATTTTAACAAAAAAGAAACAGAATTACAGAGTTGTCAGCAGGTGTGGATGGAGTTGGTTGAAGCTGAAGTCAGACCTTTGGGATACCAAATCTGGAAACAGGCAAGACATCAAGAATTTTGGAGGTAGAGACTGCGATAACCTGGAGAGTTTATCCATTTGCTAGGGCTGCCATAACAAAGTACTTCAAATTGACTGGTTTAAATGACAGAAATGTATTGTGTCATAGTTTTGATGGCTAGCAGTCTAAGATTAAGGTGCCAGTAGGGCTGTGCTTCCTCTGAAGGTGCCAGGGATGGATCTCTTCTAAGCCTGCTTCCTGGCTTGTCGTACTTCGCTGGTAATATCTGGTGTTCGCTGGTTTGTAGAAGCATCACGCCAGTCTCTGCCTTCATTATCACATGATTTTCCCTGTATATCTTCCTCTTCACATGGCACTCTTTTTGTAAAGATACCAGTCATATTGGATTAGATGCCCATCCTACTCCAGTATGACCTCATTTTAGCTTGACTAATTACATCCGCCATGACTCCATCACATTCTGAGGTTAGGACTTCAGCCCACTGACTGAGGGTTAGGACTTCAACACATAAATTTTAAGGAGACACAACTCAACCTTTAACCCTAGGGTAACGAGGTCAAACTCATGGTCAGGAACCAGGGTCCAGGAAAGAATTTCCCTACTTTTGAAAAGAGGCTGACTCATGCTGCTTATTCTAATTTTCACACCTCAGATGGTGGGGAGGAAGCAGAACTCGGTCAAGGGAACTGCTTGTATAGAGACTGTCTTTGATAGCCCCATCCCAGGAATGCACGTGTCCTATTGCAATATTTGTTCTGGACCATCTGGGTGCAGGTGACTGCACAACTGAGCTATGGAGAAGAATGGATTCAGAGAGATGGCAGAGAAAGTAAAATGCTTTCATGCAAACTAAAGCTGCCAACTACAGTTCTAAAGCACATAGAAAAGAGTCAGTGGTAAGGAAAACAGCTAAAAAAAATTAGCAATTAGAAGATGAATATATTATCACCAGCAAACGAATAATATACTAGTTACAACTGGCTTTTAAATAAGTATGTTCAAGATCCTCAAAAGGAAAAGGAAGGAATACTAAAAGAAAATAGTGAAACCCAAACTGGCAGATGTGAATCCAAAAAAAGAAGTCATAAAATAAAACTCATAGAAATTGTGGATATAGCCATAGATATAGCTTAAGAGTCAAAAGATAGTGCTAAAGACTTCATTTTGCACATAATTAAATGATACGATGAGATGAAACATATGAAAGAAGAGTTAAAATATATATTACATATATATGTTATATATATATATATATCACACATATATATGTTATATTGAAAAGTTTCAAAATATGTATATTAGGAGTCCCAGAAATATGGGACAAATGACAGAGAAGTAGTATTTGAAGAGATGATGACTAAAAAAATGTTTTTCTAGACTTAGAGAAAAATATACAATATAATTTACATTATAGTGAAGCTTCAGAACATCAAGGGTAAGGAGAAAATTCTAAAAGCAGAAAGATAAAAAAGACAGATTACCCAAAATGACAGATGATTTGTCATAGTACAGTCTAGAAGAAAATGGAGCAAGATCTTCAAAATGGTGAAGAATATACAGTCAATCTTCATTATTCGTGAATTCACCTACTCACTAAAGTTTATTTTTAACCCCCAAATCAATACTCACAGTGCTTTCATAGTCATATTTGGACATGAACAGAGCAGCTAAAAATTTGAGTCACCCAATGCACATGTTCCCACTTGAGGTTAAACAAAGCAACACTCTGCCTTCTTGTTTAGCTTTCATACTGTAAACTAGTGTCCTTTTTTTGCAGCCTATGTAATGCCATGTTTTTCATATATTTGTGTTTTCTGTTCATGATTGTGCTATTTAAAATGATCCACATATATATAACATATATATGTTAAATATGATGTTTTAAATATAAACCTACACAAAACAACATTATATATTGATAGGTTGGTGAAAATGTTGTGACCAGAGGCTTGCAGAAACCTAATCCCATATTCCCCCTTGGAATGATAATTAAATCTCATCTAGGAAACCCAAAGAAACTATATTCTTCATAAACTTAAATAGGTCATCACAACTTCAACAAGAAAACAAAACAAGGGTGCCTGGGTGGTTCAGTTGGTTGAGTGTCTGACTCTCAGTTTCAACTCAGGTCATGATCTCAGGGTCAAGAGGTAGAGAGTCCTACATTGGACTTGAGCAGGGAGTCTGCTAGAGATTCTCTCCTTCTGCCTCTGCCCCTCTTCTCATTCATGCTTATTCTCTTCCTCTCTCTAAATAAATAAATAAACTCTTTATTTTTTATTTTATTTTTTTAAAAGATTTTATTTATTTGGGGCGCCTGGGTGGCTCAGTGGGTTAAAGCCTCTGCCTTCGTCCCAGATCATGATCTCAGGGTCCTGGGATCGAGCCCCAAGTTGGGCTCTCTGCTCAGCAGGGAGCCTGCTTCCCCCTCTCTCTCTGCCTGCCTCTCTACCTAGTTGTGATCTCTCTCTCTCTCTGTCAAATAAATAAATACAATCTTTTTTAGTATTTATTTATTTGACAGAAAGAGAGAGACACAGTGAGAGTGGGAACACAAGCAGGGGGAGTGGGAGAGGGAGAAGCAGGCTTCCTGGTAAGTAGGGAGCCTGATGTGGGGCTCAAACCCAACACTTTGGAATCATAACCTGAGCTGAAGACAGATGCTTAATGACTGAGCCACCCAGGCACCCCAAATAAACTCTTTAAAAAGAAAAAAAAAAAAAAGAAACTGAACCAAAGAATAATTTATCACATGGATATTATATTAATCTGCTTGTGTTGCCTACTGTCCAAGTATTTTTGGATTCAGATTCTTCTCCCTACGTTGTCCTATGTGTACTGTAAAGCCTATCTATAAAAAAAAAAGTCTTGTTTTTTTTCATTGACCTAGCGCAGGCATCACTTTTTTTTTAATTATTGTTGCAAGATTTTTATGTTCTTGAAATTTCAAAGAAATTATCTTAATAAAAAGCATTTGCTATATTCCTTTTAGACTGTTTCTGCCTTCATTGGCTTTTTTTTTTTTTTTCACTTCCATACAGAATTAAGACTTCTGCGAAACCCAGAGAAAGGACATTTGTTTAGCTGCTAACAAGAAGCAGCTGTTTTCCATGGGAGATCAATCATTATTTTCTGTATTTCTTACTCAATAACCTTATTTTCAACATGTGTCATGCCCTGCTGAGGGACTCTGTTCAGGGGGCCTGTCATATAACAGAACTGGATACAGCTTGAATTTTGAAACACCAGAACTTCAACTGAAAAAAAAAAAAAAAGAGTCTAACATTTTCTTCTTTAATGATTTTGCTATTATAATAATGGGTTTTACAGCTACAAATAGAATGTAGATGGAACTCTGTTTGTTGGAAGGAAATTCTGTGTGTTAAGTGGGGATAGGACAGACTTCAGGAGAAGGCCCAAGTTTTCTTTTTTACTTCAAGCTCTTTTGTTCTTGTTGCTTCTATGTTCTCTTCACATAATTCTTTCACCTTTATCAACACCTTTTAGAGCCCCAGGGGTCTCTCTACCTTCTCAAAAGCAGAATAACGGAAGGATATGATATCGCTGACTTAATTCCTAGTATTACTGGAAGTAAACTCTCATGGAGAGTTTATCATTTTTAAATTTATTTATTTAAATTTATCAGTTTGTCTTTGGTTAAAGGGATTTCAGACATTCTGAGGTAGGAGAGAGAGAGAATCTGGAAGAATCCTCCTGAAACCCCTTAATAATAGTGAAAATAGTAAAAATAATATTAGAAGCCAACATTTATTGACTTCTCACTGTGTCCCAGGATCTATGCTGTTGGCTACTTTAATCCTCAGGGCGATCCTATGGGTAAGGCACTATTCCAAAGCTCCACTTTTACACATAATAAAAACTTCTTGAGTTTAAGTAACCAGCAACCTCAGCATTATCCTGGAGGTCGTTGGAAATGCAAATTTTCAGGCCCCACCCTAAACCTAAAGATTCAGAAATCTGTTTTAACAAATCTTTCAGGTAAACGGAATACCATAGAAGTTGAGAGCCACTGCTCTAAACTCTCTCTTTCCAGTGGAACTTCACATAGATTCTTTATCGCTTTGTGTTAGAGAGCAGAGGGCTGTGTCATGTTTGTTTGTGTTCCAGAGCCTAAAAATGTGCATGATTCAGGCTCATGGGTGGGTCAGTCAGTTAAGTGTCCAACTCTTGGTTTTGGCTCAGGTCATGATCTCAGGGTCATGGATGGGGACCCTCATGGGGCTCCACACTCAACGCGGAATCTGCATAAGATTCTTGTCCTCCCCCTCTCCCTCCCCTCTGTTCCTCCTCCCACTCATTTGTGCTATCTCTAAAACAAACAAACAAACAAATATCTTTTTTTTTAAAAAATGTGCTTGATTCATGAGAGGTGCTCAGGAAAGGCACTCTGCATAGCTGTGAATAAATCTATGATTCATTTTATGTAGCTCTGTTGAGGGTAACAAGATGATCGGATAATTCACAAGCCCTCTTTAACCAGATCTGTTTTCTTTTTAGTGGGAAGATCTGTACTTTATTTCCAGCAAACATCAGGCTATGGAGAGACCAGGTTCAGTGTGCAGTGATGGGGTGCTCACTTGTGAATTGGAGCATTCTTCTTAAGACTTCAAGGTCTGAGCAGGGCACCTGATTCATTGTGTTTGTATTTTGACAGGATGGGGATACAGAAGTGGAGGGAAAAGCGTATTTTAGGTAGTCAGGGAGTCAGAAGTAAGAGTAACTAGGCAGACAGGTTGTGAACACATAAAACAAATAAGGGTCAAAGCCTGAAATACTAATCTAAAGCAACAAGAGCAGCCACATTATAAATCAGGTGATAATTAATAAAATAACTTATGTAGATAGTTATTAAAGATATTGAGGGGCGCCTGGGTGGCTCAGTCAGTTAAGTATCTGCCTTCAGCTCAGATCATGATTCCAGGGTCCTGGGACTGAGCCCCGCATCAGGCTCCCTGTTTAGCAGGGAGTCTGCTTTTCCTTCTTCTTCTGCCCGTTCTCTGCTTGTGCTTTCTCTCTCAAATAAATAAAATCTTAAAAAAAAAAAAAAAAAAGATGTTGAGTGCAGTATTGTGACCAGAGCACTAGAATTGGAATTAGCAGATCCGGACTCCAGTCTCCACTACTTGCCATTTAGTAATGGATGGATGATTTAGGCTCCTCAAGCCTCTGTTTCTTCATCTATTAAAAATTCAACCTACCTTATAAGTTTATAAGTTTATTAAGAGAATCAGAAAGCATACTCAGGTCTATATAGGTCTTTCTGCTATAACATGAGTTCATAAAAAACATCACAGCTCTAAAAGTAATGCAACTATAAAAATATGAAGGGCATACTACTAAAAGCAAATACAACTTTATAACCAAAGCTCTATCTAAAACAACCATGCTAATAAAAATACTACTGTGGTTCAAAAGACAAATTAAAATCATGAAAAAGAAATTCTGTAGTAAATATAGGACCTTACCTTAAAAATTGCCACACTGTGTGTGTGAGACAGAGACAAAGAAAGCAAGAAAGAATCCAGCTTGATAAAGAGTAAGAAAAGGTTAAAGCTTTTGAATTAGAGGACCAGTTAAAGTACACCAAGCACACATGCCTCTAAAAGCAAGCATATGTGGGGCGCCCGAGTGGCTCAGTCAGTTAAGTATCTGACTTTGACTCAGGTCCTGATCTCAGGGATTGAGCCCTGTGTTGGGCTCCCTGCTCAGTGGGGAGTCTGCTTGTCCCTGTCCCCCTGCTGGGCTCTCTCTGTCTTTCTCAAATAAATAAATAAATAAATAAGCATAATCTTAAAAAATAAAAAAGAGCAAGCATGTGGCCAACCCAAGTTGAGAGGAAAAATGTGGAATGATTGGGCATTGCTTTTAGTTCAATAATTTGCAACACTGTGTATTTCAGGTGTATATTATACATTTAGCTGCTGGTATGTGGTGAGACCTCCCCCCCAAAAAAACCTAATATGCTGGAAAAAAATTAGACTCTGAACCAATGCATTAAATTGACCTAATTCCCTTATTTACCAACATTCTTATCAGCTAATTCTCATTCTAGGAACACTTGTAACAAAACAGGCTGCATTTGAAAGTATTGTAAAGCATGGTAAAAAGTAGGCTAGTTTTATTAGCATTATTTTATCCGGATTTATAAAGAAAGGCCTGAAATAATAAAAATTATCAGTGTAATCAAGTTTTCTATGAATTTTTCATTAACTCTTTGACAACATGCAAATGGTAGGGTGCTGAGTGACTTAAGAAGTATTAGCCAACCATTTGTGGTCTTTGAATTCTATCCCGAGTGACTGGGATGTATTTTGGACAAAGCAGTCAGTTAATGTACTTCTGTTTATAAAAGTTCTACATCGATACCAAGATACTCTCAGTATCTCCAGCAATTAGTCATTTGGAATAAGCAAGGGTTCTAAAGCTTTTTTTATGTTTAGGTACAAAATCTATTTAATTAAATGGAAACTTTTCAAAAGTCAGATTATTGGAAATAAAAATAATCCATTCCAATAGTAATGACAGTAATGTTTTTCTTATTGCCATGGCCTGGGAAGAAAGTAAGAAAGAGTTGCTCCATCTGATCCTTGGTCTCATGGGCTCTCCCTTACCTGTGATGCAGGCACCCACTTCCCTGAGTTTTAGGCCCCCTGCTTCATAAAATAGTTGCCACACTACAGGTTTCATAAGTCTTTATACCTGAAGGGAATTTTATTGGACTCTAAAGTTTGGAAAGGATTCAGGACAACACTGAAAAGGGGGAAGAGGTAGAAGCAGCCTGAGGAGGATGTGGGGAGAAGTTGCTGGGGACTTGGGGAGAAGGACATGTTGGTATCCCGCATGAGAGCAGTGTCATGCCCCACGACTGCAGAATGTCTAGGAAAATGTCGGAGCCAGAAGAAAATGGCCTCTAGGTGCAAAGGCTCTCAGTCTTAACAAAAGGGCCCACCCCATTCCCAGGTGTGGCACATGGGTGATGGAGTTGCTACCTTCCAGAGCCCTTGAGAGCCCAGTAGGTGAGTGGCTGCTGGGGCCCAAAGGGCGGGGCTGTTTCCCAGAACTTGTGCTGCTTTGAGGAGAAACCTCTTTCTCCAAAGAAAGGACTGAGAAAGAATTTCTTGCTTGATAGAGATCACTGCAGATTATGTTTCGTTTAGCAAAGCAAGTAAAAATCGACAGGTACTGTGTCTTGTGGTGTGGAGTAAAGTAAATTTCTAATACAAATGAAAACCCTCCCTCCTTGGATTCTTCAGCAGTGGGTGGATTGACCTAACTTTGCCTCTCCAGACTGCAACCTACACACATATATTTACTTTTACGAAACAATGTAACCCAAAACTTTTTACAAGTATTGGGTCTCCTTTTTTTTTTTTTTAAAGATTTTATTTATTTACTTGGAGGACAGAGAAAATGAGAGAGAGCATGAGAGGAGAGAAGGTTAGAGGAAGAAGCAGACTCCCCACGGAGCTGGGAGCCTGAAGCCTGGAGCCCGATGCCGGACTTGATCCCCGAACTTGATCCCGGAACTCAAGGATCATGACCTGAGCCGAAGGCAGTTACCCAACCAACTGAGCCAACCAGGCGCCCCCTTGGGTCTCCTTTTTATAGTTATTCTACCTCTTCTTCACTTTTACTAAATGTCTCTCTGATTTCTGGTCTGTTCCTCTCAGTTAGCTGTGCACTTTTAGACAATAAAGTTCATTAGAAATAGAAATAACAGATTGGAATATTAAACAGTAATTTTGAAAATATATTTACAACTTGAGAAAATGTTTATGATGCGCTGTTCAGTGAAAAAAGCAGAATACAGATATATGCTCATGACTTGAATTTTATATTAAAAAGAAAATGTAGCAGATAACTAGAACCACAGAGTTAAAATGGAATTGAGAAACTAATTAGGTGGTGATGGGGCTGTCCCAGGTTCAGGTACAGAATTGACATGAGATGGAGAACTTTGCTTTTTTTCCCCCCTCCTTCTTGGGGGAAAAAATGAGGGAGAAAGTTTCCTGCAGGAATGCTTTGAAGGAAAATCCAAGGAAATGGGGAGAATGACTTGGGGTTCACCTACTACGTGATATATAGATATATGTACAAAGAGATTGAAAAATAAATAAAGCAGACACTGAAGTACACATTGATACAGATAGGGATATGGGGTCCGGGAAAGAAGTTCATAAAGATAGAGAAGTACAGATACAGTAGACATGTGAGACTACAAAGAAATACACCAGAATGTTACCATACTCTTTCCCAATAGTGGTTTTATAGGATATTTCATTTCCTTTTAAAAAATTCTTTTCTGTAATGTCCACCTTGTCAACAATAATAGTGTATTACTTTTATAATCATAAAAATATTGTTAAATGTTTATGCATGAGATAAGCTTGAGTAAGCACAGAGCAAGGTCTTTTCTTTAGATAAAGAAGATTGTGTAAAGCTCTAGGTTTTATTATTCTGATTTTTACTTTTCTTTTTGAAGAGAAGGTTCTACTATGTCACTCTTGATAAGGATATTAGTCCTGGTTGATGCACAATGACATATGCATTAAATGAATTTTTGGCTTTTCACTTATGGGGGGCATAGGGTTACTTAAATTTTTTCTTTTATTATCAAAATATACCTGTTTATGAAGGCTGCGTAAGGGTACAAAATAGTAAATGGCTTTTTCACAATAATATCTTGTGAGTAATTCTTTAGGTTTCATCCTGGAATCCAACCTGTAATCTTGAGCTTCTTCACTTCTCTGTTTTCTCATTGAGCTCATTGATAGACATGTTTTTAAAGAGTGGGTACACTTTAGAATGAGTATTACCAACAACATCAGAAAGAATCATGTCAACTAGAAATCAGCCCTATATTTATCAGCTAGAGTTGTTTTTGTCTTTCATTTTATGGGGGAGGTGGGAATAGAAGAGGAGAAAATAAAATTAACCCTTTCTCCAGTCCCTTAACATTTCTGGAAACGAGTATATAAAAAGTCTTATTATCTCTATCCCTTAAGGATGTTGTCAGGATTTTTAATAAAGTATTCTAAGAGATTTGTATAATATGCTAATGAGCATGCTAAACTATATTCACTGTATTGCCAACAATTTGCTTCTCCCTTTCTATGTTTAGAAATTTTTTAAGAGCAATTCCTACATTACTCCTTTTTTCTTCATTTTAATTGAGAAAGAGTTATCTTTAAGGTCTTGAACACTGTGAGTTTGGTATTATGAAATAAACAAGAGCTTTTTAATATGCATGTTGCTTCTAATTGAAAGAAGAGTTTTCAAAAATTGGTATTAGAAAGATTCAGCATATTACTTTCGAGATGACATTTTGATAATGTGTGATTTAAATTGGAAAGATGTGCATTAAATTTCTGTGAAAATATTCATAAGAATATTAGACATACATTTTGATGTAAGAATATTTAAAAATGTTCTGAAATATTTTTCTGGGCTCAAATATATTTCTGAACAATTAAATTTGTTAAGCCCTATTATTAGATTTTCAATAAAGAAAATGGCATCCAATGTTCAAATTTTCTTTCAAATAATATATTTTAGAAATAAATCTTTAATTTCCTTTTTCTATATTTTTTTACTTTTACCAAATGTTATTATTCTTATTTCAATAATTTTTGAGACAGTCTTGAATGTATTGTGTTCAGAATTGATTACAATTAAAATTAAACTTTTCTAATGGATGATTTACATAAAACAATTATTAGGTATTTGTAGTAAGTCAAAATACTGGTGATTGTAATAAAGAAAACAATAGAGTTCATTTCTCTTTGGAATGTAAATTAATAACGATATGAAATTGAGTAAAAGTATCTTTCCCTTATATGACTTTCTATTACGCTAAAAGAATCACATCTTTAGTTAAATGTGCATTCACAGTTTATATTATTTTTGGATTCCGTCTTCAAAAAAAGACTTTTCCTAGGAAAGTTTTAATAAGCTACATTTTAAGTATCTTGGCGATGGAAGCTAAGTAATAATGTTTTGTGTCTTCCAAAGAACCTCAAACAGCATTACTACTAATAGCTGTTTACTGACTGAGTTAACCAGAAATTTATGTTACTACTATGTCCAAAAAGCATATAAAAAAAATCTAGTTTTCAGTGTTATTTATGTCTATTAAAAATAATCTTTTCTCGGGAATAATCTTTTCCAGGATGGTTCAGTCAGGTTAAGCACCTGTCTTTGTTCAGGTCATGATCTCAGGGTCCTGGGATCCAGAGCCCCATGTTAGGCTCCCGGTTCAGCGGGGAGTCTGCTTCTCCCTCCTTCTGCTTCTCTCTTTCAAATAAATAAATAAAATATTTAAAATAATAATAATAATAATTTTCCTTAGAAATTGTTTTATATATTTTTCGATTAAGACTTTGTCACTTTTTTGCTGTTTTATCTTCAGTTACAATGCCTTTGGGGTTTTGTTCAGGTTCTTAAATGCAGACTTCCACCTTAATGACCTTGGTACTCATTTTCAAATGTATATCATTCTCCATTTAACAAACATCTATTTTTTCTTACACTTGCATCTCTCGTTATTATAAATATATTTTGTTTTCATCTCATAAGTGCCTTACAAAGGAAACTCAGTAGTTTTCCCTAATAAACTCCTTCTTAAAAACTATAATAAAATGTTTCACCAAAATATGACATGTTTGGAGATATGTTAAATGTTCATAGAAACATGAAAATAAAAATTATTTCCAACAGTAATATTTTTAACAGATTTTTCTTGAAAAATTTTTTTCTAGTGAATTATTCTGTTTCAAATTTGATTTCTGGCCTGGCTTTTCAATAAACTGTCACCAGATAGGTTCCCAGGAACAGATTCAGAGGGAGATTAATGTGCATGAATCCTTTTTTTCAATTTTAGAGGGAGAGTGAATGAAAGAGAGAGTACAAGTACAAGGGGAGGGGGAGGCAGAGGGAGAGGGAGAGAGAGAAGCAGACTGCTCAATGAGCAGGGACCCCTATGCAAGGCTTGATCTCAGGACCCTGATCGTGACCTGAGCTGAAGGCAGACGCTTAACTGACTGAGCCACCCAGGTGCCCTTATGTGGATGAATTTTTTTAGAGGGCACTCTTAGGCTCCACAACTGTGGAAAGGAAAGGAAGGAAACAGGAAGAAAATGGGCTGGGACACAGTCACACAAAACTGCGTTGGATCTCATGTGACGTTCTGAAGCTGAGATGGCCCTTTAAAGTTTGCTGACTTGGGGCCAAGGGCTGGGCTTTTACACTCTGCGGGCCCCAGTCATTGGATTGGGTTGGCCCAAGAAGGGAACACATCCTTGGATAAAGAGGGTGTCCTCTGTGGAGGCAGTTTCCAAACGGGGTGACAGCTGAAGGCTGTCTACTGGCAGTACTCCTGGCACCTGGGGTCTGAGTCCTTCATTCCTGAAGGAGGATCTGGGCGGCTTAGCAGAGTGTCCACCACGCTCATGGATCATGAGCAGAGTTGGACATGTGCACCGACTTTGCATCAAGCTGTTTTGAGCTGGGGCACACTCTCAGCCCTGGCACACAAAATCATGGAGCAGATGCTGCTTTCTTCTCCTACCTCTTTGCCTCCCTGACATTTTAGCTTTCTTTGCATATTTAGAAGACCAATCCGTGATGTGCTTTGTTTTCTGAGCTTTTGTGTATGAAAAACCAACATGAAGATTGCAGATAGATTTCACTGATAATATGTCTGTTATGTTGTTCTCTATGTGTAGTTCCCTCCAAAATATTTGGTAGATCTTAATATAGTTTCTCTTTTGACCTTGTTTAATTTGAATGGACACTTCTAATTAAAGCCTGCAAAATTTCTAAATGTGCCATATGGTTTGCATAAAAGATTCAGAATAGAAGGAAGGGTAATTATTGTCTGTGGAATAGCTAAAAGAATGTTCATCTTGCCAACTATCAAATGTAATTCAGATATAAAAGACAAACTGAAGGAAAGTAATCAGTTTTGAATTACATTTTCAGGCCTTTTTTTTAAATGTAGAATTTGTGGCTAAACCTTAATAAAGTGGTAGAGAGTCATTCCCCCCCCCCACGCAAGTTAATTGTTTTATTGTGATCAGATGTAGCTTACTCTACCATATGTATGTAGCAACTATTTGGGAATACATTAGACCTTGAAAGAAGAGCATTTGTTCTCTTATTATATCAAATTTTTGAAAAATCTTAAACTTGTGGCAAATATTGATGCTGTTTTCCTTAAGTTCAGATTTTGAAATGTGAGCAATAGATCTTGCTTGTAATCTAGCTTAAATTAATGAATAAATTAAAGGAAACCCTAGGAAAGGCATAGTTGTAACTATGATATTATATATAGAAGATGAAAGATGTTCACTCTTTGATAAATAGAGATTAGAAGCCAGGTGCCATTGGGGATTTCAGTTACTGGTTTTGGAGATATAAAACATGCAATTTAAAAAATACACAAGTGATTCATTCTCATCATAATATGTATAAATAATAAAAAGAAAGTGGAATTCTCTCTTTAGTAGTTCTTCCTAGCCTTCATGCTTACCCTTTCCTTTAGATTTTACCACAGGTCTGTGTGTAGTCTTAGTCGTCTTCTTATAAGCATTTATTAAAAACACAGACATATATGCATCTGCATAAAAAATCTGTTTTGCATTCAAAGATCCTAAAAATTTGCATAAATGTATACGCATATGTATGCACTATATGTAGACATCTGTATCAACCCATGTATATTCAGGAATTTTCTCGCTTACTTACTCTTATGACAGACATATTTTTATACCAGCACAATTAAATAGACTTATTATTTAAAAACTGTTGCATAGTATTCCAATAGGACTGACTTGCCAGTTTCACTTACCCAGTTTAAAGTAAGTAAATAGGTGTTCTTTGAAGATATCTTTGTTTGATTTATTACATTTCATTTATTTTATTAAAAAGGTGGATAATTTTGAATTATTTTATTTCATTCAAGATCAAATTGTTATCTTTTTTCTTTATTTTTTTGGTGCCTCAATTTTGCAATACTTAAAATAACTTACTCTTACTTAGATATTCTTTAAGACCAGGATATTAATTGTAAAATAAATCCATTGTACTTTAAAAATACTTTTAAATCCTTCTCTTCCATATGTTCCTTTTTTCTGGAACGGCCTCTTCGGTGCTTTTTTCTTTTTTGAGAATGTAAGTTCCTCTACAGCATTATGTAATAGGTAATAGCAAATGCTAGGTTCTTCATAAATAGGCGCAATACTCTAAATTAAAGTCTACTTCCAAATCAAGTTTATATTTGGGGTTAAACTTTCCATTTTTGAGACATGCATTATAAAAACCTGACCTACTACAGCACATTCTTCCAATTTCTAATCAATGTCCATTCAACCAGAGCAATAACTGCTTCATAAGCTAAATTAGAGTGCCTTCTTATAGCTGATAATTCTTGGTACAGCCTCTTGAGCATCAAGTGCGAATTTCAAGAGAATCCGTCCCTAGACAAATTCAGCGTTATCAGCCTGAATCCAGACAGCTTTTGCTTCCTTTTGAATGGCACTAGCCTGTACTTTCCATCTCTTTCATTTTTGGTCCCTTTGTGAATCCACAAAATCACGTTCAGAACACTAGTGGAAGAAAGAGCACAGGGCCCAGAACGCATGTTTTCTTTACTAAAGCACTTCAGCCCCTACAAATTTCTCTTTCTTGTTCAATTCTCATTGAGAACATCATCTATGTCTTATTTGCCTGTAGTCAGAAACTCAAATGATAAACCTGCAAATGTATTTTCCTTACACCATCACATCAGGTGCTAACAGAGTTCTCCCTTTTCAAATCAGATCCACTCTCTAAAATGAATGACTTAAATCTAAGGCTATTTTATGACACTTACTGGTCAACTGTATTCTTGGCATGAATCTTTCTTATTGAAGATTTGTCTTTTGATAAGTGAATTATTTTACTAAATCTCTTTTAATGTTAAGCAAATTATCTTGTTTCCACATGAGCACTTTAATTTATATTTATGTATGTTATCATTCATTTATTTAATTAATAAATCTCTCTTGGCTATCTACTATACCCCAGATATGCTAAATGCAAGGGGTCGTGACTGTAGGGAGTATTGTTTGAAGGAGAAAGAACACTAGATTTAGCATTAGAATCTATGGGTGTAAGTCCCGGCTTTACCGTTTAGTTGCTCTCAAACCTTGGCCAAATTACTTAGCCTATTTCAGCTTCAGTTTCTAAACACAATAATATATTTTTCATGGGCTTCACAGGTCTTAAATAAATGCTGACTTAACTTTATCTTCAATTAATGCAAATGTCAGGCAAAGGATAACTATGAAAATTATCCATGTCTTCTACCCTTAATGAACTTATATTTTAATGCAAAATACAAAAGTACTCTTCTGGCCAAAGGTTACCTGGAATTGCCTAGGAGCCAAGGAAAACAGCATGTCATGTTCCTAGCACTTTGGACCTTTCTGTAAATCTCCCCTCTCAGTTCTCTCTCCTACCTTGCATTCACTGTCTTGGCACTTTAATGACTGTCTCTCATGTTTCCAAGTACTTCTTCCCAGTCCTAGACATTTTCCAAGGTGAGGTATGTTCAGAAAAGAAAAGGGCAAGAAAAAATTTTATAGTTTTCCAGGGAACTAAATCATTTCCAGTTGAAGGAATCAAGCAAATATTTTTGAAAGATGAGAAATTTCAGCCAGGATGTGGAGGATGGTAGAATTTCCGCCTGGGGGAAATGAAAACATCACTCTCAGTTCAGGGGTCAGAATAGGCTAGGAGCTAGCAAGCTAACCAGGGGTTAGCATGGAGCTAGCAAGGAGCCTCTACAACACTGAGTGACACAATATGGCTAAGACCTTGAATACATACAACAAAGTAATGAGATGTAAGTCTAGAAAGGAGAGCTGTAGATACAGAGTAGCTGACCTAGACTCAGATGTCAGGAGGTCGCATTCCATCCTGTAAGTATTAGGGCCACACTGAAAATTTTGGAAATTGCCATTATAATAATAACTTCCAGCAAATAACCAATAACTTGCAGATATTAGTTTATAAAATTCTCCTACATAAGGGATAATTTTTAAGGACTATTTTTTTGAGGGAATAGCAGAAGTACAATTCTATCAATACATCTCATTTACATGACTAAACTGAACATTTCGCCTCAGTCTAAAGTGTCTGCATTTGAGTTGCTTCATTCATTTTGAGATTCCTGAAGGACTTCTCCCTAAATAAAAGAGTACGCCAAAGAAATCTCTTTTAGGAAAAAGGCCAGGTTGATTCCAATGGGGAATTCCAGTCTTCCTCCTCCCCCAAAAGATTATATTCTACTTTGAGGCCCAGAAAATGGAGTATTCCAGCTGCAGCTATGTTAAGACCTCTGCTGGTCATTTTGTCTACTCCTATTCAGTGAGCAATCAGGTAGAGGGTAGAAAATGCCCAGGACTGGGAAGGAGTTCTCGGGGACATGTGAGAGAATCATTAGAGTGCCAGGACAGTGACTACAAGGTAGGAAAGGGAACTGAGAAGAAAGGCTATAGTGCCAGACAGCAGATGGCCAGGAAGCAGAGAACCCTAGCTTTTGGAGTCGAGGAGGAGCAGCATGGCAGAGAGAGGGGGTGGCAAAACCAGAGGAATATAACCAATGGCAAGGGAGAGAGGAAGAGGTAAGCTGAAGAGAACAACTGATGTCATGAAGTCTGATGGATGGGAATGGACTCAGATTGAGGGCATCACATAGAGAAATTAACTTTAGAACCCATAGGAAGAAGAGGCAAGGGGGTGGATATAGGAAGTATTTTGTGATATAAAGAGGAAAGTCAAAGGAACTCTCATCAGCTAGCTCAGGGTTCACAATAAGATCAAGAGGGAGCAGCTCTTGGAACCCAAGAAGTGTACAGAGTGACCTACATCACTCCCAGGCCCAGGTGCAAAAATGACAATGTGTGGTCTTTGTTCAAAAGCAGAAAAAGATGTTGTTATAAGTACTGAAATTTAAAACTTATTTTTCTTTAGTGGTCCCTGTTTCATCCTGTCATGGTTTTTTTTTTTATTTTTATTTGTGTGTTTATTTTAAAATGGGGGGATTTTAGGGGAAATGCAATTACTCATAGGTGGCCAATAGTCCTGCCTTGCAGCTCAGCATGTGCATGCCTGAGCACTGACATAGGGCACTGGCTGGTGGCCGGAAAGCCTGTCTCCTTCCTACCAGCTCATATCCTTACCCACAATGGATGGATGAACCCAGGGATTCCCCGTGCTGAGACTCATTCAGTACTGGATCAGGGCTAACCTCTGCAAAGTTGTCCTCCAGGTGGGCTGTGTCACTGCTGGTCCAATGCAGGTTACAGCTGACGCCGTAACTTGCTGAGATGCCATGGAGACTTTCGCCATACTTTAATCCTCTCCCAACTCATGTTCAAGCCCCCAGAGGGGTGGGGGCAGCAGAGAGTTGCAGTGATAACTGAGTACAGGCAGGAGAGGGGTGCTAAGCAGTTTAGAAGAGCCATCCCATAAGGAAGGGTGATGGTAGGAGATGCAAAGATGTGCGTGAGCTGAGGCTCCAAGTTCCTGCTTCATGCTGTACTGTCCCACCTGACTTCACTTACAAAACACAAGTCTTGAGATAAAATGATTAAATATTTCAAGATGGTGAACACAGAGCAATAAACTCTAAACACAGATCCTTCTGAGCTAGAGCCCTTTGCCATTGTCTTGATCACATACCCATGAAGCTACCTCTAAGTGTGTGTGTGTGTGTATGCCTGTGTGTGCATGTGTGTGTATGTGTGTGATATAAAAATAGAGAATCAAATTGAGCTGAGTTTGTTGTGATAATTCTTTCAGTAATGCTATCCTTTTTTGGTGTCTTTAGAGGTAAAGCAAAGTACATGGATGGCAGGGCCACATATGATTTTCATGTACCCAAGGCATGTTTGCATTAATGGGACTTTTCACCTATAAAAAAAAATTAAAATATATTTTATGATTGCATTGATATGAAGTCGAATATATTAATACTATATATTAAAATATTTTCTTTAACCTAAAAGGTAAGATAGTAAAACATTTATGTGAGTCTCTAAAAGTATTGTGGGTCTTAGGCACTCTGCCTAATGAATAAGTTGGCCCTGATGGACGATAGGTGTTATTCAGAACTGGAACAGTAGATATGGGATGGGATCAGGGAGCAGGGATTCTGGAGAGACAGTGGGGAGGGACAATATAATATCCCAGCTGGAGGGAGAGAGGTACAGGAAGTCTGTAGTGAATGAGGAACTGTTAGATGAGCGTCTGGAGCCACAGAGAAGGAAATATCAAGAGCAATAGGGTAATAAATAGGTGGAAGCCAAGAGTCAGGTTGAGAAATAGCCTAGGTCTTACAGTGTTGAAGCTATCCGAAAACGAAAAGGTTCAATGATTTGGATCAGAAATAAAGACCAGTTATGGGTCACATAAATTTTTATTTTTATGTTTTACTCATTTGCTTTGCTATGTATATCAATATATTAAGTCATCAACATGTAATTCTCTAAGAAATAAATGCTGGGAGAAAAGAGGTTTTTAGATTATTCTTAATTTTAAGAAGGAAAGATTCTTAAGTTATAGTCTCTCAGTTCTAGTTTATTTGGCTGCGGTTAACAAAAGAAATGAGAAAGAGAATATTGTTTTGCTTCAGTTGGGCTTTTAAATATAATCAGTGCACCAGTTTTTGTGAACATTAACTTAAGGGTGTGAATTCAGGACATTTGTATTTAATCTACAAATGCTAACGTTTCTGAGATAATTTTAAGCAATATAATATCAGATTATATATGTGCTACTTTATAATAATAGAAGTCACATTTAACTACAGGTTAAGTGACTACATTAAAAGGGAATACAATTATTTTAATGGATTTCTAATTAAATGCTTAAATCTTGGATAGTCTAAAAAATTAAATTTATCTTTCTTAGAAGTTTGGTTGAAACTGTTGGCAAAGAGAAAAAAAAACTAAAAGAAAAAAGATTCTGTATTCATTGTGATAATTAATGATAAATAGTACCTGTTTTGGTAAGCATCAGACAAGGAAAGTTACAGAAAAAGAACAGGAGAATGTAGTGTCATAATGGGCAAAAAAACATAGGCAGATAGTTTACCAAAAAAAAGAATATAACTTATAAACAAACAAAATGTTTATTCTTAAAAGCAATAAAGTATAAGTTAAAGATAGGTACCAATTTTACTAAACAAAGTACCAAAATGTTGCATTGTTTCATTTGTACTATTTTGTTTATAAAATTTTTTTATGTTTTAAAATAACTTTCTCAGGGCACCTTGGGTGGCTCAGTGGGTTAAAGTCTCTGCCTTCGGCTCGGGTCATGATCTCAGGGTCCTGGGATCCAGCCCTGCATTGGTCTCTCCGCTCAGCAGGGAGCCTGCTTCCCCCTCTCTCTGCCTGCCTCTCTGCCTACTTGTAATCTCTCTCTCTGTCAAATAAATAAATAAAATCTTTAAAAAATAAAAATAAATAAAATAACTTTCTCTGGTGGAAAAATATTTTTTTCCTTCCAAATGTTTTAGAATATGGTAAGACCACATAAGTATAAAAGGACAAGGGGGAGAAGAAGAAGTAGGAGGAAGAGAAAGACATAAAAAGGATAATGCTCTCTAAAGATGGACATATTTAATCAGAATCTGAACAGCCATCTGTTAAAAATATTGAAGAAATGACTCCTGCAGTGTGTAGGAGTTCAGACTAGTTTATCTTTTGAGATCCTTTCCAATTCTACAATTGGATAAATCAGTTATTTTTAGCATTTTAATAAAAATTTTTACTAGGAAAGAAAGAGGTGACATTAGAAGTTACACACAATTTAACATGTTCACAAAAATATAAAACAAACTCAAGCTTTATAATATAAGTAAAGTGCAACTTCAAGCACTGTATAGAAAAGATAGTGCTTCTTCCCTGGTAGCTTGAGCAAAAGTCCTTGGGAAGATGTTATTTTACCTGGCTTGGGTCACCTTCCTTGATCTAATCATCGAGGCTAGGGAAATGGAGTCTCAGGTTGTTTCAGCCAGAGCCCAACACCCACCCGATAATTTGGTGGTGATCATGGAGCAGAGGGGTGGCAACAACCTTCACTCTATTCCAACTCACAAGAGAGGAGCTCTGTAATCAAGAAAAAGAGAGGAAGAAAAATTTTTGTGCAGAGAAAATCATCACTGGACCTCTCCAAAGTCAAAACTTCAATTCATCATTATTATGGTTTCTATCAAAGTCCCATGCATGGTATAAATTGTAGGGTTTCTTCATGTTATAAAACAGCCAGTTTATTTTAGCTAATTCAACCCTTTGGTTGAGATACGGAGAGAAAGTCAACTAAAGGACGTAGTTGTAATAGAAAGAAGAAAGATTGGTTTCTGAGCTCTTTTTCTGAGTCTTAGTTCCCAGCTTCCAGATCTCCTCATCTTGTTTCCAAGCTACCTAGTGACAAAAAGCTGTCCAAGGCCCTATATCAGCCACATTCTTAGTTTCTCTGCCTGCTATTACAACATGTCTGTCTCTCCCTCTCTCACTTCCATAAGAGATCTTACTCTTACGGTAAGTAGGCATAAATCTACTCAAAAGCCACTCCGAGTTAAGAATGCTAGCCTCACATTTACTTTCCCAGGACAGTTTTCCTATTGACTTCTATAGTCAATGGGGAAGGGAAGATCTGGGCTTGGAGACACTCTCTCACTCACTTGCTCGCTTTCATGCTCGCTCTCTTTCTCTTTCTCTTTTTCTATTTCTTTTCTCTTTCTCTCTTTCTATTTCTCCTTCTCTTTCTCTCTCTCTCTCTTTCTCCAAAAAGAACCCCACTGTGTATTCAGTTCTGTATCCAAACACCTGGGAAAAGATGGACCTTTCAAGCAGTGGCCTCTAGAGTATACAGAGTTCCATGTGCTCATCTCCCATTTGAGACCTTTAGAGTTAGGATCTTGAAAAAGGTCTTTGAATAATTTCTACATTAACCTGGTTATCTTAATCAAGCTAGAAGTTAGCCAACCATTATTCCTTACCTGCCTTTGATTTCCAAAACCTATCTTGGTTCTCCAGTCTCTTATGGTCCCTTTACTACTTCTCTAGATGTGTCTTTATTCACCATTTGCTTGGGAAAAACTAAGCACCATCTGCACGCTAGAGCAATGTGAGACCTAGAGAAAAAAGAGGAAGTGGATCCAGTCACTGTAGAAAAGACCAAAATCCCTGGAGACCATACCATTCATTCTTCTAAGAAGTGAACTAAGAGTTTGACTCAAGGTTTCAGTTTTTCTAACTGAATGCCCAGGCTGAAGCCTTATCCACCCTGGAAATAACATCTTTAGCTCTCAGCCCACTGAGAGTTTGGTTCTTCCTTAAAAACTGAAAAGAATCAATATATTTGGACTGTGAGTTGAATTGGATGTAGAGAAAATTAGCTAAGCAGAACCAACCACATGAGTTTTTGTTGAGGCTCAGTTTTACTTTCTTTTCCATTGATACTAACCCTATGAAGTACAAAAATAATTTTGCATCTTGTTAAGTATATGTCAAACTGATGTTTGTAGTAAGCTCTGTGTACATGCTTTATTATCATTGCTTGCTGCTCCCTCACTCAGAGAGGCTGATATGACAATATTGTATTACAATATACTAGAACCTTGTCATATTGTGGTCCTCAGAGATGATATTGGGTCATGTTATAGATGAGGCAGAAATATAATAGATCCATGAAAGCATAACCTTGGCAGCTCTGTTTTTAATAATAAAGAATAGGTTACTCTGGTCTTGGAAAGACTTTAAAGAAATAGACATCCCCAGAAGACTAACTTGCTATCCACATTCTGCACTATAACAGAGAGACCTTATAGTTTGCAGATCTACTTTTTCCAGTCCCCATTTTATCTGATTTTTAGCAGCACTGATACTGTTGTTCATTCCCTTTTTCCCCCAAATATGTTTTATTTTTTCAATGTTACAAGATTGATTGTTCATACACCACACCCAGTGCTCCATGCAGTACGTGCCCTTCTCAAAACCCACCACCAGGCTCACCCAATCCCCCATCCCCTCCCCTCCAAACCCCTCAGATTGTTGCTCAGAGTCCACAGTCTCTCATGGTTCATCGCCCCCTCCGATTTCCCCCCCTTCACTCTTCCCTTCCTTCTCACAATGCCCTCCATGATTTTCCATTCCTTACTTTCCATTCCCTTTTAAAGATACTCCTCCTGGGGCACCTGAGTGGCTCAGTCCATTAAGGATCTGCCTTCAGCTCCAATTCTGATCTCAGGGTCCTGGGATCAAGTCCTGCATCAGTCTCCCTGTTCAGTGCGGAGTCTGCTTCTTCCCCCCCCCTACCCCTCCCTCTTGTCATGTGCTCTCTCTCTCACATATACTCTCTTTCACTCAAATAAATAAAATCTTTAGAAAAAATAAAAAATAAAAAGACTCCTCTTTAGGGGCATGGTCCTACTACTAAGGATTCTGCACATCATTTTTGTTCTCAAGGAGCTAACAATATAGTAAAATTGTTGGTTCCTTGGATTGAGTATTTGTATCCTCAGTGTTCTTTAAAATCACATAAAGGCACACTAGCATGATGTCTTTTCCTCTGTCTCTTCTGAGCTAAAAGATCAAATTTTCACATCAAGCTCAAGCAGAGAGGTTTACCAAGCATCACGTTTTGCTAATAGCTTCAAGGCTATACGCAATCAACAAGCATAGTGGAAAGAGGAAGAAACCAGGAAAATCCTTTGTGGCTTCTTATGTCCTTCCACTCTGTAACATGTATGCTTCCTCTAACCCAGAGTAACAGATGATTACGTGTGTGTTTTCTCTTCTGTGTACTATCAAGAACTGTGCAGAATCTGGGATTTTACCCTACTTTTACACTAACAAGTTAACCTATTACTGGAGGCTGACAGAAGACATGAGGCTTCTGGGTCAGAAACAGAAAACTTTATTACTTCTGGCAAAAGCAGTAGCCAAAGCTTCATTTGTTTGTATCAACTTGTGTCCCCCCCTTTATCCCACAGCAGTGACACAAGGGCTTACTATGAAAGCTTGCACATGCAATTGATTGCATTATTCAAAGGAAACACTGAGCTTGGTGATGTCCGTAACTTTCATAGTTAGTGGAAACAAACCTGCTCATTATCTCAGGAGAGATGTTAACTCACCTCTCTGTGCAAACACAGCCCTGAAAAATATTTTGTGTAAAGAGAATGATCAGGCATAGAATGCATAGGGATGATCAAGGCCCATGGTTGATTGTTTCTCTCAGCATATACCTTCTCTTGGAATGTGTAAATGTGATTTGAGATTCTCAATAAATGGGAATTTCCTCTGTCTCTTACATCTTTAATGTGGCCCTCTTTATTGGCCACTTCTTATCATTATTTAAGCTACTGCCAGTCTCTTCCACCTTAAACACCCTCTGCTTCTACCACACTCTTCTGTCCAACTACAAAACCCTTTCCTTAATAATTACATTTATTGCAATATATTTTTTAACTCACTTTCTCCCTTTTTTTGTCTCCTGCTTTTTCTTCGACCCAACCCACTGTAATCTGGGATATGTATCTGCTACTCCATTAAAACAGTTTTCTCTGTCTCATTTTCCTCCCCTGTAGGTAGGGGTAATAACAGTATCTACTTTACAGGGTATCTTGAGTATTAAATATGTTAGTATACAGGAAGAGTTTAGAGCAGTGCATGACAAATAGTAAGTGTTCAGTCATCATTAGGTAGATTATTATTATTGGCATCCTCCTCTTCCCTCTCCTCCTCCTCAATGTCATCAGTGAAATTCTTGCTAAATTCAGTGGGCATGGCACTTCCTACTTGACCTGTGTGTTAACCACATTTCCTTCTTTTACCCTTCCCTTCCTTGGTTTCCATGATGCCAGACTCTTGATTTTCCCCCTACCTCTCTGTATGACCTTCTTGGTCCCTGTAGGGGACACTTTGTGTGTACTACAAGACCCTGCCTTAAATGTTGGTATTCTCCAGAGTTCTCTATTAGAGACTTTTTGCCTTTCTTATCTACATGATTTTGCTTATTGCTCTTGTCTACTCCTGTGTCTTGAATTACTATACATATGGAAATGCCCAATACCTTGTACCTCATTCATTTACATGTTTAACAGATATTTATAAAGCATATTCTAGTGTCAAACATGGATTACTATTGTGAGCAAAACTTGGCAGTGCTCCTGCTCTCATGGACTTAGTCATTAATGAGGAACACAGATATCAAATAATCACAGACACAAATCTACAACTATAGATGAGTTAATGACCCCAAAGGAAAAGAAAATAGTCCTAAGGAAGTATAGCACATAAATATGACCTACACTGAAGGAGAGATACAGGCTTCCCTAAGGTAGTGGTCTTTGGGTGGACATCTACAGGATGCACAGTTATTAGGTAAAGGAGGGAAGGAAGAAATCAAAAGGAGTACAGAGTCTTCAAGAAACTTAAAGAAGTTCAGAGTTGTTAAAGATCAGAGTTGTTTCCTTTACGGTGGTAAGGGAAAAAGAATAGCAAGATAGAATTAGAGAAGGAGGCAAACACCAGAGAGCGTGGTGCAGGGACCTGCCGATCATGTTATTGTTCAGTTTACTTCGAAGAGCAATGGGAAGTGATTGGAGGGTAAAACTATGACATGAGTAAGGAAGTAGGTGCCTTGATCTTCTCTCTCTCTCTTTTTTTTTTAATATCACTGTAGTCCAGCATGAAGATATTGAAGGGCCCAATGTGGATGTGGAGGTAGCTTTTGTATGCTGTTATAACCATTTATGCAGTTTGGATTAGTGATGCCAGTGGAGATGACAAGTGGACAGATTCAAAATGTTTTAAGAGATAAGTTTGGTGGTATAATGTGGTTACTAGATTAGCTATGGGTGCAGGAGAGGAAAATATCAAGGATGATTCCTAATTTTTAGACTTCTTCAGGTAGATAGATGGTAGCTGAAAAATCAGCCCATATTTCTCTTCCGATTTTAGTGCACACACTAAATTGCCTGCAGACATTCCCAACTTCTCATCTCACTTGCCCATCAAATCATTTATGTTCAAAACTGAACTATTCTATCAAATGTTCTTCCTCTTGTGCTATTTCAGCGAATGCCACAACCATCCATCTAATTCCTCAAGGCAGTTGACCTTGACTCTTTTTTCCAGTTTAGAACCAACTCATATTGTTTTTTTTTTATCCTTAACATCTTTTATATCTGCCCACATCTCTCTATTTCCACTACTACTACCTTCAATCAAATCCTCATCATCTTTCATCTGGATTTTGGAAATAGTTATTCCTTGGCCTCTCTGCCTCCAGTCTTCCACTTCTCTAATCTGTTCTTCACTCTGCTGGTGCCCATTGTCTATAAAGTAATGGTTCCTTAGTATAGCAGAAAAACCCTCAATGATCAGGCCCCAGCCACATCTCTTTTTTGCTTTAATCCTTACTTTATAAGACCAAATGGCTTCCATTTTCTATAAAACTTATATTGTCCTATCCTCAGCACAAGATAACAAGTCTGTTGAGCTTTGCTCCTTCCTAACACTGAAATTCTTTCAAAAATACACATAATCATTCTGTTTTTCTCTTTGTGAACTAGATGGCTGAGAAAGGCCACCCCTACTGCTGGGTGAATGTCTGGGCTAGAAAACTGACAGCTTTTTTTTTTTTTTTTTTAAAAAGAGACAGAAACTAGGGAAACAATAGTATCTGCAAAGTTAACCGCATGTATTTATTTCCTACTAACTGAGTGTCAAGCTTCCAGAGGTAGCTACCAAGAAAAGAACAAAAGGGGAAAATAGGGGCCGAGGGTTGAAGGAAAAACGAGAGAAGAATCACTCAAGGGGAGATTGTGAAGAAACCATTAAAGACAGTATCATCTTCAACCTCTTTGTCACCATCATGACTACGCAAGCAGTTCTTAATATTTGTAGTAATAATGAATCAAAATTTTGACAAACCCCCAAATTCATTAGAATCTTGATAAAATATAATCATTCCAGTAAACACTATAAGAGTTACATGACTCTTTCTGACCCTTGATGAAACATAGATTAAAAAACATGTTACCGATTAGAGGACAATAAATCTCTTTGGTAAGTGTATGCTGAGTTTGAACTGCACTTGGCGACTTCCTCTTGCACACCATCTTTACCGTATACATGTATCAGTATGATTTTGTTTATAAACAATAGAACTGTACAACTCAAAATTTTAAACAATAACAGGGGGTTATTGGATCACTTAACTGAGAAGTCTAGTGGTAGGGAGGACTTTAGGCACAGTTTAATCAGGGTCTCAACTGAGGTTCTCTGTAAGTTCTTCAGTTCTGTCCTGCTTGTTGGCTTTACTTTAGTGTAGCTTCTTTCATGGGAGCAAAATGGCTCACATCCACATATTATAATTTCCAGAGCAAGAAGGCATCTATATCCCAGGACTCCCAACTCACATGTTGAGCTTCATAATGACTGGATCACATCTGAACAAATTCATCCATTCCTGAGAAAGCTATATGCTAATGAAGAGATAGTCTTGTTCAATCCCTATGGCAAATGGAAGTAAGATAATGTGAAGTAGAGTTTACCTTGGATTTGAGGGAGGACTTGTGTTCATCAACTCACATAAACTATATGCCTTTTCTAAAATGGAAGAGATAAAATTCTCCAAAGGAAAACCTGGGGTTGTCTAGTATAAGTGAGGAAGATAAAAACGGATGAAATCCTTAACAATCAGTAAATATTCACCTCAGACACAGTTCAAATTTATTCACTTGCAAACTTAGAAATTATTCTGTGCCCTGGATTTTAAGAGCTACATGTTAATGGTCAAAACAAAAATCAAGCAATCCTACTGCAAGGGTAGAGAGAGGTAAGTGTAATCAGAGCCCAATTCCAAGAAATCCCATGGATGAATGTGGATGGACAAAAAGACTAAACACTGTGCATGGCTCTCAAGTCACACTTTCATTCATTAATTCATACAATATTTATGGAATATCAACTGTATGCCAGAAAGACTTAACACAACAGAGTCTCTGACCTTAAAGAGTTCATTCAATCAAGCACTACAGAATTACAAGTGAATAGTTAGAAGTTTTGATATAGTATAGTATATCAGAATGAAAGTACTGTGGTAGAACAAGTGTGAAAATAAAGCCACACGGAAAATCTAGTGGAAAATTCACTACACCCTTCAATATTTCCTCCAAACCTAAGACTTCTACAATGTAATCTCCATCATAAAGCAACCCGAAACACTCATTTCCAACCAACAGGTTCCTGAGAATAATATATTAAAAGGGAAATGGAAGAATAATTTATCTTATTCTGGTTGTACCCTCTAAGAAAATAATATGAAATAATTTTGGTTGTTTGGAAACCAAAGTGGATCATTGTTATCTCAGGGAGCTTTTAGGTGCAAAATATATTTGATAATAATGTGAATTCTTTTAAGCTATTTTATTCTGTGACCACCTAGGGAAATAGTTTTGGGAATAAATACAGCAGAAATATTTAGAGAAAGGACATTAAAAGGAAAAATAGCAGACATAGCTGATTCTTTTTGACATTCTTTTATAGTATAAAAATCCTGAAATCCTTGGTCCATATCACAGAGATAACGCTGAAAAAATTCTAATCACTTATCATTATTCCCAGCAGTGTCCCAGAGTTCCAATTCTAAGGGCAGGGCTTTCTTTAAGCACATAACATGAGGATAGAACTGAGAGAATTTTTGGAGAACTAGTTTCTTCACATGAAGTATACTTGATAATGACATTTAAATGTAATATTGACATTTCTGGTTTTTAACTCTATTGGGCAGAATCTCGATGGAAAAGAAAATCACTTGTGACGGTTTCAGCATGAGTGTCTAATGTCATGGCAATTTAACTCGGTTTTATCCTGTATCAGAGATATTCCCTCAGAAAAGAACTGAAGTGCCCTTCATGTTTTATAGAAGCAAGTAATTTCTTATAACAAGTAATGCTAAAATCGTCAAAATTATTATTGAAAGACTGTTGTGGGAAATATTGGTGGTTTATTTTCAGAGGTTTTTGGTAAATAATTAAAATATAAATCATTAAAAATGTATAACATGAAAATATATAAATATATATCTATAATATGTATAGAAAAATAGAAAAACATATATATATAATTTTGGTCAGATTATTGACTTGTCCACTTGAACTGAATTGGTCCGCTTTGGTCAAACAACTGAGAAGTTGAACCAAATCATGACATTTGTGATCCGTGTGACATTGATAGTTGAACAGAGGACTGTCTTCACTCTCGCTTCTCAGAGTACAGTCCACAGGCCAGCAGCATCAGAATTGCCTTGGATCTAGGTAGAAATGCAGAATCTCAGCCCCTCAGCTCCAGATCTACTGAATTAACATCTGATTTTAACAAGATCCTAGGTGCTTAAAGCATTAACTACATCAGGGGTTCTCAACTCTGGCTTACACATTAGGATCACTTAGGGTGCTTTCAAAATGTTTTATGGCCAGGTCTTCCCCCAGACCAATTAAATGAGCCTCTCTAAGGGTAGAAGAAATACTCAGGGCTCACCAAGTGATTCTAGCATGCTGCCAGGCACGAGAACTGTTAGTTGCATAATGCCCAATCGGTACATTCAATGTATTCTGACAAGGCATAAAAGAAAAAGGAAGTCAAACCAATTACTTTGTATTTGGTACCACTCTAGAAATGATTGATTTTTTTAACTGTTAATAAGTTTGCTTAGCTCCTGTGTGAACACTGCCTATTATGTCTCAACCTGCATAGAAGTGTATTGTATTGTAAATCAAGAAGAGGAACACTTTGCCAAATTACTTAAAAAGAGTTTTAGGTTTGTTTTCCAACTTTACTTCCTTTTGTCAACCTTACTCTCCAGCCTGACAGATCTGAATCCTGGATCTCAGACACTGTGCACATTCAAACCACTGCACCTTTGGATTACCTACCCTCTTCTGCATCCACTTAACTGCTCAATGTTTACCCTCTAACATTCCCCTATCCCTCTAGCCCCAAATGGATTTATTTCCTCTGAATTCCCATGTTCCTTACAGTTTCTGTCTTGCACTCTCACTTTATAGTCTTACATTGTTAGCTCCACTATTTAGTGGAATAAAATCGCCTGCTGTTTAATTTCTACATGTAATCTCAGTCATTAGCAATCTATTTCAAAATCTTATGCATGACTAGGAAAGGCAAAAAGAAATCATAGCATAGTACATATGACAATCATTATTATCGCATTTTATAGATGAGCAAATGTCATTTCAGAGAGTAAGGTGACAGACCAGTAAGTTTCAACATTACGATATTTTCCCCAAGATTATTTAACTCAAAGTCCAGGGACAGTTTGGTTGTTTGTGTGTGTGTGTGTGTGTGTGTGTGTGTGTAATAACTTACAGTACTTTAGTTATAGCTCTGGGGCATATTTAGAATATGAATACATCAAAACATACTAAAAGAAGACTCACTCTAAGAATTGATGTCCATTCTTATCTTTGGAATAAACTCAATGATTATTCTTCTTTACATTAATTTGATTTCTTCTGTCGAAAAATTACTGAAGCTTGATAAGGAGGACAAAGGGAAGTGGTCATATTACACTTCTTTAAAATTATTTTTTTATGCTAAATGAAATAAGCCAGAGAGAGAAAGACAAATGCCTTATGATTTCACTTACATGTGCAATCTAAAAAACAAAATAAATGAACAAACGAACAAAAAGCAGAAACAGACCCATAAATACAGAGAACAAATTGATAGTTGGCAGAGGACTGGAGAATGGGGAGATGGGCAAAATGGGTAATGTGGAGTGGGAGATACAGGTTTCTAGTTTTGGAATAAATAAGACACAGAAATAAGAGGTACAGCATAGGGAATACAGTTAAGGGTATTAGAAAAGTATTGTATGGTGACAGGTGGTAGCTACACTTGTGGTTATCATGGCACAACATATAAACTTGTTCACTCAGTATGTTGTATACTTGAAACTAGTATAACATTGTGTGTCAACTATAATTTAATTAAAAAGGATTTTAAAAATTACATTTTATTATACCGGTAATACCAGAATAACTTTCTCTTCTACAAAATTAGAACATTGGAGATGTGGATAAAATCTCTTTATCTAACACCCTCCCACACACACATCCTGCATTCCCCTCAATCTAGATGACTTTCTTCCTACCTTAAAAGTATTCATTTTTATTTGTGCACACACTTTAAGATAGTTTTATCTATTTAATACGTATATATGGTATGTTATAATAATTTTTATAGAAAATTTTAATGTTTTTATCATATAAAACATATGATTCCTGAGAATTAAGGGTTTTATTTGTAGATCTAAAGTGAAAGACCTGGAAAGGGTAGCTAATTCAGTGGTTAACAGAATTAAAATTCAAAATTATATCTCAACCCCTGTGGAATAATATCCTAAAGCTAGAAAGATAAAAATTTAGCTAGCATGAATGTAAAAGCCCTATATAAAGTACAAACAACAAGTGGGGAATTCTGAATCAACATTAGTTTATATGAGATGGACTTATAGATTTGTTTCTCGTGGACTCACAATTTAATAAAAATTTTAATACTTTGAAAAGTTAGTAGTTCTTATCTCTAAAATAAGATTCCTTTGAAAAGGAGTGCCTGGGTGGCTCAGTGGGTTAAAGCCTCTGCCTTCAGCTCAGGTCATGATCTCAGGGTCCTGGGATCGAACCCCACATTGGGTTCTCTGCTCAGCAAGGAGCCTGCTTCTCCCTCTCCCTCTGCCTGCCTCTCTGCCTACTTGCAATCTGTCAAATAAATAAATAAAATCTTTAATAAAAAAAGATTCCTTTGAAAATATCAGAAACTATTGCAGAATAGCTAAATTTAGAAGGAAAATACTAGATCGTACAAAATGTGAATTTTTTTCTTTGTCTCTCTCACACACTGACACAGACAAACACACAGCAAAGCCAAATGAAAGAAAACTCTTTTGTTTCCCTCAAGTCAAGGTCCATAGTTTTTACTACAGTACAAAACATTCCTTACAGATCAGATGGCTTTGGTATGAAAAAGTCCTATGATGAGGTATTGGTATAGTATTCCCTGTCAATGTTGATGCCTTCCCAAGTAAAGATCCTGCCCTGTGGAATTAATCTCACTTGGTGTAAAGCTAATTGTATATCATTATAACATATTTCAGTGACAAATATTCATACCCAACATTCTTTGACAGAATATCTGGGATTGAGGACATGGGAAGCCAGGGATATTTTCTTCCTAAGACACGTGCTTTCCCATGTTAAATCTCCACCTCTGCCTGATTTTTAATTTGACACTTGCCAAAAGACATAGATTCCAAGTAAAAAAAATTCTACAAACAAGAAAAGTTAGAAGCCTTTTTTCCTCTGATTACCTGGAAAGTTTTCCCCACATTTTTGGGTATCTTCTCTTCATAATTTTAGATACATAAGTACTGATTTACATAGGGTATAAGGAAATAGAGTCTCTGAGAGATGAATTTATTTTCCTTTCCTAAAGAAAGGTGAATATTACATGATTTTTGTCATGACCTTGACTGATCATCAGACATAGGTGACCATGAGTCTTGATCGCTTTTCATTTTTTTTCTAAAATTAAACTTCACATAATTTCAGAAAATGGAACCCTGAGTGAAAAGAAAGAAGCTTGAATCAATGGAGTGAATGTATTGATCTATTTTTTAAGAACTCCAAATCATGATTTTATTTGAATTTATCTATTTTTGCCTTGATGTCCACCATAGCACATGAGAAGGAGATTCAAGGTCTTAACTCTATTATTGGCTTTATTCAGCAGCATCAGACCAATAATAGGTGTTTATCTACCAGCGTGTGCTGCTCCAGATAGAGGAGCTCATTGAAATTCTCCCCTCCGGTTTTCCTTCCCCAAGGAAATATCTATATCTCAGATCTGTCTAATTAACTAGTATGTGAAGAATAGAAAACTGTGAGACAATCCCTATGCTCGTCGTTGCTGGGCTTTAAAAAGCTCAATAAAATTTCTATCTACATTCTCTTGTTTACACTGTGGAGCAAAATGGATCAAACAAGCAAAGATTTGTGGCAACAGAGACAGTGCCTTTGTACAATATAACACATACTGTGTATCAAAGAAATATTGTGCCACTTCTCCGAAGCTGACATTGGAATGACATTGTAATCCTGGCCATCTGTCTTTCTCCTCTAGATGTCGATGAATGTGTGGTGGTGAACGGAGGCTGCCAGCAGTGCTATATTAACACTCTGGGCACCTTCCACTGTGAATGTGATACGGGATACAGACTCCATGCTGATGAACGCACCTGCATAAGTGAGTAAATATTAGAACCAGCTTGAAGCCGTTCTCAATGAAAATCGACCTGCCCATGCAGGAGCAGGAAGGAAAGGTTTTCCTATTGTAAAAATATCTATAGAAGCTGATGGTTTTCAAGTACAAATCTGTCTCTGAGAATAAAAAAATATATATTTTGCTCTTAAAAGACTGAAAGACAAAAAAGATGCAGAAGGAAATATAGAAATTAACATTCATAAGCCAAACTTGAATCCCTAAAAGTGACTATTTCCATAGAATATAATTTCTGCCATATGCAGTGAAATATAAATTTGTTAGTTATTGCTAACAATAATGCAGCACAGGGCCACAGTGAAGAGAGGATGCTGAACTATTATAATTACTAGCCACAATGTTCACTCGTTTTGGATCAGACTCAGAACTGGGCTCATGATTGTAACAGCAAAATTTATAACAGATTATAGGTCAAGGATCTTAGGGTCACTCAAGAATAGTTAAAACTACACACATTAAATATGAAGTTTACTATAATTTGTTGTACATCAAAGTATTCTTAGATATCAGTTTTGGGTGCTTGGATTCTTATTTTCAATCCTCTTTGTGTATTTCTGAATTTTATAAATTTTCTAAAATAAGTATGTCCACAGAAAAAATAGAATAAACTTTTAAAATAGCGTCCTCTCTGTATGATTTATATATGCTCTTTTTTTATTGTTTTAACTAAAGTAATTTACATAAAAGTGTTTTTATTAATTGAACAATGATCCCCAGATGGAATCATGCACATTGTAATTTCATCTCAAGGTCTCTTTTAAAAGTATTTGTTATATTAAAAAAGTAGCATTTTGTTCAGCACAATTTAATTGCTGGTTTAACTTATATCAGGCTTGTTCACTAGTCCATTTGCTAAAAATTATTGGTATTTTATAGGTATTTTGTAATTATGAAACTTGGAAAAGGAATCAGCTGATTTCAGCTAGTTTCATAACATGTACTCCATCTTTCCTTTTCTGGACATGTCTTATAGGAAATGAGAAAAGATCAAGGGAAACATGTACAAATGTCCTACTCATAGGTCTGATTTTGATATGAGAAAATGGGGTCCTGGGAGCAAAAAAAGGACTTTGTCAAAGTTGGGTGAAAATACAGATAGAAGTCATACCCTAGCAAGCAGGGGACTCAATATCATCGTGATTGTTTCTACAGCAAGCACAAGTGGTGGGACAGCAGCACATGCATATTTATGTCATCCAAATAACCCCTTCTTTTTGCAGGATCACTGGTTTTAGCAACAGGAATCCCTTTCCCATTCCACATCCCCAATCCCCTAAGGTCTTCAGGGTAACTCTATTTTCTCTCAGTCACAAAATACTTAGGAGCAGTAGGATTATTGATACATGCAGATGAGGTATTAGCAGTAAAAATTGAACTGGTGAATTTTTATATCCGATATAAAGTATTTTACAAAGGCGTGATTTATACAAATCTATGATATCTGGTCTTTATGAAAAGGCCAAATAAACATTTTAATAACCAAATAAATTATATACATAGGTATAATTTTCTAAGTTCTGATATTTAATGGCTATTTCTTAGTAAAGTCATTAAGTGCTTTCCTTATTCTTCCGCACTGGTGCCATTGAATTTTTTAATTTTTTGTTGTAATGACTTAAGGTCAAAAGTGGAGTTGGATAAGGATGTTGTGGTTTATCTTTTCTATTTCTATTCCTTAAAAGCCAATTCCTATTGTGCAGATACACAGACACCCTGGTAATAGCTTATTTACAGTTTCTTATGCTTATCTTCTCATGCAGAATTTCAGCATATATACATAGATATGTGTATATATATATATGTATGTACATATATACTTATGTATGTATATGTGTATATATAATATATATACATATAATATGGCACAAATTAAGCTAATGAGAAATATGGATTTCATGGCTATAATCTTTTTAAGCATTAACCCCTTGGATGTTACTCTACAGAAGGTACTGGACTGAGACTAGCACTTGATCTTGGTGGAAATCCTGATGCCTCTCTCACATAATACACTGAAGGGCCTTAACAATCTCAGTTGACACAATTATAGCATTCTTGTTAAAATGAGCTCAAGAACAATTTGAGCACTTTGTGTTTAAAAAAGGTTTACTATAGAGAGCTGAGTTTGATAATGGTTTGTATTTTGGCTTATATTGTAGGAAGGATCAGATTAATTTTAAAAATAAGAAAATTAAATTAGCTCCCTTTCCCTTTGGGATTTTTTTACCTGACAGTGGACAGAAAATGGTGGTTGGTGCTTACTGCGAAATTGTAGTAGACAGAAATTCATCATGACTCATGGTAGAGTCATGGGAGAAAAGATGGCATTATGGAATTTTATGATTCCACTACTTTGAAGTACTTGAAATTAATTGCCACCATTTCTTCTTTCCTCCCTTCCTTTCCTTCTTTTCCTTCCTTTGCCCCATTCTGCCCATCAGTCATAATGTGACTTTTTGAATCATAGCTTCTGGTGCTCTTTGCACTTTCTCTTAATCACAACTACAGTAAACTCCCTGCAACCCTAAACATTTAGAGTTTCAGATGATTTCATTTTTTAAGGGCCCCTTCTCTAGGGATTATGCACTTGTGGTGATATATGGCCAGCAGTTACCAGTCAGGCTCTGCCAGAATGATAAAGTCGCATGAAATGCTCTGAGAGAACAGGTCTATCGCAGTTGGCTGCCGTGGCAAGAAGTATGAGTGTATGGGCCACTTGGCCCCTTATAAAGGGTTGCTTGGACTGCTGATAAAATGTGATCCCAGCAAAACTGAGGAACTTAGCCCCAGTGGACTTGTTTGAGCTTCTGAATTTGTCTCTAAATTCTTGGAATGCATGTCATTTTTGGAGGGGCTAGGACTTATTATTTTCATCAGATTCCTAAAGGTGTCTGTGACAGTTCAAAATACTCCACATGTCTTTGTGTCTTTGTGAAGGCAGTTATTCAAGTATATACATCGGAGGATCTTATGACACTGTTATGCTATGGTACTATATCACAGCACTATCATACAGTCTAAAGCAGAGTTGGTCAGTGACTGTTTCTCCCTATAGCTTTCTTTATGATAGGATTTCAAGGCAGAGGCCTGACTCCCTGTCCTTGAGTAGCATACTTTCTGGCCCACTGTGACCTCTTCTGAGAGACAGCCTCAGAAAAGCCAGTCTGAGATGTCCCACATGGGAAGAGGACCACAACAAGTGAGACCAGCTATGCCTGGTTGGTGGAAGGGCACAGACACAGCATCAGAAAGCAGACAAAAATGGAATTCTTGCCAGATGTCATTTGCTGTTCAGAGTCTCCATTAACACAAGTATTATCAAGCAATTCACATACTTTAAAATTTTTCTTTGCTTGGAAACCAAACGCTTAAAAAATGGAAACTTTTAGCAATCATCTTTTGTAGCAATCATCAGATAGATGTGTTGATGTTCTTACCAGTCCACCATTAATTCTGTCCATGGATTAGGGACGGGAGCACAGTGGAAATCCAAACTGGCATGTGGACTTCTATAGATCATGTAATTTCTCAGCACCCTAGTTTCCTTATGTGTAAAATGTGAAAATTAGACAAAGTGGCCTTAAAGTTACTGCATCTCTGAAATGTTTAAATTTTATGGAGTTTTTAAAGATACCCATTCATAACAAATCTTCTGCTAACCTATATTTTTTAAAACTCTACTGAACTATGTATAATAATTACTCTATAGAGCTCTAATTTTACTTTAAAAGGGTTTAAAGAACTTAGACTTTAGAAAGTCCAAGCATAGAAACAAGGTAAGAATTTTATATCCTGTATAATAAAAATGAATATGTAACTTAGGTGTTTTATTGAAAAAATATGCGTTAGTGCTTTTTTGAAAATACTATTTTTTATAATTCTGAGAAGAATCTGAGAAGGAGTCTAGCTCAATCTCCTATCTTAGAGATAGCTTGCCCTCTGTCTTCTCCACAAGAGAATAAGCTGGAAGGTGGCCACCTAAAGCCAAGAAAAGAGTTTTCACCAGAAACCAAACCCTGCTGGAACCTGGGTCTTGAACTTTCAAATTAAATTTCTGTTGATTGGGGTGCCTGGGTGGCTCAGTGGGTTAAAGCCTCTGCCTTCGGCTCAGGTCATGATCTCACGGTCCTGGGATCGAGCCCCACATCGAGCCCCACATCCGGCTCTCTGCTGAGGGAGCCTGCTTCCTCCTCTCTCTCTCTGCCTGCCTCTCTGCCTACTTGTGATCTCTCTCTGTCAAATAAATTAAAAAAATCTTTAAAAGAAATAAAGAAAAATAAATAAATTTCTGTTGATTAAGTCACACAATCAGTGGTATTTTGTAATGGCAGCTGAGAATACAAATATACTCATTGTTCTCCTTTATTCACCCCTTCTCTGACTTATCTCCATTCTTCTCTTCTATTTTTAGATATATCAATACCTGCAAAATACATGGCAAGTATTAATTAAATATTAGTTATTTTTATAACAGAATATTAAAAAATACAAGGACTTTATCCAGATGGATTTGCTTATTGGGAAAAACTCAAACTCATTGCCGTAGTACTAGCTTTTGGACCTTCGCCGGTATATTCTCTCTTACAAAATATATTATCCTTCAATGGCTTTTAATTAGTGGTTTTCTCATTGTTGAGAAGAAGACTTTAGTAAATATTACTAAATATAAGTAGTAATGATAATGTAGACTAAACTCCTTCTATTGCCAGTGGATATTTTTTAGCAGCCAGGGGCTAGATACCAAAATAATTTGTATTACCCAAGTTTTCTGTACTTAGCTGTATAATTTACATCTTAAGTAACTTGTAAGGTTTTTAGCTATATTTCGGTATACCTCAAAAAATCTTTCATTGATTTCCATTTTTAATAGCAACCTGGCGAAACACACTCAGCTCAAATCTGCATTCATAATCATGTCCTTCCCCTGATATATTTGTTGGAATCGCCCTCTCCAGAGGGGTGAAATAATTAAATGATTGGAAGTTTTAATGCTTGCATAGTTCTCTTACCTCTCTTTCATGCCTTCAGCACATAGGTTTATTAACATCTACACTCACGAATAAACAAATGGAATCACTGATGTCTGCACAGAGAAACCTCAGATGGACAACATTTTAATTATTTTAGTTTTTAATACAAGAATTCTTCATTTGTCATTGTTGGGGATGGTCAGAATCTGTTTTTGTTCAATGGCCCATTTTTAGTCTCACTACATGAGAGGAGAATAGAAAGAAGAAAGGGAACGGGAAAGCAGCAAACCAAAGATTTTTTTTCCGTGTGAATAAGTGTGTGACTGAGTAAGAGGTCACATTTTAATTCCAAACAATAGAAGTTAGGTGACAAGAAGAGGAGGAAAGGACAACCTGGAAGCTTGACTAAGTAAAGATACCCTTAGTAAAATTTTGAGCTTGAATAAATTTTCTTCTATCAGATTTTTATGAGTTTCACATTTTAAGTTAATGCTAAACTTAGAAAAAGAAAAGATTGAGAAAGCCATTAGATGTGGTGGTCTTTGCACAATGGATTCTTTTGTTTTGATCTCATTTTTCTGATCAGCGATGTCTAGGTTTTATATGATAAAAGGAGTAGAAGATTCTTTCCAGGGAATGCAAAGAGATTGACCTAAAATTGGAGACGAAAGAGGTTGAAGACTTTCATTGTAACTACCTTTCAATTAGTTGCATTATTTATGAAGACAAATTAGAAACAGAATTCATTTCAGGTGACAGCTGATGTCTTGAAAAGGGATATGTCAGGTTAAAAAAATTGTTTAGTTTGTCAGGTTGATGGCATCTCTCAGTCATTATCAGATTCCTCTCCCTCGCAATATTAATCACTTTTTTTGTAGTAGATGATAAATTTAATTCCCAAAAATTGTGTTTAAGGAACACTCCCCTCTGCCCTCCTCATCCCCATTCTGTAGCCTTAGGAAAAATCATGAACTTCCTAAGTTTTCATCCATGTTGTTATTAACCCAATTCAAAAACTTTTTCTAACTACTTGGATTTTAGGAATGCACTTAGAAACTTTCCTTTTTTTCTACAATTTTTCCAGAGTTTGAAGACTTGGGAAGGTAAGACTGACAATTTTAGACAGAGACAGACTGAGGTCTAAATTCTACTGCATCACATATGAGTCGTGTGATCTTGGCCCAGTTTCCTAGTCTCTCTGATCTTCAGGGTATGTATCATTTCTATCTCTGTCTCTCTATCTTTGTCTATACCTAATAAAAGCAGGATAATAATTCACAAAAATCAATATTATACATTGAACAAGGACACATACTTTATAAAAAGGAATGTATTCAACACGGTAGAATGGCTGCCCATCGGGACCAGGGGAGACTGAGAATGGACTCTAGGGTTAAAAGTGAACATATCAAACAAGGATGTCCCTTTAAGGACCAGGGAGTGATGAGAATTTTCCTTGAACTGAGCATTATGGTGAATTCTAGCCTCTATATCCAAGGTTAAAATAAAACAGAACAAGACAATGAAATGTTAGCACAGTGGCCTTAATACTTGCCCATTGTCTTTCCTTTCCCTCTTTCTCTCTGTGTAGAAAGTATCTTTGCATGTCTTCTTCAGAATAATCTCTAGGATTTTTTTCTAGTTACATTTGTGAAATATTTTAAAGGTAATTTTTTATAATAGGTATTGTATCAAATAAAAACAAATAATTGTGTTTTATTGTGTTTCCTCAACAATTTCATAGTGCATTACAGAATACCCACTGTAGAGGATGAACTTACATATGAAGAGATCAAAAGAGTACCTGACACATAGTGGATGGTCAGTAAATGGTGGCTTGAATCAGTAACTCAATCACCTTGATCACTTGAATCATGATGATGATTATGTGTGTACTCTTACATTATCTTTCCATAATCAGAGTACCTGTCCAGGGCACAGATACCAAGAATGGGCGATTTGGGACTGGGTGCAACTAGAAGTACAAGAATCTACCTTTAAATTATTCACTTATGAAATGATAGGATTATGAAATCTCACAATTAAGATTGTGAGAAAAATAATGCTAATCTGAAAATGGCATATCTTGGAAAAAATTACTCTTAGCAACATAACAATATGAACTTTACGACATAGTTGTCCCATATACAAGCTGTGTAACTTTGAGGTAGTCACTTAACTGTCAGTAACTGTTTCTCCATATGTAGGGGGTGGTAAGGGAAAGAGACAAGACAGGTGAAATCCTTAATGCAGCGCCTGAAATGGAGCAAGCACTAGATAAATATTAACTAACATATATATTACTTTCATACTTGTCATTGACTGTTGTTACATGACTACATAAAATTATGGAGGTTCCAACACTATACGTATAAACTTGCTTTGGTGATCAGATATCTTCCACTGAACATCTTTGCTGCTGGGTTTTTAGTAAATGTACATTCAGTGAGTATTATAACATCTATTTTACTTTTTAAATTTTTAATGCCTTTGGAGTTTTAAAGCAATATTCACGACTATATTTTCACTATATGGTAAAATTTCCCATTCTCAATTTATCATCACTAGGTTGACGATTTATATCTCCCTGGTTCCAAAAGCTCTGGGGACAAGCTTCAAGGAAACGTATACATTTTTACAGGGTAGGAAGTGCAAAAAGACATTAAACAAAATAGTACTGCTTCCATCTAAAAGAAGCAAAAGGATTAAGTGCTTGCAAATACCAGATATGGGCATAAAACTTAAATCCAAATCTAGTATTCTAGTATAGTTTTCTAGCTGCTGCAAGAAAAGAGACACATGGTTTCAGAGTGTGTGCATTCTTTAATAACAATTGTAGAGACTTTTTTTAATTCAATGATTTCAAAATCTATTACTGAACATATGTCTTTTATTTTGCAGAGAAAACTGAAAGTCTCAGCTAAGGGGCCTTCCAGCTTTTCCTTCCAACTTTGGTATTAACTCTCTGCAACTTTGGTATTAACTCTCTGTTCTGTCTGCTTTCCTCTTCACTTAGAGAAAAAGTGCCCTGCTGTTATTTCAGGGTAATCCCATCCTGCCCTCTCCTTAGAACTTTGCTCCTAATATTACATCTTTCTTTCTCCCCTATCATCAACCTCTTTCTCTCCATCTTAACACCAGAACCCTCCCTAAACCTAGCTTTGCCAGACTTATCCATGAATTACCCACTCTTAGGTTCAAGGAATGCTTAAATGTCTTGAAAATAATGACCCCTCTTTCCTTCCTGTCATTCTCTCCTCCTTGGTTTGTAGGATACAACTTTCTCTTGATTCTCTTCCATTTCTGTGATGACTCTTTAACTTCTTTCATATAGTCTTTTCCCTCTGCCCACCTTTGAAAATTCTGATGATCTTCCGAGTTCTGACTTTGGTCTTTTCTCCACTTTCTCCCATGTTCTTTTCCACTTACAAAGCTTTATTACTACAATTAGCTAGACGTGAATGATGTCCAAATAAATATTACTAAGTCAGATCACTTTCTTTGTTCCCTTGACCTATAGATTCAGCTACTGTGTGAGGCCTTCATTAAGGATGCCCCTATCATTTCAACCTTAGTGGACCTAAAGGTCCTTAGTGGACCTAAAACTAAATATATTTTCCTTTCTGCCCCTGATTCCTCCACTTTCCTCTTCTCTTGTATTTCCCCTTCAGGCCTCCCATTCTCTAGGCTAGCCTAGCACACTGGAGTTGCTCATGGCTCATCTTCTCTCTAATGTGACACATCTAGTTCTCCAGTAAGACCAGTGGGCAAAATCTCCATAATATCCTCCCAAAGAGCTGTCTCCACCATGACTGTTTTCATTCAGGTCCTCATAATCTCTCACAGAAAAGTTTATTATAATTGCCTCTTCAATGGTATCATCCTCCCTACTTGCCCCATTTAATCCATTATCTAAAATACTGCCAAGACATCTTGAGAAAATATAATTTAAGAAATGATTTTATCATCTTTAAAATGATTTGTCTCAATGTAACTTTTAGAATTAATTCAAACTTTTTACTATGGCTTACGAGATGCTTGATGATTTGATTCTTTGTTACTTCTTTCTTACCTGACTTATTTCTACTCCATACTTCATACTCCAGACTTAGACACACTGAACATTTGCAGTTCCTCAGGTGTACCAGAAGTTTCCACATCCCTTTACTTTTTTCTTAGTGTCCCATCTGTCAGATGCTTCCTGCTTCTGCACATGCTTGTCCCTGGGTTTGGCTGCCAGTCTACACTTTCTCCTTTCTCCTCATAATCTCTCCTCTCCACTTCTCTTCACCTAACTTCTGCTTGTCTTTCAAGACAAAGTTTGGAATCACTTCTTCCGGAAAGACGTCCCAGGTCTATTCCCATACCTATAAACCAAATTTGTCACCTGTTTTATAAGATTTTAAAGATTCTTTTAATGATGAAACACAAAGTAAAGACAATCATATAGATGAAAGGAAGAACACTTGGTTACTTACAGCTACAAATGAGAGAAGGTACCACTCAAGGCTTCATGGGTTATACCTAAGATAGAGTAACAGCAAGCTGGAACTCTAAGAGGCAACTTATTTATGAGAAGTGGGGTGAGATTGGGTTAAACTCAATGTCTTCCTGGGATTGAGTATTTTGAATGATTTCACAAGCACAAAGAAGAAAGGGCCATCCTGGGTGTTAAGTATTTGGGAATCTTTAGCAGTTGGATATGTGCGTCTGATAAAGTAAGTAGTTGGGGTGAGGGATTAGCAATGTTTCTGTGAAGAGGAGCTGTGAGTTTTGAGCCATGACTTAAAAACTGGGTCAGTATAGCACTGTGATATATTATATTATACCACCACATAGAGCCAAAGGCACATCTCTAACATAGAACCTCTCACAATGGAATATAAAGGTTTCTCTTCATGTCTACCTCTCCCACTAGCATTTAATCTCTTTCGTGTCATCAATACCTAGCATGTGGCTGAAATGAAGTGCTCGATTTTATTAAATGACTCTATACCCATTCAGTGTTTAAAATATAAAGATGCTTGCAATAAATTATGCTTTGTTTAGAAGTAGGAGCATTTGGGGTTTTTATGATCTGCTTCTCTTTATAGATAAGAAGAATTACATAAATGCATGGCTTTGGCTCCTAGGAAACCCAGCACTATGTTAAAGGCTTAATTGTAGGGACTCTGTTTAACCTATATTCCTAATTTAGCTATCTCTATCCCATTTCCTAACATGGTCCTTGTTTTGCTGCAATGGTTATTTTTGTATTTCCCTCCATCCTTTTAAACGTTAGCTTTAGTGGTTCTATTATAGATGTGCTTTAGACTGTACTTTGCCTCAAATTGTCTTTGAAAGTAGATGGAATATAAAGGTAATAAAACTAACTAAATTCAAGCCTAGATTTATCACCTGGATCTCTGAAAAAAACATCATGGACAATATTTTAAACCCTAGATGTAACAAAGATGTGAACCTGCCATTTAGTTGGATGGTTTGGATATTGGTTCTCAGCAATCCCAGGTCTCACTGTCAGCTCCAAAGCCTGAGGTAGATGGCGCCTCTCAGGAAGACAAAGACTGGCCTCCATACCAGGATAGGGGGAAGACTACCTAGAGTTTCATTCAGCCTAGAGCCTGATACTGAGCAACCACTTCATAAAGACAGGACATATCTTGTATGTGGTTATTAATAGGAGTCAAGGGCAAGGCTGTAGTAAGGAGCCAGGGTGCCACTTCCAATCAGAGGATAAGGACAAGGGTCAGAAACAAAACGTGCAATAGAGCTGGGGTCACTCCCTGGAAGTTCAGATTGAATACCAAATCATAGGTAGAGATACATACCAGTCCCGAGAATTGGAATTCTGAAGGCAAAATGAAGATTACGTCCATAAGTCTGGGTCCAAGTTAAGATTAAAATTGGGCCACTGATAAGAAAGTAGGCAGAAAAGGAGCTTGAACTCTGACCTTGAAAACTTTAAGGAGCATCTCCTCAGTAGTAGTAACAATACTACTATTGAATAATAGTGTAACCATTGACCTAATAATTAAGACCAAATATCTCCTACCCCTGCAGCCTTGCTGTTTTGGGTGGATTAAGACTACTGGATTGGGGCATTCCCAGAGACAGGCAGTTCTCAGAGTTTGGTCTTCTGTGTTGATGTGTCACCATGAGGCTGAATAAGCATCATGCAAGTACTCTGTTTTCAGACACATTAATTAATCCAGAGATTCAAACTCTAGAATCTAGGTAGTTTAGAGGAATTTTGATTGTGACCATTAGTAATAATACTTACTATGGTTTTAAAAACATTATCTCCAATCCCCACAACAACCTTAAGAGGGAGATACTGATATTCTCTTTTTAAAGATACTGAAACTGGGATTCAAAGGTTAATATTATAGCTTTGAAATCACAGACTTGGGTTTACAGCCTTATAGGTTACTTCTCTGAAATCAGTAAACATCACGGGGAAGTATACTGAAGCTGCTGCTTTATATTTTTTGAAGGGGAAGATGGGGACAAATAGTTGCATACATCTGCTATTGTAACCTTTGCTAAACTTCTCTTTTCCAGGCTATGTGATACAGTAGTTTAGAGTCTTATTTCATCCCAAGTTTGGGAATTTAGGGAGATTCTCTGTATTCTCTCTTGGAAAATGAAAAGTTGGCTCATTCTGTAGATACCCACACTGAATGGTAGGGGCTTTGTGGATTGGCCTTCTGTCTGGGAAGGAATACAAGTCACCCTCTTAAGCTTTCACAACAGAATGTCAACCTTGCCTTCCCAGCATCTGGTATCTAAATCTATGGCTCTCACTTCAATTGACAATATAGAAATCTGCACTACAGGCCTATGTTGGAGGATCTGACTGTGAACTGAATGGGAGCCAACATTCATCCAAATCTCCCTTAAGACATCTGATATACAGAGTGCCCAACAGAAAGATCATAAGCTTTGGCATCTCAAAGCTCTAAGTTAGAATCCCAGCTTTGCACCAATTAGTGTGATTGTGGGCACGTTGTTAAATGATGACGATGGCTCATATTTATGGAGTGCTTGTTATCTACTGGGGGCACAGCGTTAAGCACTCTCTATTCACTGTTTCATTCAAACAGTGGGTGCTAGTATGACTATTTTAGCAATATGGGGGGGAAAAAGAAAGGAAGGCAAAGCAACTTGAGGAAGGCCACTCAGTTTATATCGTGGATAGATCCATGATATGCCATTTAGGCATAGCTGATCAATTAAATCCAGCTGTGTTAAAATAAACAAAAATCTCTATTCAAATGTAAGGCATTTGGATTTTATTGTTCAAGCTTTTTAAGGAAGGAAAAGGAACCAATTAAAATTTAAAAGTTTCCCATAACAGTGTTGCATGGAAAATGGGTTAGGCACATGTAGAATCAGAGAGAACCCATCAAGAGATTATTGCCTTAAGGCTGGACTGGTGAGAAATCCTGTCACTTTGGATTAATGACAATCGAGAGACTGAATGCCAGGAAGCTGGCATCCTTTTTCCCATGTATTCTCAGCCATGTGAATTTTATTTTACAAAAAATAATATCACATAGACCATATAAAATTTTGTAGTTTGAATTTCACAGTTTGAAAATTAGCTGTGTCAAAGTCAATATAATCATTTGAATATACATTATAAGTGCATGAATATTTGCATCAAATTCTAACATTTGCCTGTATTATTTAATAATAATCCAGTGACTTATAATAAAGTAAAAAAAAAGAAGTTCCAAGACTTATTCTAGTTTGAAATTGTTTAAAATTTGATTTGAAGGTTTTATATTGTATGGTTCCATATTTACGAAAAGCCTTTGTCGTGTTGGTCCCTACCAAATGCAATTCATAGATTATAAACCAATAGCAAAAAAAGTGCCTTTGCCTGTTCTACTCTGCCATAATCTCAGTGCCCACTTTAATTTATTTTAAAAAAGAATATCATATATGACTCAAATTTTAATAATTGCAATGGAATGGTTTGATTGATTTTCTGCCTCTAGCATTTTCTATATTGTATGTTGGAAGAAATGCTCAAGATTTCAATATTTCTCTTGGATTCAGGGGAAAAAATGTAAATTTGTTTTTATGCCAAGCCGATTAATTAGTCGTCTTTTGTCTGGGGAGAATGCCCTGATTCCTACAAATCACATTTTTTAAATTCTTTAAACTTAAAAACAGACTAATCTCAACCTGGCCTTATTAAAAAAAAAAAGATTTAATAAGCTTCCTTATTTCTCATTATAACTTTTATGAGACCCAGTGGTTTAAGAACTACACTATTTCATCTCTTGTATTTCCACAAAATTAGTGATGCTTTCCCTAAGTGCCATATCCCATACAATCCAGAATAATGGATTAAAACTAGAAACAAAACATTGTGTATTAGGGCTCTTCAGCCCCACTCTAAATGTCGAAACAGACTGTCTTGCTGTGTTACACAGTTATTTAACTAGTATGGAATCATCCAACTACAAAATTTAAGATGTGGAAGAATATACTTCCTCCATTCCAGTGACTGACACATTTTCTAACCCTTCTCCTTGTAGAAAGCATAAATTAGTAAGTGCAGAGTCTCAGATTCCATAGGATATATCCTGCATTGAAAGCACAAATTATGAGATCAGGAATAATTGATATTCCATGTGACCCATTAAAACGGGTTTCATTTAATGCAATATGGCTTAAAATCGTATCTCTTTTAAGTAGGCTAACCTGAATATAAGCACCCTTTTTTGCACTTGACAGCAAAACTGAGCAATTCCCTCAGCCATTCCGATCAGAGGACCTTGAACTGAGAGCACATGTTTAATGATGCCCGGACTAGCTATTGATTAAACACTGACAATGTTCAGAGGAATTGAGAATCAAAAAGCCTCCCCCATGGCCAGCTCTACCATGCTCACTTCTTAATAGATGGCAAAGGAGGATTCTAAATGAGAGCTGCTGCCCTGCTTGTCCTCAGAACTCCACAGGCAGTGGGATTAATTTCTGCTTCGCAGTCCTTTGGAACTACCATGTCTAAAATGTCCAGAAATGAATACAGATGTCCCTCCTTTTTTATTTCCTTGTTCCTCCTTTTTGAAGAAAAAAAAATTTCTTATATGAATTTAATACGTAGAATGATACCACTTCAAATGCACAATGAATGAAGCTCACCATTACTTAATATATATTAAAAATAAAAAGACAAATCCTGAGGAGATAATTCAGGATAATTAATAAGCTTCCAAACCAGGCAAGCAGACAACAACAACAAAACTTTTTTAAAAAATGAAGAATAAGAGAAAATAAAAGAGAGAAAATGTATTCGAAGTCAGGACTGATATTCCCACTGCCATTGTTCTGTTGAGTTGATTAGTTTCCAGAGGCTCAGATATTTTTAGGATATCTTTTTGTCTGGGTAGGTGATTGTGACCCAGAACTGTGATGTAAGGCTGTTTCTACACTTTTAAAAAATGTGATTTTCAATGATGGAACCACCCAGCTGTTTTACCTTCAACAAACATTAATGGAACCCCTAGAGGGTGCCAGGAACATTGCTTGGTGCTTTCGCTTTTAAAGTTATTTAATCCCTTCAACAATCCTGTGAAATACTCATTATAATCTTTTTAAAGATGTGAAAACTGAAGCTTGGAGGAATTAAATAAATCTCCTACTATCAAACAATCAGTAAATAAGAGAGACAGAAGTCATGCTGCTAGAAATTGTCAGAGCAAGGATTAAAATCCAGATATTTTGAATAATATTCTATTGAGCTAATTACCATATAATACCTGACTTAGTTTTATAATACACTTAATGAGAGGTTGTGTGGAAAGCTCAGGGGTTTTTTGTTGTTGTTGTTGTTTTATTGTTGTTTGTTCTTTTACCTTTTTTCCTCCCTGATTTCCTAAGGATTACATCCTTAGGGTCAAAAAAAGAAGTGTGAAAGTACTAAAAAGAGAATAGGCAACAGCAACCCACCACTCAGTAACAACCATGCTAACATTTGAGTTCTTTCATTCTAGTCTTTTATTTGCATACTTTTTCTCTTCATAATTGAGACGATGCTACTTTTTGTGATAGACTAATATAGCAGCCCACACATTACACACATACACCCCTACATGTCAATCTGTTTTAATTAAAACTATTCATAAAATGCACTTTAATCGGGGCAAATACCTTCTGATATATGTGAATAAGCATCTATACCATGGAATCTCTTTTCTCTTCTAAATAATGTTGATGTTCATATTTATTTGCATATAAAATATCTAGATATTTTATTATTTTTCTAGGTGAGATTTCAAGCAGGAGGATTAAAGTATAAAAGAAGTAAAAAAAAGTATATTTAAAAAAATTCTTGATACCTATTGTCAAAATGTTTTCCAAATTTTAAGACAATTTGTTAATCTGTTACTACTAAGTAAGAGCTCCTGTCTTATCCTTCCTGGCACAAAATGCTATTCTCTCAGCATTTACTAATTAAATAAAGCCATGTAGATCATTTTACTTCTTTCATTAAGTTCAGATTCTAAAAATAAATGTGTCATTTGTATTTCCTTTTATGAGTTTGCTGCTAAGATACTTTGCTAACTTTTTTAAATTGTGAATTTCATCTTTTAAAAAAATATGTAGTACTTTATAAAGCAAGCATAATAACCATTTGTCATCCTTATTACAAATACATTGTCCTATTTTTTTCTGAATATAAAAGCAAAATGGGGCACCTGGGTGGCTCAGTGGGTTAAAGCCTCTGTCTTCGGCTCAGGTCATGATCTCAGGGTCCTGGGATCGAGTCCCGCATCGGGCTCTCTGCTCTGCAGGGAGCCTGCCTCCCCTTCTCTCTCTACCTGCCTCTCTGCCTACTTGTGATCTCTCTCTCTGTCAAATAGATAAATAAAATCTTTTAAAAAAACACGAATATATATTAACTTAGAATAAATATATATATAAAAAAAGGAAGACTGTAGAGTTGCCTGGGTGTCTTAGTCAGTTAACAGTCTCCCTTGGGCTCAGGTCATGATCCTGGTCCCGGGATCAAGTCCCACATCGGGCTATCTGCTTGGTGGAAAGCCTGCTTCTCCCTCTGCCTGCTGCTCCCCCTGCTTGTGCTCTCTCTCTCTCCCTCTGATAAACAAACAAACAAACAAACAAATAAATAAATAATAAAATCTTAAAAAAAAGGAAGAATGTAAAAAATTATCACCACCACCACCCAGAATTAAACCGTTTTAATATTTTCATTGTACTAGGTGGGAATGTGGATACTGAGGCCTGGACCAATCCTTGGGCCAGAACTAGAGACAGAGGTAATAAAAAGCCTATTACTTCCAGCATTTCTGCTGTCTATCTATTCATTATCAATCAATCATCTATATGGTTTTAAGAGATTCTGGACTAGGACTCTCTGCCCTTCTTTCTTAGCAGATGAGACTATACCCCAGTTCTTTGAATTGAATGAAGTGGGAAGCAGGGGACTCCAAGGGAAAGACTCATTAAAGAATTCCAGCACTTTATACTTCCTAATTCTAACAATGCCATGCTTCACTGGCCCTGATGTAGGTGGTACCTTTCAGTGGGATTCTTCCCAGCACCTCAGAGCTAGTGCAGAAGAAATTCTTCACAGGGGGATATGAACCACAAAGCTTTTCTGAGCAGGGACATCCAAGGAACTGTTCAAGTGGAGAAAAATGTCTGACCTCACATGGTTGCAATCAGGACAACAAATTAAGGGCCTATAGTAATATTAATTCATTTTATTTTTAAACTTTGGGAGAGTCGTGGATAATTATTTCCAAGTTATTATGTAGAAATGTATAGATTTTTGAAGTGCTTAAAAGCACTGATAATAAAGAGGAAATTCTGAAGAGAACAATTAGGAGAACATGATTATCAACTTTCAAAAAGGACCGGTAAAGATGATGCAGAATTCCCAATTTTTAATGTAGACAAGAGAACAATTGCTTAAGAGAGGTACACCAGTCTTGAGGAGACAGTGTCCTCAGTCTGCCCATCCCATCTTTTTTCCACAGGAGTGAAAAATGATAAGCTGGGAGGCTTGGCTCTGATTTTTTTTTTTTTTTGTTCTGTTAACATTATTTATTTATTTATTTATTTATTTATTTATTTATTTATTTATCAGAGAGAGAGAGAGAGAAAGTACACACAAGCAGGGGAAGCGGCAGGCAGAGGGAGAAGAAGACTCCTCACTGAGCAGGGAGCCCAACGTAGGACTCAATCCCAGGGCCCTGGGATCATGACTCCAGGTGAAGGCAGATGCATAATCAACTGAGCCACCCAGGCATCCTGGCTGTGAGTTAATTTACACTTCTTTTTCTTTTCTAAAAGAAACAAAAAGTCAAAATTTATAATTTTAGAAATTCTTTTTAAAATATCAGTATATATCTTCTTCTATGCCATTATATATTTAAGAAAATGACTGATAATAGATTTTATGATAAATAATTTCTTTAATGATTTACCTGTTAGTGGCCATTTTTGTGTTTCCTGTCTTTTGCTATAGTGAACACTGTCACTGATGAGCACATTTACAGTCAAACCTATGAATATCTCCAGAATTATTTCCTTAGAATAAATTAACATGCACAGAATGACTACATCAAAAATTATGTTTGTTTACTATCAATTTATCCTTCAGGAAATATTAATTTAAATTTCTATCAGCAGTATTTTGGGAAAAAAATGTCCTTTTTCTTTATGCTCAAACTTATACGTTATCTTTTATTTTATCATTTTTCCCAATATGGTAGGTGTCATATGTCGGGTTCCCCCCAAAGAAACAGACTTTAGGATTTTTGTTTTAGAACAACACAAGTGAGGGGTTAGGTTAGCAGGATAAGGCAAAGAAGGACATTGAAGTGCAATGCAGTTTCAATGAGGGTTTACCAATCTTGGGAGCTGGAATGTTCCTTAAAAATTTTCCAGTCTTGAGACAAAGGGTCTGGGACTTGTTACCCTTGTAAAAATTTGCAGGCTGTGCAAAATGGAGAATGACCTTGGGTGAGGAGGTTCTCTTCATCTGAAGGCAACTCTTTTGGAATTGAGGAGTGACTGTGGATCTGAAGGGAAAAATTGGGCAGTGTTGCCAGAGCTGCTACTGTAGTCTGTGCCTTGTACCACTCAGACCACTCAGATCTACTTGCTTTGTATAATAATTTGTAGGAACAGCTTCTCCAGGATTCTGATTATTTTGTTCCTCAGGAAAATTTGTAAGAATAAGGTTAATGAAATCAACTACAGTCCTTGTCATTGCAGCTGGTCTTGTGGCTAACACTGAGACCCAACGTCCTTCTTCTCATTACAATTCTAGATTTCTTTTACTCTACTTCCATTACCACCTGTCATAGGTATTATGGCTGTCTGGGAAACAGACTCTGAGATGTGTATAGAGGACATTTATTGAAGAGTGCTCCTGGGAACAGCACAGGTGAGAGGTGAGGGAAAGACAATTGCACAGATGGATGAGTTGAACTGAGATGCAGTTGAACTGAGATACAGATGCCTCTGCCAATTCTGTGGGAACATCAGAGCTGGAATAGCTCTTCGTATTGGCTCCATCTTTGCACAAGGCAGCAGGACTTTATTATTCTTGAACCCAGCCAGTCTATAGGTGCAGGCTCCTCTGGAGTAGGGGATGTGACCTTGGGGAAAGTGTCTCTCTTCAGTTAATGTCACTTCTAAAGAGGGACTCCACTGAAATCTGCCACTTGCCAACACTCCTAACAGCTGAAGGAATGGGTATTTCAGTCCCCAAAGGGAATCTGGGCACCACACTATGGTACCCATGACAGTAGTTTAAATGGCATCTCATGATTACAGTGATTTGTATTATTGGATGTGTCCTTCTTTTTGAATTGCCTGCATATTTCTTTCGTCTATTTTTCTGTGTAGATAACATTTTTCTTGATTTGTTTTTTTTACTGTTGCATATGTTGCAAATATTTCCAATTTTTCAATACATCCATGTTTAAATTTTATATAGCACAATTAATTTATCTTTTTCTTTTGCATTTCTTTCTTCCATCTGGGTTTTAAGAGTCTTTTATCTAACTTATAGAGAAATACAGAAAATTTGATCTAGTATTTTTACAGTTTTATTTTGTTAGATTTAAATGTTTCATTTACTTGGGATTTATTTTGGTGTATGGTAGAGGCTTAAATTATGTGTGTTTTCCAGATAAATCACCAATTATCCCAGCACCATATTTGAGTGATCCTTTTCCTCTTCGATGAATTTAAGATTTCTATGTAATATATTAAGTACATTAAGTTCTTTTATACCAGGATTGTCTATACAATATTCTTTTTATCAATCAATCTGCTTATACCTACATCAAAAAAATTGCCTAAATTATTATAGTTTTATAGTTATGGCTTACTGATCAGTTGAGCTTACCCACCATAGTGAACATATGATCAATACGGGGGTAGGTGATCATGGTTATCTTAGCTACCTGAATTTTTACTCTCTTTTCTTATATAAACACATCTGTATTTCTTTACTTTTGACCATCGGTCTATGCATTTCACCACTGGACAAATGTTTAAATGCAGTTTGAAAGTATCACACTCTTGTCTTTTTTTCCTCTTCTTTTTGTTACAGTTAATTTTTGAAAACAATCATTGAGCTGCATGTTCTTTTTTTAATTCCTTAGATTTTCTATTTCAGGCTTCAGCACATGAAACAATAAATATTTATTTAAGGTTGAAGAATGAGATGATCACCTCCTTTCTGTATCAACAACTCCTTGTTTCTTGATTTCTCTACATTACAAATTATGTCTAGAATAACTCACAATGAGGTAGGAGAATGTGAAAAAATGTAGATTAAAATACACTAAAATGACATATAGATAAGCATTTTTCCTTTCCTTTCTTTTCCCCTAAAGAAATGACATTGATGAGGCTTTAAAAATCTGGGCTAGATTCACTTTCAAGGAAGATATAAATTTGAAGATCTCTGAACAGGTTGAAAATTTTGGAACTCATAGAATGAAAAAGCTAGATAGTCATTCTTTTTTTTTTATTTGTTTCTATTCATTCTACACACGTAACTGAGTGAAGAATTGGCTATGTAATTTAGAAGATCGAGTACACAAACGAATACACAGGGTCTGTTGTTCAAAACATGTAAGAATTTCAAGATGGTGATAACCACATGTGGGACCATTTTGCAACACATAGTTTTAATGCCCACAAAGCTGGCTGAACCCACCCCATAACCCTGTGCCGGGCAGTCGTGTGACAGCAAGGACGACACTGGCATCGATGGTTACATCCCTGGTGGAGCTTACAGGGTCAATGTAGATGAAAGCAGGGAAGTGCCAGTTCATTTCCTTGAATCGTGCTCTATTTTCTTCTCTAATTCAGAATTGGTTTTCAAAATTTGACTGCTTTACGCTTATCCCCATTTCCCAACATAGTTTTTCAGCTGCCACATCCTCAGATAATCACTTAGCAGAATTTGTTCAACGACCACTGTGTACAGGACACCCTACTATGAGCTGGGTAAAGATAAAATTAGTGGCTTATTTTTATCATTAAAAAATCATTCGCAATAAAGCAGTATAAAGGCTCATTCTCAGCAGAGGGTATTTTCCTATCTATGGTGAGCATGTATGTACTATGATTTGTAGCAACAGCTGGAAATTTTCTTCTCATTAATCTGACTCCCTGAAAGGATATTGTCCTCCAAATGGAAGAAGCGCTGTCACTAAGGAAGAAACATATCTTATTAGAATAAGAATCTTGTAGTTAATGACTGTACAGTTTGTCTTGATTTGGGGACTAATATATGTGTGCTGGTTTTCTTTTGGGGAAGGGGATAATATCAAAATATGTTAGCCAAAGACCCTCAGGGGTAGGTAAGAAATAGGCAGAAATAGATTTCCTTTAGCAACAGATTCCTCAGCGTGCTAGTTATGTTCAAACAAGCACTGGATTTTTTGACATCTGTTTTATTTTGTTTCTTGCCTTTTCCTGTGTTCAAGCTGTCAGCTCTTGCTCTGTTAACAATGGGGTCTATGAGCTAGAGTGTGTTCAGATCACTGATGAGAACTATAAGCCCTGGTGCCTTCCACACCACCAGCTGAAATGAGACAGCAAACACTGAGAGAGAAAGTCACAGTGAGCACATATTACCTGCTGCAAAGGAACAACGTGTTGAGAACAATAAAACTTTTTCCAGCACTATGTACCATTTTGCAAGATTGTGTGTTTGAAACAATCATTTTTTTTATCCCTATAATCTACTTCACATGTTCCTTTCCATAAACAGCTGTTGCCTCTTTTGTCTCAGGAACCATTTGTGGCTCTAGGTTCCTATTCACTCTCTTTTAAGGGAGGGCAGGCGGCTATAGCAATATGATTCATGGTGATGAGCCGTGACAGAATTCAAGAACATGAAGTGATGTTAAGTGTCCCATTGAGTTTATAAGAAATCCCAAACAAAGATTTCTGGAAAATGCTTAAATGCACAAACAAAGCAAGAGGGGTGAAGACTTATTCTCCATCGTGCATTTTGTTACTGTGCATCAACAAGAAACAGTCTACAGACTCAATGGAAAAATATATATATATATATACACTCAAAGTAGTGCTTTGTTTTAATAAAAAGCACATCTTCTCTCATTTATTTTTATTTAATAGATTACAATTCTCTGAAAAGACTTGGCATGCTAACCTCAATTCATTCAGTAGTGGTGCCAAAGGGAGGTTTCCCTGATTTCAACCATTCCCTAATTTTACTCCCCAAATGATAAGTATGTTCTTTAATGTAGGCAGTACATTTTTCTCAGTACTAGGTAAAATGTAAATAAAACTATCCTTTAAAATTTTGATATTCTTATTAACTTCTAGCACACAATCTAAATATAAACAGTGTACTTGCTTCTGTGAAAATGTAATCCTGGGACCATGGCTGGTCATTCCCCAGATGGGTATAGCTCTTTTCCCCAAGTTAACTCTTTCATATATTTTTTTTCTTTTTCTAACTTCATCATGTTTTTGGTTTTTGTTTTTCCCCTTTCTGGTCTCCTTGTCACCATATCTCTAAGTTGGCAACAGATCTCTCCTTATAAACCTCCCTTGGGATCTTCACACTGTATCACAACTCCTATACCACCAATCCTTCTCCGTCAAAGACATGAACTCCCTTCCTATTCTAGAGGTTCCTGGATTGGGGATATTTCTTAGGCTACTTGAAGTTATGCTAAGGAATGACAACATTTCACGCATCGTAGAATTTACTTTCCTGAGCAAAATACTAGTGAGCAATTGGAATTGAGTTTAATACTGCAAGGTGGTAGGGTAAGGCAAAGACCCTTGTTGTATAATGAAAGAAAAAATACTTTAGCTATTTTAACACAATTGACAAAGAACAGTGTCCTTTGCAACTGAAATCACACATGTTTTCTCTGGGCAACCGTACATGTTTTGAGTTGTGGGTTATTTTGGGGAAGTCAGTCAGCATAATCAATGGAGAACAGCAGATGCCATTTTGCTGAGCACCAATGAAGGTGGGTCTGAATTTACAAGTGCAAGTTCATGGGCTTTTGGTGGTTAATGTCCATCATCTGTAAGGTTCACATTTTGCCAGCAATGAATTAGTAATGACTGGCAATTTTGGATGTAAGGGGAAGAAAGTTAGTAACATTAAGGTCTGCTGCTTTTAGACCAGCAGTGGATGGTGGTCCATATGTGGATGAACTAAGATGATGTATTATATAGCATAGACAAATTTCCCAAGACTGTGACTTTGCTACACTTGAGATGAAATCAAGGACAGAGTCATTTTCCTCTGATAGCATGGTACATTTAATAAAAAATTTCAGTAGTTCCAAAGAAAAGCTGCCTACTGGTAACTAGATACATTAGCAATTACTCTGCTTAATTAAATTGTGTATTGACCTAAACAGATTCTCTGTGAACAGCCATCTAATCCTAATCCAACAAAAGATGGGAAGACTTTTCCTCATTTGTTCAACAAACATCTATGGATCATCTCCTTTTTGTTTGGCACTTGCAGGAGAGTGATTTTTCTTTTCCTGGAAGGCTTTCTTTCAACTGCATTTCATAAATGCAGCTGAAAGACTAGTTCACCTGTAAATTGAAGTTTGGTAGCAACACCTCTTTTCCTAGAAGTAGACCATGGAATGTTGAATAAATTGGTCAGGAAAGTAGGGACTTTGTCCAACATCTGACTTAGACTATCTTCTCGTGGTTTAAGTACTTTATTCAAGTTAATATTTAGGTCTTTGCTGTTACACGTATTTTTTCTACCAAAAGCTACCGGGATTATTTAAATCATATTTACTTCTGTTTCCAATTATGAAGTCAAATGGCTAAGGTTTCATTGATTTAATCACATTGATTTGTCCTATTTTTTTTAAAGATTTTATTTATTTATTAGGAGAGGGAGAGTGAGAGAGAACATGAGAAGGGAGAAGGTCAGAGTTAGAAGCAGACTCCCCATGGAGCTGGGAGCCCGATGTGGGACTCGATCCCGAGACTCCAGGATCATGACCTGAGCCAGAGGCAGTTGCTCAACCAACTGAGCTACCCAGGCCCCCTGTCCTATTTTTAATAGAAGTCCAAAACCACGCAATTGTGCGTGTGTAAGGAAGATAACTTTAATGTTAAGCCCCATGGGATGATTTGCAGTTTACCTGCGTTTTTATCCAGAACCACCCACAAAAAAAATTATGCGTCAGTCACAAAGACATTTGCGTGCTCATAGACACGGGGCTGTGATTTTACTGACAATGTGTCACTGTCCAAAGCAGTAGAGAGAAAGCAACAAGGATGTGATTAAAAAAAAAAAATTAGGGGCGCCTAAGTGGCTCAGTCGGTTAAGCAGCTGCCTTCAGCTCAGGTCATGCTCCCAGAGTCCTGGGATGGAGCCCCACATTGGGCTCTTTGCTCAGCAGGGAGCCTACTTCCCCTGTCTCTCTGCCTGCCTCTCTGCCTGCTTGTGCTCTCTCTCTCTCTCTCTCTGTCAAATAAATAAATAAATAAAATCTTTTAAAAAAAATTAAGTCTTAGAGACCAGAAGCGCTTTTCACCAAACAGTTTACCGTCATAAAAGGGGTGTGGGAAAAATCACAGTTAAAGATAACTAAGGGAAGCCAACTCTAAAGGTCTCAGACAGCCATCTGGTAGTAGAATGAAAGACATGGGCGTAAGGACCTCACCAACTGGCCTCCAGTCCACACACGAAAGCACTGACTTCAGAGGGAATTGTGTAAGCCTTGAGTGCTTCACCGGCAAAAGCCCTTCCAGTATTTTATGAAATGGGTATTTTATCTCTTCATTCCTGGAAGTAGAATAAAGCATAGTAAGGAAAGCTGGAAGCAGGTTTCTTTTTTCTCTAGATCTCATGTGTTCTCTGTGTTATCTATTACTGATTTCACCCTTTATTGTTCCTCAGTTTCTCCTTCCCAGCTTGTCCTAAATTTTCTCCATTAACTGAAAACAAGAAACTAACTGTGGAGATCTCCAGGAGAAGAAAAGATAGATAAGGAGAGCTAGAATGAAACAGAGAAGAGAACAGGGTTGGCATGATAGGCTTATATTCCCTGGGGCTGACACATGGCCACCAGAACCCAAGAGCAAAAAGATAGCAGTCATCAGTCAGCCACATGGTCCTTCAAGGCCTTTATTCCCCTTTCCCAGACACAAACATGCAACACAAACCTCCCCATAGACCATCTAAATAACTTTTACACTATACATCCCTTCATTCAACTATTATTTAAAGTAGGTATTTCTGACTCTCATGTTCCCACCTTTGTTTTGCATTTTTCTTTTTTCTTTATTAAGCAAATGATAAATATTTGCTGAAGATAAACTATAAAATGCCAATGGGTGAAAAAGAAAAAATAAATTCCACCTTTAAACCCACATCTCAACAATAGTAGTTACTGGTTTCACTTTATAATAATAATAATAATAATAATAATTATATATAATAATTATATATTATTATTATTAATTATATATATAATAATTATATATAATAATAATAATTATTATTATTATTATTTTCAGATAGCCAACATATAGTACATCATTAGTTTCTGATGTAGTGTTCAATGGTTCATTAGTTGAGTATAACACCTAGTGCTTACCATATCACGTGCCCTTCTTAGTACCCATCGCCCAGTTACCCCAACCTCCCCACCCTCTTCCCTTTTGCAACCTTCAGTTTGTTTCCCAGAGTCCAGAGTCTCTCATGGTTTGTCTCCCTCTCTGATTTCTTCCCATTCAGTTTTCCCTCCCTTCCCCTGTGGTCCTCCACATTATTCTTTATATTCTACATGTGGGTGAAACCATATGTAATTGTCTTTCTCTGCTTGACTTATTCCCTTTAGCATAATCTCCTCTAGTTCCATCCATGTTGATGCAAATGGTGTGTATTCATCCTTTCTGATGCTGAGTAATATTCCATTGTATATGAAACACATCTTCATCTGTTGAAGGACATCTCAGCTCCTTCCAGTTTGACTACTGTGGACTTTGCAGCTATGAACCTTGGAGTTCATGGGGCGTGTGCCCTTTCTTTTCACTACATCTGTATTTGGGGGGTAAATATCTAGTAGTACAATTCCTGGGTTACGGGGTAGCTCTATTTTTAATGTCTTGAGGAAACTCCATACTGTTTCCAGAGTGGTTTCACTTTATTATATTATGGGTTCTTCCTGAAAATATATGTACTTATTTGGTTTTGTTTTGCCTTTATCAATTCTGGTATCATATTGATTGTATAGCTTTGTAACCTAACCTATTTCTTTTTTCTCTATTTAAATTACTTAATATCTTTTGAACCTATTTTTTCCATGCCAGTTAAATCTACTACATAATTTCCAATAGCTGCATAATGTCCCATTCAGTGATTATAGAAAATATCTTTACTCATTTTCCTGCTATCAAACAAGATTTTTGTTCTTTTATTTTTCAAAATAATGCTGTAGAGAATAATCTTTCATTTTTACAAACATCTTCAATTATTTTCTCAGGCTAAATTCTTGAAAATGTTATTATGCAATTATAAGACAGTGATATGTAGTCAAACTAGAATCATGAAGCTTTATTTCATTCTACTAGGACTATCAGAGCACCATTTATTCTCAGCCTCACCATTTGATGTGTCCAGCAGTATCTGATTATTGTTCCTGTTTACTTGTTATTTTTTTATACAGCAGGCTGAAAGTTGTATGTACTCTTTGGCCTTTTGAATACATTTTATACTATATTGCTTCCTTATGCCATTTTGCCATTTTTCTATGGGTATGTACCTTTTTGTTGATGTGTGGAAACTTATTATATACTGTGGATATTAATAAACCCCTTAGAAGTTAATACATATTCCAATATTTTCCAATTTATCATTTTGTACACAGTTTATGGAAGTTCTTGCCATTTTGAAGTATTTTCTTATGTGGAATGTATTTTCCTTTATGTTTTGTCCCCCAAATAGAATTTTAATCTAAAATATTTTATATTCACCAAAATATGTATTTTAAAATATGGAAAGATTTAATAGTAAACTTCAAATATGTGAAACCTGTACTTCTGGATGATAGCAGTATGGGTTTGTCCTAATATTTTGTGTATATATAGTGTTTCAGTGTATGGATTGCTATGAGCTATTTATACTCACAACAATTCTGACACTAAATATGTGGGTCATCCACACCAAGCAGTTCTCAAATTCTCTTCAGACATCAATTGGGTGTCCTACAAGTCAATTCAGTTGTAACATTAACTATCTGGCATTAGCAGAGACCCCACAGATTTAAGGACTCGGTCCCAAAATACTGCCTCTACTTCCAATTCCAACTGCAAGTCCCAGGCCTCCTATACTTCTGGCCAACTGATTATAAATTAGGATTTCCTATAATCCTCTCTCTAGGTTTAATAATTTGGTTGAATGGCTCATGTAGCTGGGGAAGACACTTTACTTACTACAACCAATTCATTATAAAAGATATAACTCCGTAATACCCAAATGGAAGAGATGTTTAGGGCAAGGTATTGGGGACAAGGGGGAACAGAGTTTCCATGTACTCTATGAGAATGCCACCCTTCCAACACCTCACTGTGTTCACCAACTGAATCTCCGCAAACCCCATCATTTTAGGGGATTTTATGAAGGTTTTATTACATAAGCATGATGGATTAGATTCTTGGCCATTGTTGATTAACTCAGACTTCAGCTCCTCTTCCCTGCTTCCCTCCCTTGAGTATAGGGGTGGAGGTGTTGAAGGAGGAAAAGTTCCAACCCTCTAATCACATGGCTGGTTCCTCTGGCAACAAGCTCCCATCCTGAAGCTATCTAGGGACCCACCAAGAGTAACCTCATTAGCATAAACTCAGGTATGATTGAAAGGGGATTATTATGAATAACAAAAGATGCTTCTCTCATCTCTATCACTCAGAAAATTCTAAGCATTTTAAAAGTTTCTTGTTCTAGGAGCCAGAGGTTGAAGACAAAAATATATTTCTTGGGGCACATGGGTGGCTCAGTGGGTTAAAGCCTCTGCCTTCGGCTCAGGTCATGATCTCAGGGTCCTGGGATCGAGCCCCACATGGGGCTCTCTGCTCAGAGGGGAGCTTCCCCCTCTCTCTCTGCCTGCCTCTCTGCCTGCTTGTGCTCTCTCCCTCAAATAAATAAATCAAATACATATATATATATATATTTCTTGTTATATCCCAATATAACAATTACCATAGTTTATTTGACTAATTCCTGATAAATGGAAATTTCAATTAATGTCCTGGCACATAATCTCTGGATATTTATGTTATTTCCTCAGGATATATTTCTAAATATGGAATAGAGTGTAAAATATGGACAGTTTTTTATGCTTTTGATACAACTTACTAATCTGTCTTCAAGAAAAGGGAACCGGTTTAACTCATTTTCATCAGTACATAAGGGACCCAGTTCTTTCACATCCATCAACACAGGGTATTGTCAGTCTTGTTTCTTTTGCATATAGATAAACAAAAATAATTTTATCAAATTGTATGTATGAAGTTTTGATAGGGAGAGTGGAGGAATCAAATTTTAGGAAATCTTAGAAGTCAAGCTTAGAGTTGATATAGAAAAAGCCAGGGGAGACTATCTGTTATGAGCTTCAAAGTAATACAATAAAGTTGGTATTTTAGGATAATCACTTTGATGATTAAGAAATCTGTTATAATAATTCAGGTATAATTAGGTAAATTTCAGCAGTGAAGTTATAGAAGGAATTACAGCTGAGTTGAGGAAGGAACTAGAGAATGTGATGAGAGATTAAACATAGAGAGAAGATCATTTCAGGGTTTCCTTTTGGTGAGTCAGGAATGATAGTAATACTATAACAACAGAGAAGTTAGTAGGAAGGAGGCTATTGGACTGCTGAGTTTAAGATGATGGGGCATGAGGGAGGTGGGGGGAATATTTGCATGGTTGACCCATTGCATATTAAATAGGGCAAGAGCTCAAGAATATCTCCATGATATGCCTGAGAGGTCATCAAAAAATATGCTTGCATTTCTGGCATTGCAAACCAAAGTGTAACAAAAATGGGCTAATGGGCTGAGTTTTCCAAAAGTTAGAACATAAGTTTGTGCTAATTTGTTGAAAATTTGGAGAGTAAAAACAATAGCTGAACAGCCTTTGTTGAGAGACCTAGAATCATAGAAATACTATTAGAGTAATTGCCTAGTTCAGTAATTTCTAAATTAAATGTTCCCAGGAATTTACTTAAATTTTTTTTTTTTTTTGGAATTTACTTGAATTTAAGAAGTTGGAGAATTTGAAGAATGTGACTCAAGGAAGATAGTGTGTGTGTGTGTGCGTGTGTGCGCGCACACGTGTGTGTATTCACACACAAGTGTGTACACGTGTGTGCACATGTGTGTGAAGAGGAGGATATGGGGGTAGAGCTGTTTCAGGATTTTCATCTGCTATTACAGAGAAACTTCACTTTATTAGTATTGAGTAGATCAGGATTTTATGTAAGATTTTGTTCAAAATGGGTTATGGTGGATTTAAGAGATTTAAGACTAGTAATCCCACATTTATAAATGGAAAAAAAATGGAATCTCAAAGAGACTAAATAATTTGTTGAAATTCATCCATTTGTTCATTCATTCAGTGACTATTTAGCGAGTGCCTGCTTTGGGCTGGGAACTGACCTAAGCACTGGAAGTACAGCAGTGAACAAGACCAAAGAGTCAAGGGGAGAAAGCAGACATTGATCATAACCACCACGAAAACTGGAATAGAAATGCTTAATTAAAAAAATAAAATAAATAAAAAAAAGAAATGCTTAATAAGATGACTTATGAAGGAACAGGTCCTGGATCAGCACTGTCTCAGCTTAGACATTCTTCCAGTGTTGTATCCCCTGCCTTTTACTGCAGTAGTGGACCTGGCCAGACCCTGAAATGACATCTAAGACTGAACTGAAAATAAAAATAATTCCAAAGAAAGCATAGTTAATGAATTTAATCAGGGCCTTACATATGTAACTCAAGGTAAAATCACTCTACTCCAGATCATTAGAAATAATTATTCCATACTTCAGTGATAGTGATCTTAATGTTGAAATTGCACCTTTCGTGTTTTCAGCAGACATTGACTTTTTGGTCCTCCTGTCATCAACCTCAAATTCTATTACCTTATATTGGATACGCTGAGTCCCCCTCCACACTTCTCCTCTCCCTGTGGTCTTTTTGGTGTCATCAGCCTCTCTTGCCTCAGGAACTATTGACATACTGATAGCAGCAACTTCTACTGAGGTCCTTTTAACTTTGTCGTGGATCAATATTTGCCATGCAATATATTTTATTGTTATGGATTTACACTTTCTCTCATAAAAGAGTGTATGTTCATTGAAGAAAATTTGGGAAAAAATGAATAATGAAAAAACACAGAAGAAAAGCAATAGAAACCATCTAAATCACCAAAGGGAAGTAACAATTCTTAACATAGTGTTGTAAATCTTTCAAAGTATTTTATTTGCATAAATAAACACACTTTTTTTAGATTTTTTAATTTATTTATTTGACACACAGAGAGATCACAAGTAGGCAGAGAGGCAGGTAGAGAGAGGGGGGGGAAGCAGGCTCCCTGCTGAGCAGAGAGCCCTATGCGGGGCTTGATCCCAGACCCTGAGATCATGACCTGAGCTGAAGGCAGAGGCTTTAACCCACTGAGTCACCCAGGCACCCCATAAACACACTTTTAAAAAATATTTTTAGAAAATAGGATTATACTGTACCTTTTAGTATACAATTTTCTTTATTAAAATATTTTAAAACATTATTTAACACCATAAATTATTTTTCTACTATATGATTTTTTAATGGCTGTATTATAATAATAGCTTATATTTATTTGGAATAACCTTTGTGCTAGTTACTTCTGGAAAATAACTTTATGTGCATTGTCTCATTTAAGTTCACAGCAACCATATAAAGTACACACTTTTGCCATCCTTATTTTACAAAAGAAATGGCGCACGGTACAGGTTGGGTAATTGGCCCAAGATTTCATAGCATGGAAGTAGTAGAAACAGAGTTTGAACCTATGGACTGGAATCCTGGAACCCAAGATTTTTCAAGCTGACTGTATCATGCATAACCCACCATTGTTTATAATTGCACTATTCCAATTTGCTGATGTTGGACATTTAGATTTATACTTTTTAACTATTTTGAAGAAAATTATAATAAATATTCCTACAGATAAATGTTTGCTCCCATACATGATCATTTCCATAAGATAAATTTCACTGATTAAAATTGTTATGGTCCAAGGGTTATTTGTACAATTCATGGCAAAAAGCTTGCAAATTTTTATGCAAGCTTAAACAAAAAACTGGAAGCAATAGAATATTAAATTCAAATCCTTTTGATTTCTAGAAAATCATAACACCACTGTGTATCTTGGTGGAAACAAACCTAACAATCCTGTTCTGACCTTAATGTTATGAAATATTTTAGAAGTCTAAAAGATGATTCATATGAATTCAGATTTGACAAAATCTTTAAGATGCAAGCACCTTGCGTATATAATGACCATTCAGTAATGGCTTGATGACTGATTAGGCCAAATCTGGAAAGTGTCCCGTGTTTCCTATTTTTGTGATATTTGACTTAAGGAAGTTTGCTTGAATCTTTGATAATTACATCTAGAAGCTGAATAAATGACATATTGGGAGATTAAGGTCAAAATGAACTTTATTGACCTATTTATCTTTTGCAAATACTTTTAAGGAATTATAACTACCATTGCTTTAATAGAATTTTCAAGTGTGCCTGTTTTCAATAGTGGTATGTCTGGAAATGCCATTATACATGGAAATTATTGATGGCAGCACTTTGGAAACAATTTGAGTTTTTTGTATTTTAACATTTTCCAAACCAAAAATTAGAATAAAAGTTCTGGCATCTGTAAATATACGTGAAAATTTGACTTCCCTAGCATCCTTAGTTGTAAACCAGTATGCCAACATTCTTCCTGCACCATTAAAGGGAAAGCTCTTGTGAAACAGTTTCCACATTAGGAAGGGCCAAGCAATGAGATCCACTGTCATTGTTTTCTCACTTTAGAAATGATCTAATGTTATTGAATTCTCTCCAAATTATTCCTGCATATCCCTTTCCTCCACCATCCACTCAATAAGTGCCCTCCGTCCATGCAACCTTCCTGTACCACTCCTTGCTGGCTAGCCACTTAGTGCTTGTTTACTGAGTTTTTAGACATCAATTCCTATACACCCTCAACATTTTCCTCAAGGCATTTTCCCCATGTTCCAGGAGCAAAAGTCCCATTTCCACTTTAGCTCTTCTGTTCTCTGTATTCATCATTGCTGTTTGACTCCAATTGTGTCTTTATCACTTATCTTCTGAATCCCTCATCATCTGGGTACATCACTCTTTATAACCTATCTTTGTAACCATCCATCTCTATAGCTGTCACGAAAGAGCCCAAGCCTCTCTTCTTTCAGTATAGTGAAGGAGTTAAGAAACAGGTTCTCAATCCAGCCTCCTGCTTTTGAAGCAGTCTTTTTCCACAAATTCCAGTTCTGTCACTTTTAAGCTTTGGGTCTTTAAATACATTTCCTGCCTCAGTTTCCTTATCTATAAAATGGATGTTTAAATTGTACCTACCTCATTGAATTGTTGTGAAGATTAAATGCATAAATGCATATGAAGCGCTTGCAACAGTGCCTGGAACATACGAAGCACTATATAATAAACATGTATAATTTCAATAACCACTTATCCATAATTATTATAATTCTTAAAGGTTTCCAAATGTAGCTTTGTTATCTCTTCCAAATTCATCTCTTTGTTCCTTGCTATTATCCAATACTTTTCCTTGTCTTACTTGAATGATGTATTGAACAAATATGAGAGAAGTGTCTCAAACTATGCTTAGCACAAGGGAAGCACTCAAAAAAAAAAAAAAAAAAGCCAGCCCTTTATGATGACTCTCAAACTCTTCAGTATTTGACCCAATTTTCCCTTGACCATGACTCTCTTCTGGAAAGCCCCTTTCTTGGATTTTGAAACTCTATTCTTTCCTAATTCTGATTTTTTTTTTCTAATATGTGATCTCTTTCTACATCTTTTCCCACATGTGCCTACTTGTTCAACTTCCCACTAGAGTAAGACCCTTGAGGGCAGTGGGTATACCTTATTTATTTCTCTGTCTCAGTATCTTAAACATCATAGGAACATAGTAAATCTTTGCTGACTTTAGTATTTGTCTTGACAATATTTCAACTCCGTACATAAAGATTTTCTTATTTTTTCAATTCCAGTCAGGTTTAGCTATACACAAGTCTGAATATACTCTTGCTTTTCATACCACTCACAATTGCTTTATTTCAAATATCTTAAAATTCTGAAATGTCTCTTTCTGATGTTTAGCTTACTATTTTTTTTATTCATTTCAATTGCTCTTTTTTCTATATTCATACTAGAAATGCCTAACATTTATTGAGTGCCTACGATATTCTAGACACTGAAATATTTGCTTTATATATATTACTTCACTTAGTATTTACAAAAAATCCCATGAAATAGATGTTTTCATGCTTGTTTTACAGATAAGGGACTTAGGGCTCCTAGAAGTCAAGTGATTGTTCCAAGATCACAGAGCTACTGGCCTTGGCAGTGACAGGTTATAAATTCACATCTCTTTGATCTTTCCTCTATGCCATTTTTGAAGTTGAACTTATTAAATGTCAACATGAATATTCTAGGCAATAATTATTATAGCAATTCTGAGGAATAGAATTTTTTTAATAATATACTTTAAAAAATGTTTAATTTCTAATTCCATTGGTATTCTTGTGGCATCTATTAATACTTCACAAAACAGCTTCTAAGTACCTCAGAGAATGTGGCATTTGACTACCAGACCTCTTGTCAGTGCCGGCTGCGATTGTGCTGGAAATTGGGTCTCCAGCTGGGCTGGACTGCAGTTAGGAAACATGATTGTAGATGGTGAACTGCCACTGCTGGGATGTGAACCAGACATGAATGTTAAGCAATAGTGTCCACAATTTGCAACCCAGGAACTGCCAAATTGACAGCTAGACTAAACTATAGCAGCATAGGAAGATGTGGCTAGTTTCTTCATTCAGTCAATACAAAGTCTTACATTGTACTTTGATGAATGCAATCTTACTGTCCCATAAACCGAGACACTGTCAATTATGAATCTCAGTTAGATTCTCAGTGAGCATTTCATGTCTGAGTGCCCTTGCAAGCCTCATAATGACCCTAACTCTAGTTGGTTTGGATTAGCCTTTCAAGTGCACATGCAGTTTATCAAGCACATAGAAACTTCAACGGCAGTCATACTTCTCTCCATGAACTAAATAGATTTCTTGAGTTTTATCTAGGACTTAGATGAAAGGGATCCATAATGCTGTGCTAGAAATAAGTCTTGACTCTCTGAGGGACTTGAACAGTTAGAGTGAGTATATGAAATGAATAATATTAGTAATGAGCAAAACTTGAAAAGAAAACCTAAAGGTTTGGGGGGATATTCTGTCTCTCTTTAAAGATCATGTACCAAATGATTGTTTTATCTCATTTTTGCTTTGAGGATTTATTTCTTTCAAGCTTGGGATAGTCATTTGGTATTTCACTGGATGGAAAATCTGCTTATCTTCCTCATCATCCCCTCAGATATTGCATTGTCATTCATTTCTTTCATTCAAGGGGCATTTTTTAAAGCTCCTATCATATGCCAGGCACTGGAGTTGGAAATTAAGAATTCTTTGATACAAGGACGCCTGGGTGGCTCAGTTGGTTGAGCAGCTGCCTTTGGCTCAGGTCATGATCCCAGCGTCTTGGGATCCAGTCCCACATTGGGCTCCTTGCTCCGCAGGGAGCCTGCTCCTCTCTCTGCCTCTGCCTGCCTCTCTGCCTGCTTGTGTTCTCTCTCTGTTAAATGAATAAATAAAATCTTTAAAAAAAAAAGAATTCTTTGATACAGAAACAGTTCCCTGCCCTCAAGAAGCTCATGGTCTAGTGAGGGGATATACATGCATAAATAAAGAGAGTAGCAGCAAAGTGGTATAAATGAGCATAATATATTGCAGGCACCCCAGTGAATAGCACATAAGCCACCCTAAACGGGTTCAGAGAAAGCTTTTAAGAGTTAACACCTAAGTTAAATTTTGGAAGGAGAGTAGGAATGAGTCCAGAGAAGGGAGGTGTCAAGGTCCCAGACATCTTCTACATTATAGGATTACTGAACAATTAGCCTATTATATTTCAAATATCAAAAATTAAGGAAGATATTAGAATTTTAGAGTGGATTTTTTATTGCCATATATCCAAGTAATTTTTTGTTAGGTACATATTTCTTTTTTTGAAAAAATTTTTAAAGATTTTATTTATTTATTTGAGAGAGAGAGAGAGAGACAGAGTGAGAGAGGGAACACAAGCAGAGGGAGTGGAAGAAGGAGAAGCAGGCTTCCCGTTGAGCAGGAAGCCCCATGTGGGGCTCGATCCCAGGACTCTGGGATCATGACCTAAGCCGAAGGCAAATGCTTAATGACTGAGCCACCCAGGCACCCTAGGGACATATTTCTTGGTTCAGAACATGTTTCCTAGTAAAATGTCACTAAACCCTCATACATGAAGATGTGCATTGTTCAGCCACATGAATGCTTTCTTAAACATGAGTATATCAACCTTCCAAGTAGAATCACTTTCTTTCAAGTATCTTTGAACAGTCAAAGTGAGAATCTAGGTAGAGGTAAAATCAAGGGACTGACTAATAAATACCCTTAGTAAATGCCCTGGGGCCAACGGAGAGGTACACGGGGGTTACCAACATATATTTTTGAGAAAATGATTTTGAGAAAGTGTTACATGGCTATTTGGGGAGGTAGTCATGCTAAAAACAAAACTACCTATGTATTTTCCATGGCATCTTTAATCTGCCTTTAACCATCAAAAGATTGGTCACTGAAAACCTGAAGAACCATAGTATGGCATCTCTAAGGGAGAAAAAATTCTGGGCTTAAGCTGGAAATTTGTGCCAATGGTAATAATAAAATAACATTTAGCTGCCTAAGTTTACATTTGTACAGTTTGAAAAGAGGTTTTTCTTGAATTCAGGGGTGTAAATTGACTCATATAGTTCGAAGGTAGGTATATGTTTAATTTTGCAAATAAATCAAGAATATACCTCTGACAATTTCTTTAATACATATTTTAGAAAATAGAAGTATATGACAAAGTCTCACTAGAGGTTAATATAATCAGCCAAAGTTCTAAATTTTTAAATCATATTTTATCTCATATTTGTTAAAAACATAAATAAGATTTTAAATTGTATTGGGAATACATAAAATACTTTTTTCACTTAAACATCTTCTAAAATTGTGACTAATAATCAAGTCCTTAAAATGATTTTCAGCCAGTTTGAGATGTTCAAGATAAATTAATGTGTATTATTTTAAACTGCTGCTAAACTAATATATTTAGTGAAATCCATGCCAATTCATCCATCTAAATTACCTTCTTATTTATGTTCTCCAAGTTACATAGGAAGTGAAAAAGAAACAGCAATTTCTTTTGTGTTTGAAATGTTGTAACTGTGTATAATCATGCAAAATACTGAGGGATTTAAGATTGTAAAGTCAGTGAAAGATTTTATCCTATGTGGTTTCAGGGCTACCATTTTGAAGCATTATTTAATGAACATGTTTCAAAATGCACATATTTTAATAATCTTTAATAGAGAGGAAAGGATCATTGAACCAAGAATAAGTAGACCTGGGATTTCACTTTTTTGACCCTACCACTTATCCACTCAAAATCTTCAGTGTTTTACTATTGAACTTAAATTCCCAAACCCTTACCATGGACCACAATATTTTACCATACAGACAAAGAAGTTTTCTTATTGTTCTTTGAGTATGCCATGTCTTTTCTATCTCAATGTCTCAAGACATCTGCCCCAAATTCTCTTTTCCAGTCAGGCTCTCCTTTTCAGCTACTATCTCTTACATCATCTTGTTTATTTCCTTCATTACTCACAGTAATCTGTGATTATTTTTCTTTCTTTTTCTTTTTTTCTTTCTTTCTTTCTTTCTTCTTCTCTTTGTTTTTTTTGTTTTGTTTTGTTTTTTTGTTTACTCATAAGCTGTCTATCTTGTCTACTAGAAGGAATGTTCTGTGAGGACCAGAACATGGTCCTATTCAATGTTTCATCAAGAATCTATCACCACGGATTTATTGAGTGTCATTCAAGGTAACATGTGATTTATTAACAACTTACAGACCAATACTTGAAACCAAATTTCTTATAGTTATATTCTTTTTCCATCAAACTACAGTTTTTTTGTTTGTTTGTTTTTTTAAAGATTTTATTTATTTATTTGACAGACAGAGAGAGATAGATCACAAGGAGGCAGAGAGGCAGGCAGAGAGAGAGGAGGAAGCAGGCTCCCTGCTGAGCAGATAGCCCGATGCGGGACTCGATCCCAGGACTCTGAGATCATGACCCGAGCTGAAGGCAGAGGCTTTAAACCACTGAGCCACCCAGGCGCCCCAATCAAACTACAGTTTTTGAAGCACCTTCTATATATAGATTATAGACAGATGGCTATATCAAGTTATATGAGCCAGGTCCCTGCCTCCAAGGAACTGTAAATTATTCAAAGAAATAAAATGTGTCCTGTTATTGATCTCTTAAAGTTAATATAGGATATTATAAGAACTGAATGTATGGCATCATCCATCATTTCCCATATTGGTTCTATGAAAGATTAAGGTATTGAATTTATTTACAATAAAAAGAATGCCATGGTCAAACAAGCATGGCAAACCTAAATACCCTATCATCTTTTGGATGACCCTAGTCCATAACAGCGTATTAAAACCTCTGAGAAATTCAATGGAAAACATCTTTGTTGAATAAGCATTCACAAGCTTATTTGGTGTTGGAAACTTTTATCATATAACATCCATCATTCCCAAAAACTACCACAGTAAGGAACCCAGTTTGGAAAAATTGTCTGTTTCAGTAATGACAGCTGTCATTGTGATTATTGGTAAAGATTTCATGGAGGAGGTAGTCCCTAGGACTGAGTCTTAGAAAAAGAAAAAGTCTTAGTCAATTAGGTAGTCAGGATAATGAGTATCTGGGCAAGGAGAGCAAGATATAAGTGAGGTTATAACCACTTCTTTCTCATGAAAGAAAGTAAATGTGTTATTTATTCACACTCTTCTTTAAAGCATTAATATTCATTTGTTAAGCAAATATATTTGGATGGCTAAGAATAGATGAAAAAATAAGATCTGGTATTTGCTATGAATAGCTCAAAATCCATTGGGTTATATACAAAGAATGGAGTACTCCTATCAGTTTATTTGTCTTTAATATAGACCACAACCAAACAAAAGTAGTCCTCCTCTTTTGTTATTATTTTTATCTTTTTAAACAACATTTTAGAGGTACAATTTACATTTAATAAAATGTAACAACTATAATTTTACACACTTAAATGTACATGCCATGTAATTACTGCCACAAAAAGACGTGACTTTCTATCTCCCCAAAAGTTTTCTTTATTTCTTTTCCCAGTTAATCTACTCTTACAATGACTCTATCTTCAGTCTTAGCAACCAATGATCTGCTTTCCTTCAGTGTAGTTTAGATTTGTGTTCTCTGGAGCATTGTATAAAATGAATAATTCAGTATGTAATTATCTTTGTATTCTTTTAAAGCTTAGTCTAATGATTTTGAAATTCACCTATGTTTTTGTGTATATTAGCAGCACATTCATTTTTATTACTGCTGAGTAGTTTATTACAAAGTAAATACCTAGGAGTAGAATTGTTGGGCCATATAGTAAGTACATATTTAATCTTATAAAATATTGACAAATTGTCTTCCAGAGTTATGCAACTTTATATTTCCACACATGAGAGTTCTAGGTGTTCTGCTATCTTGTTAAAACTCAGAATTGTCGTTAAAACATGTTAATGTTTTAGCATTATGTGGGATTTCTGATTCTATCTTAAATTAAGGTTATTTTTCTATAGTTTTATTTTTTGTAGTGTTTGTCTAGTATAGAGTAATTCTAGCTTAGTAAAGTGAGCTTGGACACATTCTTTCCTGTCTAGTTTCTTCAAGAGTTTGCATTGAATTACTATAATTTCTTATTTAAACATTTAAGACAATTCACCAGTGAAGCTATCTTGGCCTAGAATTTTCTTCAAGGAAAATTATTTATTTATTAATAAAATTTTCAATATTGCCATAAGGCTATTTAAGTTTTCCATCACTTCTTGAGTCAGTTTTGACATATTGCAATGTGCCATTCAAGGCATTTGCCTATTTCATATAAACTGTCAAATATATTTGCAAAAAATCATAATATCCCCTTATTCATTTGTGTCTTATCCTTTATTCTTGCTTACTTTAGAGGTTTGTCAACTTCTTTGACTTTTAAAAACCAACTTTTTCTTTTATTGCTTGTCCCTATTGTTTATTGTTTATTTCACTGGTTTCACTCTATGATTTTTTTCCTCTAATTATTTTAGTTTAACTTGCTCTTCCTTTTTTAGTTTCCAAACTTTTAGACCTACTTCTTTTCCCATATGAGTACTTAAAGCTATACATTCCTCTAAGCACTGCTTTAGTTTTCCCGTACACATGTCGATAATGTTTATATTCACTTAAACATATTTTCTTATTCTTTTGGGTCATGGATAGTAAAATTGCATTATTAAACTTCTATACATTTGAGTAAATTCCAGATGTTATTTTTTATTCTAATTTAAGTTAATTTTGATTAGAAAATATACTTTGTATATCTGCAACCATTTTATATTTATTGAGACTTGGTTTTGGCTCAGAATATTTTATCTTGTTAAGTGTTCTCTTTACACTCGAAAAATGTATATTCGGCAATGATTGAAATTGTTATAAATGTCAGTTTAAGTTATTTGACATCTGTTAAGTTGTGCCTATAGGCCTATTACTATTCTTTCACCTATCATGACTATTATTGGTAGAGGAATATTAAAATCTCCAACTATATGGATGGGTGTATCTACTCCTTTCAGTTATATCAATTTATGCTTCATGTATTTTGAAGCTCTGTTGTTAGGTACATACACATTTAAAATGGTTTTGTGTTTTCTTGAAAAATTGATTACCTGATTAGAATGAAAGGCCTCTTTTCATACTAATCTACTTTGTCTGAAATCACTTTGTGCAAAATTAATACAGCCGCTAAAGTTTTTTAGTTAATATTATCATAGTATATATTTTTAGTCTTTTATTTTTTTTAATATTTTATTTATTTATTTGACAGGGAGAGACACAGCAAGAGAGGGAACACAAGCACAGGCAATGGGAGAGGGAGAAGCAGGCTTCCCACTGTGCAGGGAGTCCAATGCGGGGCTCAAACCCCAGACCCTGGGATCATGACCTGAGCCAAAGGCATTAAACTGAACCACCCAGGTGTCCCTATTTTTTTCCCTTTTAAAATATATATCACATTCTTTATAGTTAACGTGTGTTTATTGTAGATAGCTCATAGTTGCGGCTTGCTTTTTCCCAAGTCTGAAAATCTCTATCTTTTTTGTTTTTGTTAAAGATTTTATTTATTTATTTATTTATTTATTTTAGAAAGAGGGAGAGCAGGGGAGGAGCAGAGGGGAAGGGAGAGAGAGAATCTCTAGCAGACTCTATGCTGAGTGGAACCCAATGCAAGGCTCAGTCTCATGATCCTGAGATCATGACCTGAGCCAAAATTAAGAGTTGGATATTTAACTGACTGAGCCACCCAGGTGCCCAATCCTTATTTTGTCATACGAATATTTAGAGAATTTATATTTATTGTAATTTTCAATATGGATTTTAATCTATGAGAATGCTACTCATTTTCTGTTTGTCTCACTTATTCTTTATTTCCTTTTCCTCTTTTCTAACTTCTTGGTTAATAAAGGATTTTTATATCTCATTTTATCTCTGATACTGCTTTATTAGTTATACCTCCTTAAAAATAATTGTTATTCTAAGATTTATAATATTTATTATTAACTTATCACAGTCTACCTTGAAAATGTTATTTACTGCTTGATGTATAATGTTAGAACCTTACAATAATACACTTGCTTTTCCTGATGTTTCATTGCTTAGTAGAATTGTCATATGTAAAAAATACAGATACATTGCTACTATGTTGTTTGCTTTAACCTCTACAGATACATATTATATATATTTTTAAATGACAAAAACCATCTTTATTTTTGTCCACACATGTACAATGCCTTGCTTTCTTTATTCAATTGTGTAGGTTCACATTTCCATTTGCTGTCATTTACCTTCTACCTGAATGACTTCTTTCAACATTTCTTGAGTTTTGATCTGTAGTGATGAATACTTTCAGCTTACTCCTTTTTTTCTGAAAATGTCTTATGCTTTCTCCATTTACGTCATATCCACTCTGGCTGTGTACTTCCATTTTTTTTTTTCCTTTTGGTTTGTTTTTATTTTCTCTCAACATTTTAAAAATGTTCTGCTGTCTTCTGTCTTGCATGGTTTCCAGCAAGGTACACGGAGTTATTTTTTATCTTTTCTTCTTTATATAATATAGTTTTGTCCCTTGGACTCTGTCAAAATTGTCTCTTTATCATTGATTTTAATCAATTTGATCATAATGTGCTATGGTTCAGTTTTCTTTGTGTTTATCCTGCTTCAGTTCATTGAAACTCTTAGATATATGGGTCTAGTTTACATAAAATTTCAAAAATGTTTGGTCACTACTTTTTCAAAGTTGTTTTCTTCTTTTTTTTTTTTTTGTATTATTTCTTTTCTTCTGAGATTCCAGTTATAGGATATGTTCTTTTCAATATTTTCCTACTGGTCACTGAAACTGCTCATTTTATTTTCATATTGCTTTGCTTTCTTTCATTAAAGTCTGTGTGTGTGTGTGTGTGTGTGTGTGTGTGTGTGTGTGAGTGTGTGTGAGTGACCTGGCCTCTCCTCCTGACAGATGCCCTGTTCCAGGCCTTGGGCACCCAGGCCTTCCAGCCCTTTGGAGCTCAGCTCATTGCAAACCACCTGCATACCCTCCAGAGTGGAGAGAGTCCACACCCAAAAATCATTTTGACATGGCAGCTTTATACTGGTGACTCTGTCAGTCCCCATTTAGACTTGGTGCCTGATGGGGTCCAAGGCTTCTCCAACAATCAAGGCTCTTGGGTGTCTTTCTCTTTTTTTTTCCTAAACAATGTTTATTGAATGAAAGTTATATGAGTAAAGTCAATTCTGTAGTTTTGTTTTTTATAGGCGGTGCTTTAGATTGAAGTTCAGCTAAAATATTCATTTAACAAATTTTGGGGAGGGATTGTTTGCTTTTTACCTTTGGTCCTTTTTTCTTCTGAGATAATTTTAGATTCACATGAAATTTTAAAAGTTTATATGTAGAGATATCATGCACCTATATCTAGTTTCCTACAATGGTGACATTTTAGAAAATTATAATACAATATCACAAACACAATATTGGTATTGATACAGTCAAGACACAGAACATTTTCATCACTGCAAGGATTCCTCTATTATTAGCCACATTTTCCTTCCATGCCTATCCCCTCCTTAACCACAGACAACTACTAATATGTTCTCCATTTTATCATGTTGATATTTCAAGAATATTATATAAAAAAATCAAAGAGTATATAACCATTATGCATTGGCTTTCTTCACTCCACATAGTTCTCTGGAGATTCATCCAAGTTCTTGCATATAACAATAGTTCATAGTATTCCAAGATATGGATATACCAGTTTCTTTAAACATTTCCATCTGGATTTATACCAGTTTTTAGAGGTTATTAATAAAGGTTATATTTTCTAAAAGTGTTTTTAAAGATAGTTTTATGTTTTACATTTAAATCTGTGATCCAGTTTTAGTTAATTTTTGTGTAAGATATGGGATTTAAAGTTTATTTATTTATTTATTTATTTATTTAACAGAGAGAGGTAGAGAGAGAACATAAGCAGGGGAAAGGACAGAGGGAGGAGAAAGAGAGAGAGAGAATCTCAAGAAGACTGAGCCTAACTCACGGCTGGATCTTATGACCTACTAAACCACCCAGGTGCCCCAAGATATGAGATTTAGGTCAAGATTCATTTGGTTGCCTATGAATTTATTGAAAGACTATCATTGTTCATTGAATTGCTTTTTCATCTTTCTCAAAATTGAAGTGGGCATATCTGTGTGGGTCTTTTTCTGGGTTCTTTATTCTGTTCCACCAGTTTATGCATGTATCTTTCAATTACTACCAAATAGCCTCAATTACTCTTGACATCAAGTACAGGCATTGATTTCATTTCATTCTTCTTTTGCAATTGTTTTAGCTATTGTACTTCATTTGCTTTCCCTATATTTTTGGAAAAACTTGTCTATATATTCCAAATATTTTGATTGGATTTTGATACGAATTGCATTAATTAATTAATTGCATTAATCTTGGGAAATCGGAGGGGGAGATGAACCATGAGAGACTGTGGACTCTGAGCAACAAACTGAGGGTTTTGGAGAGGTGGGGGTGGGGGGTTGGGAGAGCATGGTGGTGGGTATTGAGGAGGGCACGTATTGCATGGAGCACTGGATGTGGGGCATGAACAATTAATCTTGTAACACTGAAAAAATAAAATAAAAGTATTTGGGGGAAAAAAAGAATTGCATTAATCTTATATATCAATTTTGGAAAAATGGGTATTTTTATTTTATGAGTCTTCCAATCCATAAAGATAGTATATCTCACCATGTATTTTTTATTTCTTTGATCAGTGTTTTATATATTTCACCATACAAATACAAAAACATCCTATAGATGTTTTGTTAGATTAACACATAATATTTCTTTTTTTTAGTGATTATAGATATTATTGCCTTTTTATTTTCACTACCCATGTGTTCACTTATAGTATATATAAAAACAATTTATTTTTGTATGTTTATCTTATGTTCTGCAAACTTTCTGAATTCAACTTTTTAGTTCTATGAGTTTGTATATTTCTTAGAATTTTTAGACAGTCGTGCCATATGCAAATAGGAAGAGTTTTAATTTTTCCTCTCTGATCTGTTGTTATTTTATGTCCTTTCTTTGCCTGATTTCACTGGTTAGAACTGTTGCATAGAGTTATGAGAAAAAGCATCCTTGTCTTGCTTTCAACCTTAAGGGGAAAGAATTTGTTTTTTTGCTGTTAAGTATAATGTTAGTTGCAGATTTCTTGTATATGCTCTTTATCAAGTTGAGATTCCCAATAATCCCATTTTTTAGTCATGAATGTATGTTGAATTATGTCAAATGTTTTTTTCTGTATTGATTGATATGATTCTGTGAATTTTCTTCTTTATTCTATAAATATGGAGAATTACATTGATTGATATGTTTTTTGTAATGTTGAATCAGCCTTGCATGCCAATAAACCCTACTTGATCATGTTGCATAATTGTTTTATATACATTGCTGGATTCTATTTGCTACTATTTTATAATGGATTTTTACATCTTTATTGATGAGTGATATTGGTCTATAGTATTCTCTTTTTCTTCCTTTCTTCCTTTCTCTCTCTTTCTTTTCTTTTCTTTCTTTCTTTCTTTCTTTCTTTCTTTCTTTCTTTCTTTCTTTCTTTCTTTCTTTCGGTACTGTTTTTGCCTGGCTTTGGTATCAGGATAAAATTATCTTTATAAAATGAATTTGAAAGTATCCTTTTTTCCACTTTCTTGATGAAATTTTAGAATCAGTGTTAATTCTTCCTCAAACATTTCATAGAATTACTCAGTAAAAGCATCTGAGCATAGAGATTTCTTTTTGGAGAGAGTTTAAGTTATAAATTTTTTTTCATAGTTATGGGGCTATACAGGTTTTCTATTTTATATGAATGACTTGTGGTTGTTGTGTTTCTTTTGAAAAATTAGTCTATTTGTAGTATGTTTTACAGAGTTATTTGCTGTTTTCCTTATAATATTTTTTATGTCATCAGGGTGTATAGTAACATCCTATTTCATTTCTAATATTGGTAATTTTGTCTTTTTTCTTATTTTCTTTGTCAGTCTTTTTGTTGTCAATTTTATTAATCTATCCTATGAACCAGCTCTTTGTTTCAATAATATTTTCTGTTTTTTTCTGTTTTCAATTTCATTGTTTTCTGTTCTTATCCTTATTATTTTCTTCATTGTACTTACTTTGGGTTTATTTTGCTCTTCTTATTCTAAATTCTTGGGGTCGGAATTTTTAACTTTTTCTGATGTATTTTGTACTATGAATATGTCTCTTAGCACTGTTATAGCTTTGTACCTCAATTTTTAAAAAGATTGTATTTATTTATTTGAGAGAGAGAGTGCATGTAAGAGAGAGCACGAACTGGGTTGGAGAGGAGGGTAGAGGGAGAGAGAGAAGCAGACTCCTTGCTGAGGAGGGAGCCCAATGCCAAGCTTGATCCCAGAACGCTGGGATCATGACCAGAGCCAAAGGTAGATCCTTAACCAACCAAGCCATCTAGGTGCCCCTGTTCCCAAATTTTTACACTGAATTTTCATTCTTATTCAGTTTGATGCTTTTTTATTTTTCCTTGGGACTTTCTCTATGACACATAGATTACACAGAAGAAATGACTTGTTTAGTTTCCATGTATTAGAGATTTTCCTATAATCTCTGTTTTTGATTTATCAGTTGATTGCTTTATGGTCAGAGAATATATTTAATTTCAATCTAGAAAAGTTTTAATGTTTGTTTTGTAGCTCAACATGTAATTGATGGTGGTATATGTTTTTTGGGCACTTGAAAAGAATGAGTATTCTGCTGTTGTTGAGTGGAGCGATATATAAGTGTCAACTAGATCTTGTAGGTTGATGGTATTCTTGACATCTGTCTTCAATGGTTCTCTGTCTAGTTGTTCCATTATTAATTGGTGAAAGTGTGGTGACATTTCCAACTACAACTGTGCATTTGTCTGTTCCTCCTTCATTTCTACCAGATTTTGCTTCATATATTTTATAATTCTGTTGTTTGATGCATATATATCTAGTATTACATCTTCTTGGTGGATTGACCCTTTCATTATACCTTTTATTATTACATATTGTCTATTTCTGTTTCTGGAAATTTTCTTTGCCTTGAGGTAGACTTTATCTGACATTAATATGGCTACTCCTACTTTCTTTTGATCAGTTTTTGCGTGCTATATATATTTTCCATTATTTTACTTTAGATCTGTCTATATCATTATATTTCAAGTGTGTTTCATGTAGCAATTATTGGTTCATTTTTTTTTTTAGTTGGTTCATTTTTTTAACCTATTATTCAAATCTGGGTTTTTTAATTGTTATAGGAGACCATTTACATTTATATAATTATTGTTACAGCTTATCTACTATTTCTTTTTTATGTTTACTGTGTTTGGGCTTTTTTAATTTTTATATATTGTTTTCCTGTGGTTACTTTAACATTTTTTAGAATTCCAGTTTGTTTTATTCATAGCAGTTTTGAGGGAATCTCTTTACATAGCTTTTCACAGGTTTTCTGGTTCCTTTAGGTATTACATTCTGTATAACTACCTTACCTACTGGCCTACATTTTACCAGTTCAAGTGAAGTGTAGAACTCTTAAAAATCCTTTCTGTTTACTTTTCTCCCCTTTATATAATTATTTAAATATTTTTTCTATATTCATTTAGAACCACATTAGATAATATTATAATTTTTGCTTCAGCCATTTAGTGTTACTTAGAAAACTCAAGAGGGGAAGGAAAGTTTATTGGATTTTTTTCTTAATTTTGCTCTTTCTTTCTCCCTGATATTTTATAATTGGTTTTTTAAAAATCATTTCTATTTAGAAAACTTCCTTTAGATGTTAATTTAGAGTAATAAATTCTCTTAGTTTTTCTTTATCTGAGAATGTCTCAGTTTCCCCTTCATTTCTAAAGAGTAATTTTGCTGCATATAAGATTCTGGATTGTTTTCTTTCATTAGCTGAAAAATATTTTCACTTTCTCCCAACCTTCCTGATCTCTGATGAAATATCTCTTATTTTACATTTTTCTTTATAAATAAAGTGTTAATTTCTCTCTCATTGCTTTTTTCTCTCTCTCTCATTGCTTTAAAGATTTTTCTTTTTACTTTTCAGAAGTTTGACTAGAATGTGTCTTGGTGTGGACTTCTTTGAGTTTAATTTGCTTGGGCTCTACTCAGGTCCTTTGATCTATAGATTTATATCTTTTGCCAAATTTGGGAAATTTTCAGCTTTATTTCTTTGAACACATTTTCAGCCCTACCTTATTTCTTCTAGCCTCTCAGATACTGACATTGCTTTAATATTTTACATTTGTCATAGTTCTATAGGTCTGTAAGACTCCATTCTTTTCATTTCTTTCTTTTCTCTCTTCTTTTAAACTTTTTTTCCTAGACTATTGCTTCTGTTGTTCAGTTGGGTAATTTGTATTACTCTATCTTCCAATTCACTGATTCTTTTCTCTGTCCTCTCCATTCTAATTTTTAGCCTATCTATTGAGATTTCCTTTCTTTTTTAAAAAAAAAGATTTTATTTGTTTATTAGAGAGAGAGAGTACAAGTTGGGTGAAGGAGCAGAAGGAGATGAAGAAGTAAACTCTCTGCTGAGCAGGGAGCCTGACACAGAGTCCTGATCCCAGGACCCCAAGATCATGACCTGAGCTGAAGGCAAACGCTTAACCAACTGAGCCACCCAAGTGCCCCCTATTGAGATTTTCAATTGTTGTGTTCTTCAGTTCTCACATTTCTATTAGGTTCTCCTTCATATTTTCAATTTCCTTGCTGAGACTATTATTTCATTTGTTTCAAGCATGTTTATAATTGCTCATTAAAGCAATTTTAGATGGCCTGTTTAAAATCTTAGATAATTCTAACATGTTTAAAATCTTGGTGTTAGCATTTGTTGATTCATTTTTTTCTATCTTTTTGAGATCTTCTAGTTCTTGGTATAATGAGTAATTTTCTACTGAAACTTGGAAATTTTGCATATTATGTTATTAGACTCGATCTTATATAAACCTTATATTTAGATGCTTTCCTTTGATACTACTCTGGAAGGGGAAAGGGGTGGGGGAAAACCACCTTTTACTGCTCAGTGCAAGTAGAAGTCCAAGTTTACCACCACTTGACTTCTAATGACTTCAGTAGAAAGTGTATGCCTCCTTACTTCTGTGCAAAATGGGGATTCTAGCTCTCCACTGCTACCACTTGGCCAGGAGGTGTAGGTGTGTAGGTGTAAGTGTGCCTTTTTACTCTTTCCACGTGGCTTTCATAGACATCATGGTAGGGTGGCCTCATTATCATTGATAGTGGTGGAAGTCTTGACTCTCTGATAAGCTTCCTCTGACATCACCCCAGTGGGAAGGGGAAAAAAATACCTCATTACAGCCTGCTGAGGAAGAAAGGCTAGGCTCTCCCTTCAGTCACTGGTGTTATAGGTGGGGGTTGGGGTCAATATTTTTTTCTGTGGTGTCTGGCTATAGCATGGCAGTCATTTTCTGAAAGTTTTCTGTCTTGTTAAGCTGTCTTTTTCCTGATTCTTTGACTTTGAGAATTTCCTTCTAAAATTTGAATTATTTGCTATCCGCCGCTTAATATTGCTCTGGTGGTCACGAGACTTCCTTTATTTAAATTGCTTAGTCCTTTTTTTTCTCTCTCTGTTCTTCATTTTGGGTAACTTATACTGCTAAGTTCTTAGTTCAATAATTTTCTAATTATGTAATCTGCTGATAATACTATTTAGTGAACTTTCCATTTGAGATTTTATATCCCTCTGCTCTAGAAGTTCCCTTTGGTAGTTTTTTTTTTTTATGTCTTCTATTTTTCTCCTCACTAGATGCATATTTTTCTTTAAATCATGAGGCATATTAAATTTATTTATAGCGCTATTTTAATGTCCTTATCTGCTGATTTCATCATCTCTATTATTTCTGTTTTTATTAAATGAATTTTCTCCTGAATATGGGTCACATTTGATTACACTTTCACATGTTTATTAAACTTTTATGGGATTTTGGACATTATTCATTTTACATTGTTGAATGCTAGCTTTTGTTTTCCTTTAAAAAATATTGTACTTTCTTTCTGGATGCCAAGCTAAGTTACTCGCAGATCTGTCAAATGTTGTTTTGAATATTTGTTAGGTTAAATCTAGAATAAACTTTATTCTGGGGCTAAATTAGTCCTACTATTGAGTCATGGTCCTCCGGGGATCTTTACTAAAAGACCCATATGTTAAACAATATGCCACTCTGGCTATTAAGAACTGATTCCTGGCCCTCTGTGTGCTTTGGGAATTGTTTGGCTTACAACTTCCTTAATTCTTCTTTGTTCTTGCCTGGCGTCATGGAGAGTTACCCTATCTATACATGCAATAATATTTAGTCAAAGATTCAAGAGGATCAGTATACAGATTTCTGGAGTGTTTTTTGTTTTTTTTTCTCTCTGTATAACACTTTCTTCTCCACCTCTGACTGCTTCTTCTAGCACTCCACAAATTCTAATTTCCTTGATGATCATGAGCTCTGATTTGTCTCTTTAATTTAGCAGGATCACTGAGCTCTCTTTCGGTTTCTATTTCTGTGCTGTAACCCAGAAATGGTCTCCAGCAAAACTCCAGCTTACTTTGTTTCTCTTCACTCACGGTTCCCATTCTTATGCTGTTTGTTGTCCAATATCTACAGTTGTTTCATGTGTTTTTACTCTAGTTTTTTAGTTGTTTATGGTAGAAGGTAAACCCAGTCGTGGTTACTCTTTCATGGTCATGAGCCAAATTTGAACAGGTCCCATTTAAGTGCTACTATAAAAGGAGTATTCTACACAAAAAACTATGATAAATTTGACTGAAAATATTACCTGTGTCCCACACACTACTTTTAAATGTCCTTCTATGTCCCACAGCTGAGAATAAAAGTTGTAATTTTTACTAAATTCTACATTATAGAAGCTTTACTTTATAGTTCTTCCACGCTTAATTCAAATGGTTTAAGACTACAGTTACAATTAGTCCCTAAAACAAAAGGGACTTCTGACAGTAGTAAGGCTTATTGTAGGGAGGTTATATCTAGCCACTTTCTGGAGGAGTAAACCCTCTTATTTGGAGACCTGGGCATCAAGAAGACACCAGGGCAATAGATTATTAAAGTATATTTAGAAAAGAGGTTCCCAGAGACAGTGGCTAATATCAACGATCCCTGCAATCTACTCTGTAACTTTGTATCTGGTGGAAATGACCCTTCATTTTTCAGATTTCAGAGAAGTTATCTATTCCATTGCCCTGAGAATTGATAGTGGGGGATATAGACTAAATAAATTAAATTTCTGATATAAACATAGCTATGTAGATTTCTTAACTTGTGACAAAACATACCAAAAATGTCCATCAAATTTTATTTTGTGTGAATTCGGGGGACACACTGAGTCTGCAGACTCAAACGTAAGAGTTTCTTAGAAAGCTCATACTCAAAGAAGTAACATAAGGAGAAAAGGAACATAAGGAGAAAAGGAAGGGTAAAAAAAGAAAGAAGGTAAAGATTAGTGTAGAAATTAATGAAGTAGAAGATAGAGAAGCAAGAAAGAAAATTAATAAAACCAAAGTTGTTTTTAAAGAAAGGCCAACACAACTGACAAACTTTTGGCTAGATTGGGAAAGGAAGAAAAAAAGATGACTCAAACAACTAAGATCAAAAGTGAAAGAGTGAACATCAGTCTTGATCCCAGTTCCCTCTTAACTTTCTCCACCCTTCCACTTTGTATATCTTTCTGAAGTTAATGAATTATAAACTATCACTAATTAATTGCTTTCAAAGATGGACCCCTACACAGGTGGGAATGGATGTGCCCACATCTGTCAGAGTGAGAATGGTGTGGCCAGGTGTCTCTGTCACCCAGGGTACCAGCTGTCTGAAGACAAAAAGGCCTGTGGAGGTAGGAGGTTGAAGCTGATAGCTTAATTGTGTATTGTTTGATATTTTGCGGTAATTCAGTTTTGAATAGTCAGAACAGCTAGGAGAAAGATGCTTTCATTTATGCTTTAAAAAGAACATTTATATTCTTATTTGATCCTTCTGAAAGGTATTTTTGTGAAACTATAAAAACTCAGTGAAAATTTTAGTTACAAAGAAAATGGTCTGGTGTAATTTCAGAATTAATGCCTTTTGTTTTCTGTTTCTCATTATGAAGTGAATTCCAGAATTAATATTCAAAATCTTTTTAACTACACAGGGAGTTTTTTATTATAGGCTACAAAAGGTGGGGGATAACCTTTGAAATGCAAGTATGTGCAAATGAGTGTTCTCAGAAGTTAGAAATAATTAAAACCAAAAAGAAAGAAACTATAAATACAAGGTTACATATTTCTATTTCCTAGAAATAGCAAAACAGACATACTTCAATTCAGATGAAAGTGACAAATTACTCTATAACCAGAGCTAATAACTGAAATCATTCCTGTGGGACAGTCTTTGTTTTATTAACTTCAGAGAAATCATAGAATCCTTCATTTTTATCATGACATTTTCATGAAATGAGAAAGT
>CM052799.1:109009134-109107782 GCA_028533885.1 Nasua narica
GCAACATCTCCACTTGCTTGACTGATAGGCATTACAAACTTGGCAGACCCCAAATAGAATTGCTGATTTCCAGTTTCAGTTCCAAAGATGCTCTTCTCAGTTCTCCACAGATTAGGGAACTAAAAATTCAGTGTTGAAGACAAAAACTCAATGACACAGAATTAGTAAGTGCCAGTACTAGGACTTGGACTGGAGTCTTTAGGCTCCAAATACACTGTCCTCTCAACTTTCTCATGTATTTGTCTATGTTGTATATCTACTTATCAATTTAATAAAGGAAGAAGAATAATGATAGTGATAGAATAAACAATTGTGTGTTCTTCTCTAAGCTTTCTCATGAAGAGACATCCTTAAGGCCACTAAATTCTTCATTCTCCTCCATTGCACAAAATGCTATGTTTCTTTAATGCTTGGGTTGTTAATGTAGCTTTGAGGTCTGATGGTATATTTCTATCGCTTAAAGACAAGGCAGTTTTGCAATGCTGATATTTGTCTTTTAAAGAGCAAACTAAATAAAACAGGAAAGAAGAATTAACTACTAATTAGGATACAACTTCTAAGTGAATCTTTTCTCCCAGTGCCCTGAGGAGTCCTTTCAAGCGGAAATGTGGATGGGTTTTTCTTTCTTATTAATATTTTGACTTTTCAATGCAGCCAGGGGTTTAGGAGATGAGTATATCTTACAAATGTCTGAAATAAAATTTCTTGCAATCTGACTGTGCATTTTCAATTATCATGAAAGAGGGGGCCGTTATTGCTAATGAGTTATGAGGTACAGGCTTTCTGTAGAATTTGCCTGTGAAAGCAATTTGCCCTAGAGTTGAATACATTTGGTAGAAGTATATTTTTACATTTATTTCCCTTATGTGAATATTTGGCTAAGGTCTTTGTGTAGCTCTCACCAGACCTCAATATTTACTAACTGACATACAAAATTTTCTTGGTAAAAACTGGTGTTTTGAGTTGTTTCAAAACCTGTAGATACAGCAAGTGTTTTCAGAACGTGGTGGTGTTTAAGAATGAATTATGTGTCCTTCAGATTAAAGTACCTTCTAGGAAAAGATTGTCCTACGTTTTCCTTAGGAAAACAATATTTTGGATTTATATAATTTCTCCTCAGATGCTCTCAAAACACTGCATAGCATAGACATGAAATTTTCATGAAGATTAAATGAACTGTTACCATGATGTGATTAGAAATTGGAAGATTCCAGATCCAGCATGGTTAAGGCTTCCCCCAAATTACCAAGCAATATATAATTGAACTTAAATTCTATATATATTTAATGTATATTTAATATGTTGAGTAGTAATGATTACTACTGTGAGAAACTAGAAGGGTCATTTTTTAAGTTTTTTTTTTTAATTATGTATATTCTTAAAGTAAGATGGTCGAGGAATTATTTATACCTGTATCAAAAACACAAAAATCTCAGCTTACTTCTAGTGAGCAGTTATAGATCTAAGTATGCACTTTTTAGTCCCATGCATTTTTTAATAAGATTACAACAGTGTAATTTATATTTAAATTAAATTACCACCAACAGTCTTAGAACTGCATTGTCCACAAGAAATAACAAGAATATGAGCCAAAATTTAAAAGAGAATATGTTAACATATTGTAAAAATATCAGTTTTCTTCATTATTTCAATCTTTCCTTTAGCTTTCTAATTTTCCTCCTTGCTAAAGTAGTTGTTTCTAAACCCAAAGGGGTTCTTATTTTCAATAATAAATTGATTAGCATAATCTTTCTTTTGTTTATTCAATCACTTAAAACCCATTTTAAAACATCTGTTATGAGTTGGGTAAGATGATGGCACAGGAGGAGGAGCACAATGAAGGGATGTGCCCTGTGTGCTCTGGGAGCACATAAAGCTGCTGCCTACCGTAGAATAGAGGCTGGGGATCAGGGAGGATCTGTGCTATCACTGTATAGGAACTATGGCAGATATATAGGCAGTTTGAACGGTAATATAAGCCTTCAAGGAGTGTCACAATCTCAAGTATCCTCACCCTGTTCTTTCCTGTCTCTCTTTTCAGGTGTTAAGAATGCAAGGAAATGAACCAATGTGGACACTCTCCTTAAGAAGAGGTATGTCCAAGCAACACAAATGAAGAATAGTGGTCAATGGTGAAAATAGCAGAGTACCCAAATTCCATATTTCTAAAAGATTTTATTTATTTGTTTGTTTATTTATTTATTTATTTATTTGAGAGAGAGAGAGCAGAGGGGGAGAGACAAGCAGACTCTGTACTGAGTGCAGAGTTCGATGCCAGTGCTCAATCTTATGACCCTGAGATCATGACTTGAGCTGAAATCAAGTGTTGGATGCTCAACCAATTGAGCCACCCAGGGAACCCCCAAATTCTGTATTTTAACATTGATTCAAAGCATTCTTTATTTCTCATATAATGATGGATTATAGTGCCTGTGTGCTTAGGACAATTGGTATCCATATGATGAGACCCAAGTCCCCCCAAATGCCTCCAATTAGTAGCATATACTGGGATCAGCAAATTGTTTTTCAAAGTAATAGTATGTTTATATAATAAGTGACGCTCATGTACATCAAAACTGATTAGCACAACAGCATGATACTAGTTACATATGATCAGCTCATTCACTGCTTTTGTGTTCATGCTTTTGTTCTAAAGCTATTTTTAACAGTATTTTCATGTACTTATAGCCTCCAAAAAGGACAGATAATAACATACCATTAGCTGGAGAACAGATGTGTCAATTGGCAAACAACCTATTTGCTTTCTGATCATTGATTCAATATGCATATTTTTTTATATCCTGAAAATACTATGAGTTCCCAGAGGTAACTGTCTTTCAAGAAGAGTGTTAATAACCACTAGTGGACTCATTACTCTTTTGCATCACTTCATCAATTTAATATTATTTATAGGTTTATTAGTATTTGGACATGGTATAGACATTTACAATAACTAATAACTCTTAGACTTTTACTTTTATATGTGTAGAGTGTTGATACATTTCCAATGAAGTTCGTCATCCTCCTAACAGAGAATGTACCCATTATTGACAGATATTCAGGTTTCTCTGTTGTTATGCTAATAACTCTCTTTTGTTTGTTTTGGAAAGAGTTTGAATTGAAAATTGTCAATAGCTGTGAAAAGAACAATCATGGTTGTTCCCATCATTGTGAACATGTACATGGGTGGGGGGTTGGGGGGGTATTGTTCCTGCAACCATAGATACCAGCTTGATTCAGATGAGAAAACATACATAGGTAATGTATGGTAAATGTCATCTTCAGAATTTGCCCAGGATTCATTTAGCCCTTTCCTCTCTAATGCATACTTACAGCTGTAATATGAAAACCGCAAGAAGTAAATGGAATGGTATCTCTGACTGCTGGACAAATGCAAAAGAAAGATTACTTGGCGGAAGACATCATTACGTTTAGATACGTTGAAGTTAAAGGAGATTTAAAACATGTTAACAAAACATATGGACTTAATGGTTTTCTGTCAAGAAAATATTGCAAGGCCTACCTAACCGTTTAATGTAATTTGTAATTCAAGCAACACATACACCTATTCTATCTCAAGCAGAAACTAAACCATGTGCATTGATTTTTAACATGGTGATGATTTGGGTGCATGTTCAACTTTGGTATGGCAAGTAGCTATATTCCAAAAGAAAACTTTAAAAGATATTATTCTTTGGAAATCCCAGTTCAAACCCATTCTTAATGGATAACTTTTCCAATGTATTATCAGAACTTTTATCATATGAGAAACTAAGAATAAACTCCACCCTAACGTTGCTCCATATGAAATGTTTAAACTAGAGCTTCCGAGAAAAAAGAATATCTACTAAAAATAGCGATCGTGAACATCAGACTGTATTACCATGTACTTTGGTTCAGAGAGAACCTGTAAGCCCTTAAAATAACTTGCCATTATTCAGGAATACCATATTAGCTTGTTTTCTTTTGTGATACTTTAAGTCACCATTCTTAAAAATTATGATTATTGAAAAATGTCTTTGACCATTTCATACTACTCAATATGATTAGAGACAAATTGAAGTATCATAATAGAATAGGTGAATTTCAGAGGTCTAAGTATTTGGGATCCCTTATTTTAGCACTATAATGTGACAGAGTGAACTTAAAATGATTTTGAAGTATTCTGGCTTCATGTATGTATTTCTTGATCCAACATTGTTTTCTGCATTTTTCCCAGTCTACAGTAGTTAAATTAAGGAAACCAGTTGCTTCCCTAACTAATTTTTATGTAATGAAAAATAGGCTTATATTTTTCTATCTTGCTAATGTTTTTATCTCTGAAAAATATAAAGGGCTTCCTTCTTTCCTCCCACCTTCTCTCCCTTTCTTCCTTCTTACCTATATTCCTATTTTGACTATTGAATAAGAGAAACTGGAATTTTGCTAAACCTCTACAACTTACAATCTGGTCTTTCCTTATTCTTTGAAAAGTGCAATTCAGTAAAGCTTTTATTTACAGCTAAAAAAAAAAATCTGCCAGGGTCAAAATGTGGAGAAGTGCATATTTATGATATTTCAGCAGTCAACATGATGTTACATTGTTTATGGCTCAAGTTTATTTCATTTCCAACAATAAATAATCCACATTCCTAAGTCCAAATATTCACTAGAGTAAAGGCAATGATTTATTTGAAGTGTACATATGCATACAAGGCCATGGATGCTTTGTAAAAACATTCATGCATAAAGGAAATTAAATAATTTTTAGTTTATTTCAAGATTAACTTTTTAAAATATATTTGAATATACAAATAAATGTGAAAAACAGTCATCCAATCTGCAAATGCTCAGTCTTACCCAAATGCAAATTTTATTAGGGCTAAAATCTAGAGATGTGTTAATATAATTTGAAAGGCAACTTTTTAAAATGTAAGCATCTGATCAGCAATAAGCTCACTACATTTAATAGTTGGCAATTACTAGAAAATATTTGTTTAAGATTTATTTATTTATTTTAGAGAGAGCACATGAACAGGGGGAGGGTCAGAGGGGGACAGAGAGAATCTCAAGCAGACTCCCCCACTCCCACCCCCCTGGAGCCCCCAGTGTGGTGCCTGATTCCACAACCCTGAGAACATGACCTGAGTCAAAATCAAGAGTTGGCCACTTAACTGACTGTGCCACCCAGGCACCCCTAGGAAATATTTTTTTTAATTTCTAACCTTTGGAGCTTTATCAGTGGTTATATATGAAGAACAAAAACAGAAGCTCAAGTTCTTTTATGGTTTACTTTTGATGCTTTTCTGAAATTAGAGCTAAAATGTCAAATTGTTTTGCTTGGTTACAATTGATGATCTGTTTTTTATTAGGGCTCAATTTTTACATACATGTGAATTTCTCCGTAACATTGCAATATATGGCAATTTGACCTGTGTAGGAAAAAATAGAGATGAGGAAAATCAAAAGGGAAAAACAAGCAAGCAAAATCTCACCAAATAAGATCAGAAAAAAAAATCAAGAAATTTGGGAAACAGGTGATGCAAAAGTTGAAGAGAAAAGGCATTTTAAGAAAGGCTTATGAGGTAGAGAGTATGGGGTTTCAGGTAAGTTCCATACTGAGGGTATTAGAGACATAGACACACTAGAAATAACCCCAGAGGAATGATAATAGAAAAAGAATCTGAAATGGATCATAAAATGATAGACTGAGGAACTAATTTTTCAGTTATGTGATGTGGTTGTGCTCCTTGCTAGTTGAGAACAGGGAATCCTGAGACTGGGATGTTTAAAGGCTCTGGTGGTACCTGAGAAGACTTAAAAAAAAAAACAAATCTTGAAATTAAAAAAAAAGAAAACAAACAAACCCTAAAGGACAATGTTTTAGATGAAATGAAACTGAGTTTTTAAAAAAAGTTTTGGTCCCCCACATTCATGCTCCTTAATCCAAAGGACAAAGGAAAGGTTTAATATTTTAAAAAAGGCAAAAAATATCATCTAGAATTTTGTGAGCAGCACTACTAATGACATTTGGCAGGAGGAAGAGTGTTTTATGTCCAAATGACCCTCATTTAGATATTTTATGGTGACCCTTCACCTTGGCTGATTGATTGCATTTTTTTCTCTCTTTTTTCTTATCTACATTTCTTACATTGGTACCCTTTCCAAGGTTAATTGAGACACTGAACTTTTATATCTGTGGCTGCTCATGTAGTTACAGAACAGTGAAATTTAGTAAAAGTCAGGGCTGTAGGCCACCCAATTTAACAGCTCAACAAACGGGGGGGGGGGGGAGGAGGATCAAACTGAACCAAGGATAGCCAAAAATCCTGACCATACAACCCCAAGTGTCCACCTAAAGAAAAAGGGAGCAAAGAGTCTGTCCCTACTCCTCAGCCAATAATGTCAGAAGTGATCACCACAAAATTCAGGCCAAATAAATTATTTTGTAGCTGTAAGGTTTCAATTTGACATCTTCTGGTGTATGTTTCTTTTCCTCCAGGCAATTATGTCTTAGGAAACAACATTTAGAATTGTAGAATTCTGGAATAGTGGTGTCGAAGGAGACTTAAAGACCATCACTTAGAAAATTGTTTATCTGATAGGACATGCCAGCGTAATGGTGTCACTGGTGGTCATAAAAACTCCTGGACCTCACTCATCCATCTAGTAAAAGCATCGAAGAGTTCAAATGCTCTGAAATATTCTGTCATTTAAAACATAATATTTACAATGATTTTTTGCCCGCTGTCTGAATTGAAGTTGCCACTTCTCTTACCAGTCTCTTGGATTCCTTTTGCTTGGGAATGCTCTTTCTTCTGAAGTTTTTCAAGAGCTAACACATTATGGAGGCTAAGACTACCTCCTCTTTGCAGCTATGAAACGCTCACTAAATGGAATTTTTTGGCTCTTCTCAAGTTGGTTTTTTTGTTGTTGTTGTTCTTCAGGTTCTCTGTTGATTCAGTCAGATTGCTGTTTAAACTGGGAAAATAGCAGATACCTCTTTTCCTGTGCTTATAAATGCATTTGGAGATTATTTACATATTTTAAAAATAAACAGCAAGCATAGGAGAAGCATGCAAGAAACATAAATCCAAATGTGGGCCTCAATCTTTTCTTTGATGTTCGTACTGCATAGCCTGAGAAACAGAAAATGATTAGTAGAATAGTTATAACTTGGAAGTGAGGCTTATGGGCACTTCTCTTGGTTGGTTCAACTCCTATCTCTTAAATAACAGAAATGTCCTTTTCCCCTTCAGACCTTGATCAATGTGAGAGTGGAGAAGGCTGCTGTGCACAACTCTGCATCCACTGTTTAGGAAGCTATAAATGTCTATGTCAGGAATGCTTTATCAGTTCTGATGGTGGTGGATGAGATGGTAAATTCCTGAGATCTAACATGAAATCATTATGTGATGGGGCAATTAATGCAGAAAGAACATCTGAGACCAAGGGTTAGGGGAGGAAAAGGAAGATTCTGACACTAAAGGGACTTGGATTTGTTTTGTGGTTCTACCATTTACTATTTTTTTTTTCCAAGATTTTATTTATTTGACAGAGACACAGCAAGAGAGGGAACACAAGCAGGGGGAAGGAGAGAGGAAGAAACAGGGAGCCCGATTCTACCATTTACTATCATTTGAACTTGGGTGACCCTAACAGGTCTGAGCCTCAGGTCCTCATCAGCAAAGTGAAGACAATAATAGGATTAGTGGGTAAATACGTAAACTAATAAATGTAAAGTGCCTAGTATGGTGATTGACATCAAGAAATCACTCCACTAAAAGTAGTTATAATTATTATAATATTCATTGGCCAATAATCCCTTTTACCTAATTTAATATATTTAGGCAAGTGAGAGATTTGGGCAAGCCATAGCATGCTGCCATACGAATCACTCAGGGCAAACTTGACTGGAATTAAAGTTGGTTCCTGAAAGTCATTTTAATTAAGGAGTCATAGCAAAAGGATTGCCAGTTCATGAGCCACAGTCCAAATCTGTACTGGAATCCTTTACATAGCTGATATTAATCTAGCTAATGCAAGCTTTAAGATGAGTCACTTTATAATCTTCTAACTTATTTGTTAAAATTGGTCCACTTACCTTTCAGACGATTTCTTAATCATATATATATATGATTATATATATATATATGTTTTAGATATATATATAATATATGATATATATATTATATATAAATATGGGAAATTTAGTGAGTAGTATTAATTCACCTTTCTTATACTATTAAGAATGGTTCATGTAAGTCAATGCTGTAATTTATTTCTTAAAGTTTATCTTAAATATATAACGTTTAAATTTCATTTATGATCATTATTACCATTATTTTGAACCAAGTTTTTTTTAAATAAAAGCAAAGATTAAAGAAATTATATCTATTTCAATAACAATAAAATAATGTACGAAGGCTTTAATGCCTCAGAGAGAATAGTATTTCTTTGCTTAAAGAAACAAATTACTGCATTCCGGTGAGAATGATAGATATGTTTCTTCATAGAGATAGCCAAGCTCCCCTGCCTTGCAATGTAGATAACAGCAAAGAATACAAAACTATATCCATATATTCTAAACACAGTAGAGTATATTACCATTTACCACATTCCATCCAATTAACGGGGCCAAAAAAAAATTGAATTTCACGTACCATCTGCTTTTAAGTGCAGTGAGCCAAGAGATGATTGTATGGCGTGAATGTACATACTTGGGTACACACATCCAAATGGAAAAGGTATCCAAAATCTGAAGCAAAACTCAGAAACTCAGCTTTGTAAATGAACTTTTAGTATCATCAACACATTGACCAAAGTCTAGGCTCAGATGTAGACGCACACAACCAGCAAGTCAAATGAGATCAAGAACTGGGGTTCTTCCATCCTAAAATTCTCTACAAGCCTTGTACAGAATTTCACATGAAATAAATGCTTCACCATAGATGCTGAGTAATTCAGCAGTGATGAACATTCTATAAAGTGGTACACTCAGACCATTAAATTTCTCTTAGTTGTAAATTCTTCAACAAAATCTTGCAATTAAGGTTCCAGGAAGAACTTGTCTATGTAGATGAACTATAGTAAACTTGGAAATGAGTGGAAGAAAAATAATTGGCAGGGTATACTGGAGGAAGAATTCAGGGATGATGCCTTCTATACGGCAAAACCTTGTTATTGGCTAATAAGGGTGACAAGGGGAATACAAATATGCCCGTGAGTTCATAATGTCTATTTTATCTCGCAACACCTGAAAGCTGGCATTGTTTTAATTTTCCTAGTTGCGGTTGAGTGTCTGCATGTCAGCATAGTCTGTGACCAGCTGTGTATTAACTCTGTGGGGACATAGGACTGTCCCTATGAAGAAGGCTACAGAATTGGAGGTGATGGAAAAACTTGCATGTGTAAGTCAATGTGAAGAATTTTGTTGTTATCTCTTCTAAACTACTTCAACCCTCATCTTGTTCTTGGAGAGCAACGGAGACCGCATATCCTTTAACTCAACCTGACCTCCTCTTCCTATCTTCATAGACTGAGGTCTTACTTTTCCTTTTGTTCAATCTGCTGTGGTTTCAACTCCGTGCTTGCTGCTTCTCACCTGCATTTAAAAAGACTTTTCAAAAGAGCCTTCTCAAAGAGTTGCACCTTCAGTTACCCCCTGCCCTGGCTGTCTGGTTCAAACTCTCCCATTTCTCTTATCAACCCCCGCTCAGTTTTTCCTTCTTTTAACCAGGATGTTGAATCCAGGCATTTTTCTGTGTCCTTAGCCTTAGATGATGGTGAGCTGGAAGAAGAAAAATTAGAAGTTGTAAGTTTTCCAGGCCTTCTATTCAAGAGCCCACCTCAACTGCTTCATGATGTCCCTTCCTCTGCCTCCCACCCATGAAGATGAAGAAGATGGAGGATGAGGAAACACATATTTGAGGAGAACTGACAGCTTTGAGCAAAATTGGTGAGTAAAAGAATTTATTTCATTATACCACCTCTTTATTTTTAGGTAATTCTCATAAATTCTCTTATAGGCAATTTCATTATCAATATTTAATACCATTGGATGTTTTAACATGTTAACAAAACAAGTGGGGCCAAAGTTACTTCTTCAGCGCTTCCTATAAAATTCACCGTCCTCTGTTTTCCCTCCTTTTGCACAGTAAAGGTTGCTATGTAGGTATGTGTAGAAGTGGGGGTGCACAGTGTGGGAGGCTGTTAAAATGTATACAGTGAAATAGAGCTGGACACTATCTTTAAATTAGCATAACAGGGAAAAAGATTGGATTGGGACCTTGTAGTTCTTCTATTAAAACTCCACTAGCAGGCACTATTATATAGTTGAAATTTACCTCAAACAGCCTTAAAATCTAGATTCTTTCTACTTGTTAAAATGCCAAGAAGCAATTGTTCATTATGCTGAAGTGGACCAAGAAAAATATCTTTAAAAATGGGAGCAGTTCCTCTTATACATCCACGCAACAGAACTGAAGCATCAAATCACTTCTGATCAAAATAAATTAACATACTCTCTCTCAAAAGTAACAGTTTGCAGCCGTCTGCTGCCTCTTTTTTCTTTTCTTTGTGAAACAGAACTGCTCTTTTTGTTCTCCCTCTATTTGTGGTATTTTAACACTATCAAAGCTGGAGGATTGCTCTAGAAAGAGCAGGTTAAAATGGCAGAGACATTTTTATGCTATGGTCAGTCCATAAGAATAGTATCAATAAATATCTCTGCGTAAAAATGGAAACGCTTTGATGTTTCTTAATTAAACTCCTGATTCTTTGGCTACTCAAAGTCAGAAGAGGAACAGAATAGAGACCTTGCTAAATGTGACAATCTTTCCATTAAGAAGTCTGAAAGACCCCACCTGGAAACAGGAGTCAAACTTGAAATGGAAAGCTCCTTAAAACAACTGAAATCAAATCTTTCCATTCTTATTCAAATGAAAGTAATTTCCCTGAAGAATAGAATGGAAAATCACATTATGGTACATTTATACAATAGAAAACTACACAGACATTAAGAAATAAACTAGTGGGGCGCTTGGGTGGCTCGGTAAGTTAAGGCTTCTGGCTTCGGCTCAGGTCATGATCTCGGGGTCCTGGGATGGAGCCCTCTGCTCAGTGAGGAGCCTGCTTCCCCCTCTCTCTATGCCTGCCTCTCTGCCTGCTTGTGATCTCTCTCCGTCAAATAAATAAAATAAAATAAGAATCTTTAAAAAAAAAAAAGAAAGAAACTACCATGCACACAATATGGGTAAGTTTCATAAACATTCTACTAAATGAAAGAAGTTTGATACCAAAGATGGCTTTATATAAAGTTCATTTATTCAAAGTCCAAAAATAAGAGAAAAATAGGGGCACCTGGGTGGCTCAGTTGTTAAGCTTCTGCCTTTGGCTCAGGTCATGATCCTAGCAGCCCCGCATCGGCACTGCTCAGTGGGAAGCCTGCTTCTTCCTCTCCCACTCCCCCTGCTTGTGCTCCCTCTCTTGCTGTGTCTCTTCTGTCAAATAAATAAATAAATCTTTAAAAAAAAAAATAAGAAAAAAATAATCTGTGGTAATAGAAATCAAGACAGTGCTCAGTTTGTGAGGCTAATGATTAAGAAATCATCGAATCTCCTTTGAGTTTTTGTGGTGCTGGTAATAATCTGTATCTTGACCTGAGTGCCATTTACATGGGGTTATTTTTATTTACATCGGGGAGAAAAAAGTATGAAGTGTACACTTGAGTTTTATGCACTTGTTTGCATGCATATTAAATGTCAATAAAAAGGTTTAGTTGAAGAAAAAAACAACTTAGCATTTAAAAAAGCCTGGAAGTGGGATGCCTGGGTGGCTCAGTTGGTTGAGCGGCCGGCTGCCTTTGGCTCAGGTCGTGATCCCGGCGTCTTGGGATGAGTCCCGCATCGGGCTCCTTGCTCGGCGGGGAGCCTGCTCCTCTCTCTGCCTCTGCCTGCCTCTCTGCCTGCTTGTGTTCTCTCTCTGTTAAATGAATAAATAAAAATCTTTTAAAAAAAAAAAGATTAAAAAAGCCTGGAAGAGAGGTGCTGGGGTGGCTCACTCAGTTAAGTGTCTGCCTTAGGCTCAGGTTATAATCTTGGGGTCCCGGGATTGAGTCCCATGTTGGGCTCCCTGCTTAGCGGGGAGTCTGCTTCTCCCTCTCCCTCTGCTCCTCCCCAGCATTCATGCTCTCTCCCTCTCTCCCTCTCAAATAAATAAGTAAAATCTTAAAATATATATATAGAGAGAGAGAGAGAGAAAGAGCATAGCAAGATAGCAAGCTTGGAAGGAAAAGCACCAAAGTGCCGGAAACATTAATTATTTTTGTGTTCAGGAATCAATGGTAATTTTTTTTACCTTTTTACTCTTTTAAACATTCTAAACAGTGTTTAGGATCTATATTTCAAGCTCTATTTTAAAAGATATCACTGCTATTGCTTTGCTGTTGTCTTTTTCTGGGACTGTTTAGGAAATATGCCCAAGGATCTTTTTCCTTTCTTTTTTTGGGGGGGGGTTTGAAAAATGAAGGGTTTCATTTCCATTTTCAGTAATGTAGATAGTATGGGCCAGCTAAGATGGTATCATAGTTCTGTCGGTGAAAATCACACCTTTAGACACAATTGTAGTGTGAGCTGTGAGGACCTTATGAGGGGGAGCAGGTGCCAGGAAGGAAGGAGTGAGTGCTCTTGTCTGATGGCTGGGGAGATCGTCATTGCCATGAGGGTAAGTCATACTCTGGAGAACTGATAAAAGGGTAATGAGACCTTTAGTGCTGGTAAATTACTGTGGTGCGTTCTCCTTTATACGCGTTCTCCCTAAAATGTTTTAACAAGGCAAGCAATTGATACGGTGAGAAACCAATTTATTTGTTGTGCATAAAGAATGCTTATGAAACGCTAAGGTTTTAAACATGTGATTAAAAGGGGAGATTTTGTGTTACCTGGGAAACTTGATGTGCTGTCTCTTGTTTATCCCTGGAACATAAAAGTTAATAAAGGATCCTAATATTCTAGGCCTATAAAAATCCCTCCATTTAAATAAATCATTAGGCCCTGGCAAGCTATTCCCAATGAAGAAAAAAAGAGTTTGTGTTATAAAGTGCAATTAATAGAACTGCTTGACTGCTTCTTTTTGTCTGTGTTTTTTTTTCTTTTCCTTTTCTTTGCAAAATGTGTTAATATAAGCCAATGACACTTTTAAGTTTTTTACATCTCTCATGAGAAAATATCAAAGATTTGAAAAATGATACCTTGAACTAAACACTTCTTTACATTTTAAATGGAGGTACACTTGCAGGAAAGAAAACTGCCAAGTACTGAAATCAAAATATATCGACTGCTTCCTCTTTCTCTTTTTAAATTTACCTTATACATTTTTTTTAAACAAAAGTGTTTTCTTAGTTTCTGAGATTAACCTGGAAGAGGATATGAGCAGATATTCTTTTGAACCCCTGGCATATGGGAAGAAAGATGACAAATATTGTTTCCGAGATAGAGCCGAAACTTGAGTCAGATCAGAGTGAAGAAGTTTACCAAAATTACTAGTTAGGGTGTCGAGGATCTTCCTTAACCTTCCCTCTGATCATGTTTCGGTGCTGCTTAAAAAAATTCAAGGGTGACCCATTTCGTGATACATAAGCACAGACTTCTAATCTAGCACTGGCAACCATCTACAATCAGGCCTTCATAAATCTTTTTCTCTTTTTATCCTAATCACGGCTTTTTGCTCAGCTTATCATTTCCAGTAAACTAAACTGCTCACTACTTAATGCTTTGCACTTTCCAGCTTCATGCCTTTTGCTGAACTGCCATCTTTGTCTATTGCTTCTTGTTGCATGAAGCTTTATTTTGATGGCCCCAGTCTAGTCACAACTATTTATGTTTGTAGTGGGTTTCAAGTCACTGTCTCTCTCTCTCCATTGAATTAGAGTTAACTATCTCATGTTCTATCTCCCTTACTAGACTGACAGCTCATTGATCAGGTCCTATTCATGTTTCCCCAAAGTGAAGGCACTGAGTGCATGAATAGACAAATGAATGTCTCAGTGTTGAGACACCCAGCTATTTTGACCTGCAACTTGATGTACTCGACTATATAAAATTGGGTTCAAATAAATGTGGTTATATGACTATTAAGAACTAAATACTTCCTTTATGTCACTTTCATTGATAAGTGTGCATTTTCCAAACCTTTGATTTCTAACATGGCAGCATGGGAAATGAAACTAAAAGTCTACCTCAAATATATCGGAATAAAACATCTCTGATACAAAATTAACATAGAAATATTGAAAATTAGGGGCGCCTGGGTGGCGCAGTTGGTTAAGCAACTGCCTTCGGCTCAGGTCATGATCCCGGAGTCCCGGGATCGAGTCCCACATCGGGCTCCCAGCTCCATGGGGAGTCCGCGTCTCACTCTGACCTTCTCCCTTCTCATGCTCTCTCTCACTCTCTCTCTTTCCTAATAAATAAATGAATAAAATCTTTAAAAAAAAAAACTTTAAAAAAAATATTGAAAATTAAATTGTTGAAATGAAGATAAGGTGACCTCTTCTTTAGCTTTGGAAAATCTTGCTGTAAGAATTCAAAAAACTTATTACATATAAGTTAACAATGTAGATTTCAACCAATGTTGCCAGTTTCTTTCTTTCCTAGCCCTTTGTTTTTCTCTTTTCTCTCCTTCTCCTTTGCATAGTATCTTCAGATTTAACAGAAAAGAAAAAAGTCAATAAGAAGCCAAGTTTCCATATTAGTATCTGGAATGGTGTGGGTGGTTAGATAGAAAGGAGATATAAATGTAGTTTTATAATAATTAGCCGATTATGATAAAATGTCAATTAAAATGGTTACTGAAATCATCTCAACAGTTATATTTACTCAAGTTAAACTTAAAGTCACATTTTTCCCAATTTATTTTTAAAATTTATTTTTTATTTTTTAAAGATTTTATTTATTTATTTGACAGAGAGAGACAGCGAGAGAGAGAACACAAGTAGGGTAAGCAGGAGAGGGAGAAGCAGGTTCCCCACCAAGCAGGGAGCCTGGTCCCTGTACCTGATCCCAGGACCCTGGGATCCTGACCTGAGCTGGAGGCAAATGCTTAACAACTTAGCCACCCATTCGCACCCCAACCCCACTCAGTTTATTTTTAAATGTAATACTAAACACTTCTAAAGAATCAACAAACAGAAAAAAAAGGAAAAAAAAAACAGTTGTTTGCTTGACTTCATCAATCTTTGACAATGCAAAATACCTTGGGACATTAAAGACTGCATTCATTCTCAGTTTAAAATATATGGCATTTGTTTCTACATTTTCTTCCCATTTTTCAAAATAGAAGGTGCTAATTGTTTCTCATTAGGGTTGGTGACAGTTACACAACAAAGATGTCTAAGTAGCTACGAAAATGTGAATGTCAGAGTTTAAGGAACAAGGTAAATTTTGCATGTAAACCTTGTTATCGGTTTTTCGGTGACCATCATTTTAACTGGGTGCATCAGTAACTCCCCCCCAGGAACAATTATGCCATCTAAGCTAGAAGCATGCTGGTGACTCTTTCTGAGTCTGCAAACCACAGAGATTTTAATTACCTGGTAGCCATCCTAATAAAAAGATGGACTTTTCTTTCTCCATTTGTATCATGAGTATATTACACTGCTTGTTCTCTTTCTCTACTTTCTTCTTAGCTTTTTCCCCAGAGACTCATGGGAAAGCATGTGGCAGCATCTGTGATTGTCAGAATGAAGGCATCTGTGATTCTCTGGGCAGTGCCCTTCCTGCCACCCCCCTACTCCCTAGAAGTTCCTGTGAAAATGGTAGGAGGTGACTGCTGCTGGTCATGTGACATAACCCTTGAAGTTCTTCGGGTTCTTAATAGGAAATTAAATGAAAATTACATCTAGGGGTGCCTGGGTAGCTCAGCCAGTTGAATGTCGACTCTTCGTTCTGGCTCAGGTCATGATCCCATGAGTCATGGGATCAAGCCCCTTGCTGGGGTCCCCACTCAGCAGGGAATCTGCTTGAGGATTCTCTCCCTCTGCTCCTTCCCCCAGTCACTCACTTTCTTTTTTCCAAATAAATAAATAAAATCTTTAAATGAAAATTACAAGGTGCCTGGGTGGCTCAGTTTGTTGGGCAACTGCCTTCAACTCAGGTAATGATCCTGGAGTCCCAGGATCAAGTCCCCGCATCGTGCTCCCTGATTAGCAGAGAGTCTGCTTCTCCCTCTGACCTCTCCCCTCTCATGCTCTCTCTCTGAAAGAAAGAAAGAAAGAAAGAAAGAAAGAAAGAAAGAAAGAAAGAAAATTACATCTGTACTTTTTAAGGTGTCTTTTTCTAAAGAAGAAAAAAGGTGTCTATGTATACAAGAGTACAGTTACTTTGACTGATGACATGTGTATTGGAGTATGATAAATCTTGATACAGAGAAAGCCTTTTTCTTCTCTTGAGCAAAAAGTTGAGTTTGTGTTTGGACATAGGAGCTAGGGGGAATTTATGTGCTATGCATAATAAAAGGAAGAAAAGATGGAGCTCTGGCAAACCATGGAGGAAGAGAGATGAAAATCAGAGAAGCAAAGGAGAGGAGGGAGAGAGGAAAAGACAGGGAAATGGTGGATGAAAAACTCACAAAATACCTATAAGTTCTGTGTGTGGATTTTACATGGAAACCAGTGAAAAAGGCCACATTTTCAGCATAAGCAGGTAGAAGACAAAAAAGAAACTGCTTGTACAAGCCCAAGAGCTGAATGCAGAGAGTGAATGAAGATCAAAGTCTTTGGGGACTGCCAGAAATCCTGGGGAGTTTATTGGATTCTCACAGATCACAGAACTGGGGACATGGAAACCAAGTTTACTTCCCTCTCTGAGAGATGTAGGAAGTCTCCTGCTGGCATCCCAGTTATTCATCCCCCTGAACAGTGTTTATTCACTTATTCAAAAGATATATATGAAGTGGTAGCAAGGCAGTGTTCCAGGCATTATGATATGGTAACAAAATAGACAAAAAATAAAGAAGACCTGGTATTTCCATGCGGAACTTACCGTCCTATTCAGAGCAGACATAGGTTACAAATGTTGGTAGGTATTACAAATTAAATATTAATGTGTGCTTGGAGGTCAGACTAGGGGGAAAAGGCACACTGCGTGAACCAGGGAGCAACTTCTGGAGAAGTAACATTGAAGTTGAAGGCAGAAAAAGGAGACATGAGACAGGGGAAGAGTGAAGGAAGAGCGTCCTGCACCGAGAGAGCCTCCTACAGTTGGACTCTGAAGTGGGAAAGAGTGAGGCTGACCTGAGGAACCTGTGGACGTTCAGCTGGTGGAGAAAAGCCAGCCAGGGAGATGTTCAGGCAGCAGGAGGTCAGGGTGCAGGGACCCATAGGTCTTGTTAAGTCTGGAGTTTTTAATCTGACAGCAATGGCAAGTCATTATAGAGTTTTAGACAGAGGATGTGGAATCATATCTGCGGTTTTTAAAAAAATCTCTCTAGTTTCAGCCCAATTACATTGGAAACATCTTACCTTTTACAATCTCCTTATTTCATATATAACAACAGCTCTAGCAAGTTTTGCATGTGGGTTAATATTTGCTTCATGTGTCTTTCCAACCCTCCAGGAACCCCCAAAAGGATTCTTTGGGAAGAACTGCAGAAGGAAATGTAATAACACTAACAACGGCCATTGCCACAGAGTGTGTAGTGCATGTATGTAAGAACCATTGCGCTATGGGGGGTTTTGTCAAGTGAGTAAGTCATGGGCAATCATTTGCTCTGTACATCTCTACATGATGGGGCACCTGGGTGGCTCAATCTCTTTAGTGTCTGTCTTCAGCTCAGGTCATAAGCCGGGGTCCTGGGATTGAGACCCATGTAAGGCTCCCTGCTCTATCTCTCTCTGCCTGCTGTTCCCCACATTTGTGTTCTCTCTCTTTCTCTCTCTCTCTGTCAAATAAATTAAGTCTTTAAAAAATTTTTTTTCTCTCTACGTGAAGCAAGAAGGCTCAAAAAGTACCAAAAAGGGGCGCCTGGGTGGCTCAGTTGGTTAAGCAACTGCCTTCGGCTCAGGTCATGATCCCGGAGTCCCAGGATCGAGTCCCACATCGGGCTCCCAGCTCCATGGGAAGTCCGCTTCTCACTCTGACCTTCTCCCTTCTCATGCTCTCTCTCACTCTCTCTCTTTCCTAATAAATAAATAAATAAAATCTTTAAAAAAAAAAGTACCAAAAATATGTTAGACAGAGGAAGAGGGTAAAAAAAACATAGTATTTTATGGAGCCAGATATATGATGGTTTAGTTCTAGTCTTCATTAAGCCTCCTGACATTACAGAATCTAGATTTTGATGAATGAAAGAAAACCACTCCTGAATCTAGTTATTTACCTTAAGAGGATTTCACTAGTTCGTTTAAATGACACTTTACAAGAGTTGAATATCAAAGGCCCGGGGCTAGTTTCTTTTATTTCTATGTTCTAATGCAAAGCAGTATCATTCTCTAAAATTTTTAAAACAGGCTATTCATTTTGCATTCTGACCATCAATCACATTTTGCAAAAGAATGAGGAAATGTAATCACCAATGAATACTTCAGCCCATCAGTAGCTTTTAGGATTTCTCCCACTGGATCAGTTCCAGAAGCCCACCGCCCATCTTGAAGCCCTGTGCAAGAATCTCTACCCTGTTCCTCTGCCTGTTTCGCACACCTTCCTCTGGAAATCCTCCCTCTGTGAATCTCAGTAATACCATGGCCTGTTTTTTAATAACACAGACCTTTTAGAGTCTTATATTGTATTTTTAGTTGAACATCCATGGATCCGATCTGCTTTATAAAAGGCATGCCTCTTGAAAAGAGAGAGTAAATTGTGAATACTCCAGTAAGGGAGCCAGTGAAGGCATCACAGAAAACCAAACCTCGGTTATGAGGAAAGGTTAGGCTTGAATAAGCAAAACAGAAGGGAAGGGGAAAAGGTGTGGGTAAATGTAAACAATGTAGGTGTAGATGCTGTCTTCCAGAATATCACACGCCACCTAGAACATGCCAGGAGAAGAAAACTCACCTAGAAACAAAGGTAGCATCATTTCTATTATTATTCCTCTTGGGTAACAAGACATACCCCATTTTTAGTAAAAAATTTTTAAATAGTTTATAAGGTAATGTCAGATTTTTTTGGCAAAACCTTTTAAATCATAATTAATCCTAGTTAAAAACTCAAGGAGCGAGTGGTGGTGGTAGTGATGATGCTTACCACTTTGAATGTGACCATCTTTAAAAAAAATACACATTCCAGGGGCGCCTGGGTGGCTCAGTCAGTTGAGCACCTGCCTTTGGCTCAGGTCGTGGTCCTGGGTTCCTGGGATCGAGCCCCACATTGGGTTCCCTGCTCAGTGGAGAACCTGCTTCCCCTTCTCCCTGCCACTCTGTCTACTTGTGCTCTATCTCTCTGTCGGATAAATAAATGAAATCTTTTTAAAAAAAATACACATTCCAGTTCTTCAGGACCCTTATTCCTTAGACTCAAAGCTTCATTGATTAATGCCACTTACCTGGCCATCAGAAGCTAGAGTTTCCAACCCTGTAATAGTTTTCTAGACTTATTGTAATAAAGTATCACAAAGTGAGTGCCTCAAACAGCAGAAATGTATTGCCTCACAGTTCTGGAGTTGGCCATCAAGATGTTGGCAGGCCGTGATCCCTTCGAAGGTGCTAGGGAAGGATCACTTCCGGGACTCTCCAAGCTTCCCATAGTTCCTTCGCTTTGAGCATTCAACTTCTAATCTTCACATCGCACTTTCCCTGTGTGAGTATCTCTGTGCCCAAATTTCACCTATTTATAAGGACACCAGTCGTATCAGATTAGAGACCTATCCCATACCAGTCTGACATCATCTTAACTAATTGAACTGGCAAAGACACGATTTCCAAGTAAAGTCACTTTCTGAGGTACTAAGTGTAAAGACTTCAACATATGAGCTTTGGAGGACACATTTCAATACATAATGAACCTTGAGTAGACATCGGATTGGCAAAAGATGTTACTGCTTCCACTTTTCCTTTTTTCCTCTGCATATTTTCACAGTTGTATCTTCTTAATATGCTCAATTGTCATATTTCAGCATTCTATCATGCCTGAGTTTTTCCTTGCACCACTGTTCTACATGCTGAACCAGGAAAAGTAAGGCACGGAAGCCAATCCAGGGAGGGGAGTGCTCTGGAATGAGCAAGAGGCCTATCAAGGAAGATGAAAGCTCTGAGAGAGATTTTGCCGGGGGCTTTGTTGATCTGGGAAAGGACTCAGAAGCCGCAGAAAGGATTAGAGAAGGATCACATAATTTATCATCTAAATGGGACAGTATTATTGAATAGTGAAAAGGGATCCTGTTAATAAACCTGTTCTTTAGGGGTAACTCTGTCCCTGGCAACTGGGATAAAGATCAGCTACATGGTAGCATTGTAACCACTACTTTAAATTATCTCTGCTAATAATAGCAGATATTAGCAGATGCTAATAATTTCCATTCAGCAGAAAGTCAAGTGGCTTATTTTGTTTTCTCCAAACAGCTTTTGACAACAAAGCCTCTATAGGCATATAGTGCAATTACCTTGAGCTTGCAGGCTACTTGAAGGATCTTGATAACTCCCTTGGACATTTGTAATGGGGGAGGAAAAAACATGACAGGTTTTGGAAAAGGAATAGAATTACTGTAAATAATTCCTCAAAGACAGAACTAAGGGTATGTTTTCCTAAATGCAAAGGTGGAACTTCTTCAAATTAGAATTTCTGTGCTGAGTACCATCTCTAAGACTCAACAGCATGGGGAAAATAATGAAGGAAAGGCAAGCACCATTTGCCAAAAATATAGCTAAAAAAATGCTGCTGTCATGATGGAAGTTGTGTGTAATCTACATGATGTAAAATTCATTCTGATTACCGCATCACGAAAGGGAATGGAAACAAGGTAAGCCTTTCCACCAGTGCTTGTCCATCATCTTGCTGTGGCACGATGAATATAGCGCCTGGCAGACCTTAATAGTCCTTGGAGAATATTAACTATAGGCACCAACGGAGCACATTGGGAAGCAATTTCTCTCCCAGAAGCACCAAAGCCTTTTAAATAGTTCAGACTTCACTGTTCACATCCAGTTGCCAAAAAGTAAATGAATTGCCTGATTTGAAAGACTTTTTTTTTCTTTTCTTCTTTCTTTTTTTTTTTATGGGCAGTCAGGATGATCCCTTTGTTTTCCCCATAATCAGGCCCCGCAGAACTACATGCCCATGCACTGACAATGTAAAGGAAACAAAGCATGGTTTTCAAGTGACCGGTTTGCCTCAATCTGCTTGCAGACTGTCCCAAGGGGGTCTATGGAGCTGGCTGCTCTTCAGAATGTCAGTGCGTGGAGAACACCCTGGAAAGCAGTGCCAAAAATGGCAGTTGCACCTGCAAATCTGGTTACCAAGGCAACAGATGCCAGAAAGGTACAATCTGATGATAAATTTTCTTTCTTCTCTAATAACAATCTTCAGCCTTTATTCGGCACCATATGATCATTAATTAGTTAACCCACTGGTGTCTTCAGGAGATAGGTAAGCTTTATTAATCCCCTATTTGCAGGCGAGGAAACTGAGACACATGGCAATGAGATTATTTAACTTTGTCTTCTCAGCCTCTGCAGTTAGCCATCTCCCGGCTAGCTTGGGCAAGAGAAAAAAGATCACATTGCAAGAGAATCTTTATCTTAAGAGGGTTAAAGCTGGCCAATCACCTCTTTGAGCTGAAGTAATCAACCAAGGGTACTGCTAGCTTCCAGAGTTAAAGAATTGTTTTCTTTATACCTGAAGATAGATCATTTAAATAAATCCAATTCAAAGATTCTAACCATAAAAAAGTTTTGGAAAATTTAAATAGGGTTATCAGTGTCATCCTTTATCAAATCCCTAAGTATTGCATAAGTATTTTTAACAAATCCATAAATATAAAAGTTTATGTACAGCATAATTCCAATTATGAGTAACATATATAGATATGTGTGTGTGTACATTCATATAAAATTTGGGAAAATACATTCTGAAGTGTTAGTAATAGCTGTCCCTGGTTTGCAGACTCATGGAATGCTTCTCCCTAAATATCTACCTAGATGGCTCTCTCACTTTTTCACAAAGTTTTATGTCATTTTTTCACAAGTCTTGTCAGACCTGCCTTACTTAAAATTGCAAATTGTGAAACTCCTTGAACTTTAAATTTTTTTCCAAGTCATCTTCTAGCGTGCTATTCTTTTTATTATTATAACATATTCCAATTATTATTCTGTCTAATATTTATTGCCTCTCCTTCCTGCCAGAAGCTCATTCCCACATGGGAAATTTGTCTGTCTACTTTGTTCACCAAAGTATCCCCAAACACCTAGAGCAATCCTGACATACAGGAGTGGCTCAATAAGTATTTCCTTAAGTGAATACATATATGTGCGTGGTTCAGTTTTTATTCTTTATACATTTTCTTATGCTATGTATAAAAACATGTATACATCTCTCCTATGTATTCTGAATTAAGCACTTGTTACTATTTTAGTCGAAGGAAATTATCACAGCAATGTTTTTTTTCTTTCAGACATAGCAAGACTGAATATATAACAAATAAAATTGTCAAAACTAATGGGCAAGTGAACACTTCGCTCTTGAAGTAATCCAAAGGACGGTCTTTTTTTTTTTTTTTTTTAAATCAGGAGGAGTGAATAGATGAGAAAGGAAATGGTCATACCATTGAGTCCACTTACAGAGATAGGCCCTGGGATTGAAGGTTGTCTTTTGCCTTCAAGTATTACACGTTGTTCCTTGCACTGTCAAGTTCAGATGGTCTTCAGGGCTTTTCTGGAGCTGACAGAATGGGAATAATTATCTTACAGGTTGTCCTGTGGCTATCGAACTAGAGTACATGAGCAGCAATGTCCCATCTAGATTTTGTGGAAAGAGGACTATTTAGGTAGCTGGATTGTGACTTTCTAGGCAAAGAGAAAACAACTTAGGAAAACAGAAGCCTGACATAACACAAATGTGTTTAACATCACATAAGAGTAGGTCCCATGCCAATCTGCAAACCTCTTCTTCTTTTAACTGATTTTTAGAGGTAGAATCAGTCCTTTATTCAGTAACACTGAAGAAGTCATGCCCTGGAAGTCAATGCAGGAGAAGACAATACCATATACACACACCTGGGTAGATTTAATTTATTCTGATGACATTTTCTTAAGGCAGCTGCTGAATATACTATATTGGAAAATGCTTCTGAGATTCCCACTGTGAAGGAAAATGAGTTGAAAGTATATGTAAATTAGCAAAATAGAGAGGTCACCATAATCTCTGGAAAACATATTATTTTTCAATCAGATAACTTTGTCCAATTTTGATATTTTTGTCTAACCACAAAATGAAATTATGAATCAGACTGGAGCGGGTGAATGGGATCGCCATGATTGGCAGCTGAAATCAAGGCAAAAAGAGCTCTCGAAGAGTTGTGCATGATGAAAATCAGGCCTGTTGTTTTTCTTTATCTTTTTTAAAAGAGTGAAGTAGCCCAAGTGCTCCCAGAGCCAGGCATATCTTTAAAAATCTTAACTCTAGACCTGCGTCTAGATTGCCGATGAATAGTTAATTAAAGACTGCAAATTGTTTCAATGGCGCTAATGAACTGTGCTCTCCATAATCAGCACCAGGCTTTATTTAGCCCATCAGCAATGACTTCTAACAGTAGAAGAGCTAGTTTCTACGTGAATCTGTGAAAGAGCAAAAAAGAGAGGGGGAGAAAAAGACAGCCAGTGTCTTTTCCTTATTTTGATTAGTTTGTAGCCTGTGGTATTTTAGACCTTCACCGCAGGCAGATCTCTAAACAAGGAGGACCCTCATCCAGAGAACCCACTGAGTCCATCTAAGAGGCCTAATCAACCTTTGTGTCCCCATCAGGAGGACAGATTTTTGTTGGATAGACTTCAAATCTTGAGCTCCAGTGAGTCTCTAAAAGAAAATGAATTGACTCGAGAGGTGCCAAGCACCTCGAATTGTGGCCAAGGTGAATGTGGGGGCTGAGTTTCAGTTCCAAAGGCCAGAAGATCTGGGTTCAAACCCTGATTTTGCTACTTATTAGCTGGATGACCCAAAGTAAGTCACTTTACCTCTCAGAGCTTCAGTTTCTTATGTAAAAAGGAGATAAAGCTGCTTATATCACATGGCGGTATTTATGGAAATGTGAGCTAATTTATGTAAAGTGCTTGGCACAGAGTAATGATCAACTGACAATACCCAGGAAGGGTACCAACATCCCAGAAAATGTTGTAATTCTGTTATTCAGAGATTCCTCCCGGAGGAAAAGATACTTCACAGCCCAACTTGGATTGATGCAACTTTCCACAAGTGTCATATGTGTAGCAAAGTTCCCAGGCTTTCCTTGGGTTCAAAGAACGCTTTCCACCAGGTCTCTAACTTCAGCGGTTTCAATGGTGGAGCACACAGGGGAACCTCTACCTGAGCCCGCACAGGGCCTTGCCGCACCTGCCATCCTTTCCAGTTCAGAGGGCTTTCGACAAAGCACCACATGCTCCTCTTCCCCCACTTGATGCACTGCACACTTTGATAAAGTAAACAAATTTTAAACCTCTAGGGTGATTATTCTGCCTTACAAAAGAAACAAAGACTGGGACAGGATTCGGGCAACCATGTGGGGACAACTTCCTGAGCTCTGCACCGCCTAAGCTTCCTTTACAAATGACATCTCATTTTTCGGTTTTGTTCTGTGCAACTGCTTCCAAAGATATGCATCAAAATTGCTTCCATTGTTACTGTCTGAAAAACCACATTTTCAGCAAAAAGCCACCTCTGTCTCTGTGTTTCCAAAGTGACAAGGTTTGGCATCGTGTTGATTTCCTCAGGGAATGTTTTGGGAAGGGCTGTAAAATCCATGGAGGCTACTCGAATGTGGTTTTCCTTGCAGCTCAGCCACACACAGACACACTCACACACACCACACGGGCTTACACACGCCCACGCGCGCATGCACGCAGGCACGCTGGGGTGACCGAAGAAATTGGGGAGCATCTTGAGATTCGTTATAAGCCTTAACTCCTTTATTTGTCTCTATTTTTATTTCACAGGCCTGCTCTGCTGGCCTCTGGGGACCAGAGTGCTGGTGGTCTCGTGGCCCTTGTGAGGATGGAAGTCAACGCCACAAAAAAACAAAACTGGAAACTGTGATTGTCCTCTTGCTTACACAGGAGAAGCCCGTACCTCACAGAAGTCATTAACCTGTGCAACATAACCAACAAAGTTAGTAAAGCTGTTGGCTTTATAAATGCTCTTTTTTTTCCTAACTGCTCTATCAAGCATTGTGTTAGGGTGTTCTTCAATTACCTATTGTGGTATAATGAACCATCCCAGTACCTTGTAGTTTAAAACAATGATTTATTATTTCTTTTGATCCCGTGGGTTAATAAGAGGTTTTCCTGCTTTTAGCTCGTAAGTAGATCATCTGGGAACTAGGCTTGACTGGGCTTCTCAACCCGCCTTTGCCATACACAGCATTTCCACAAAGTTAGCTTGAACTTTCCCATACCATGGCAATCTCAAGACGACACTCCAAGAAGCGGCATCCCAAAAGCATAAAAGCAGAAGTTATAACATGTCAAAAAGCTTAAATTCAGAAGCCACATGTCATTACTTCTGCCAAATTCTATGGGTTAAAGTATGTCCTAAGACCAGCCAGACTCAATGGGAGGAGAAAAATTCTACCTTCTGATGAGTGAAGTAGCAAAATCACATTGCAAGAGCCCTGCAAGGTCGGAGTTGTGGTTGGAGCTATCCTTGGCACCAATGTACCACAGTGTACTATTGCAAGTAATATTGAAAGGCACTTTCAGAATCTACTAGACTGTGTTTATCACTCTTGTCAGAGTGGGAGCAGATTATAGACTCATAAAAAGTGATTAGTTAAACGGAACCTACTTCAAAGAGCTGGCAGAACTACTACCCTGTTATGTTCCTTTGTGTTTGTGATTCTTACATAACCTCTATTAACCGTGCCTGTGTCACCTTCTCTAGTCCACCACACTGGAACAGTTTGAGAACTCAGGGGAGCCGTGAGCTGGAGGATCGCGCCCGTACTTTTTATATTATTATTTCAGAGATACCTGATAAGGTTAGCAAGAGTCTGTTGCCTGTGATTGCCTATGGTTTTATAAGGCGAAAACAATGATCTGAATTAGTTTTCAGTGCTTTGGACTTTCTATAAACCAACAAGCAAATAAAACCAGAAACTTAAACATAAGCATAAAACGTTAACACCAGTATAGTATTTCGCACTTAGCTAATCATCTCATCGTTTGGGGGAAATGCTTTACTGCCCCTAAGGATAACCCTCAAGCAAGAATGACAGGCTAAGGTCTTTGCCTGACCATTCTTCTGGATATAACTAGATAGTTTTTATTTTAGGACTGTCATTCTGGCACTGTTGACGAGCATATCAAGCAGCATAAAAGTTTGCTGGAGCAGCAGTTGGCCATCCCTAAGTTACGTTTTTGCTTGAAAAAAAAAAAAAGCTTAAAGGTAAGAATTTACATATTCAAAAGGTAGTTACCAGCTATTTCCACAGCGAAGTGACATTTTCTCTTGTCTAACTCAACTTTAATGGAATAATTATTAAGCAGTTAGTGATAAAGTTTACAATGTTCCAATTGTCATATGATATAAATGGACTATTTAAAAACAAGTGAGCATATAAACTGCTCATTCTTTAAAATATTAATCTTAATAGTTATGTTATGACTCTTCTAATCCAGGATTTCAAACCCCATGAGAATATAGCGTGATCATTCAGAGAGATGTTTGGTGATTAGTAATAGTATTGAAATTTATTGGCAACCTGATAAATGAGATGATATATTGAATTGAATAGGCAAAAATACTCACCAGTTCCTCGTCCAGTTCAATTTTGGTGTTATATGTTATTATCTGATTTTACACACACAGACACAAACAAAGATTATATAATCATCATAATAAGATATTTAGAAAAATGAGTGGAACCAAAGGATAGGACTTATTAAAAATGCTTCAGGCATACTCCACAAAGAAATGTGTGTGGCATTTAAAAAGGGGCTTGTGTTTGAAAAAAAATGCATATAACATTTTTCTAAATATCTTGTTACGGTGCTTACAGAATTTTAAAACCTAGTTACTCTGCATAATGAACTGTAAAAATACTTATAGGCTATACAAGGTAATATGTTTTCAAGGCCGGAGAGACCAAAAAGCTATTTCTAAAGATATTGGCTTTATTTAAATTCCAATTTTTGGTAGTTATAAATACAAATACTTGGGGAAAATAATTCTTCTTTTAAAGAGTTTATTTTACTGTGTCAGAAAATGGTCCACATTATAATAGGTTGTAGTTTTCCCTACTTCCTAAATGGCGTTGGGGGTGAGGTGGGGGTGGCAGGTTGGTTTGACAGATCCTCTCACAGCCTTGATAAGAATGCATCATCTCTGTGAAGGTTAACCTTATGTATCAGGCCTCTTACCAAATTCAAGCACCATTTATAATAGTAAAAGTACGAAATGGAAATAACCTAAATATCTGCCAGAAGGAAAATGTTTAACCAAATTACATAACATGTAAGTGGCCTATTCTGAGGCCATTAAGATTCACGTTTTAGAAGTATGTGTAACGTCAGGAGAAATGACATTAATCTGACGTTACATGATGTATATACAAAATGCCCCAAATTTGTAAGAACACAGACTCATATATGTCTATGGACAAGTATAGCAGGAAGGATATCAGTTGTTAACAGTGGCCATGTCTAGATGGTGGGACTGTGGGTGACTATTTTCCTCCTTTATACATTCCTGTCTTATTGGTATTCACTACTTCATTAGTTTCCCCCGTAACAATTGGGGGAAAACACATCATCTTCAGACCAACCATTGACTAAGTACCTGAGTAAGATGGTTGTTCTTTAAGTGTTGTCTGGTGGCCTTCACTATATCCATAACAATGAAGATGTTTTTCCTTCAGTTTAATTAAACTTGCTGCTCTTTTCATCTGAGACTGTTTTCTCCGATTTCACATAACACAGATATTGAGCATAGCTTGACACTAGCACTAAAACTCTTAAAAAAAAAAAGATATGAACAATGTACTGTTTCCTCATAACTCTTCATTTTCCTTTCTTCAGCAATTCCATTATCTATCACTCAGACATTTTGTTATGACTTCTCTGAATTCTACTATGTTTTCATGAGCATTTAGACAATTGACCCCTTCACTACTGAAGGAAAGAAAATTGGAAAGAATGAGGGAGAAGACACTAGAAGGAAGATACAAACTCCAACTTATGCTTTAAATGTCGTATGATCAAACATCATGAAATGATTAATCATCATAAAATGATGATAATGAAACATCATTAAACATCATGAAAAACATATTGAATACAGGTGGGAACCTTCTGGTTACATTTAACAACTGGTTCTCTGAAATATGAAGCCCCTGATTTGTAGTATTGGGTGTTTTCTACAGTGTAAGGCTCCCATCATGGTGATCTCAAGCCACCAGTGTGAGGTCAACTGGCTTGCAAAATTCCTGAGAATTTAACAGTGGGTTTCCCCAAGCTGGTAGTAACAACTCCAGCATACCACTGGCTGACAGATAATTTTATTCTGAACACACTGAATGATTTCTTAACCTTTACTTACCCTTTTGATATTAAGAAATGTTTACTTCTCGGATATCCATTTTACTTTGCTGTTTCTAAACAGATAACTAACTAGTCTGACCTTTTTGGTTGAATTAAATTAACCAACAAATAGTTCCAGCCAACAAAAAATTTACTATTTAGCCAAGCCTATTTTATTTTTAAAGGAAAAATTAATTGCTTGGCTGAACTGATTAAAGATTTAAAAAACAAACAAAAACTGTTGCATTGCTTTTTGTGTAGACACGGCCTCCTCAGTGTTTTCTCTGGAATTTATGTGACTAGAGTATTGATTCACATCAAGAGGAACCATGTGTTCCCTTACAGAACCTCTAAGCTATTTCCCACTTCCTGTAACACACCTACCATAAATCAGGGCTGGCATTTCCTTTATGACGCACTATTGTGAACAAGAAGACAGTTATCAAAGGCAAAAAAAAAAGAAAAAAGAGCATATATAAAACAATACAAACAAATTAAAAAACTATTAGAAGAACAATTAAAAGTCTTAAGCATCCCCAGACTTAAAGAGGTGAGATGCAGTAATATGCTTCTAACCTCTCTGAAGCAATCTTAAATCTGATTTTTAAAGTTGCTGTAAAATAAATCGTATTTAAATAATACATCTCCCATCCTTTCCAGCAGTGAGATGCATATCCCTTACCAATCTTGTTCTCAGCAGGCAGTCCAGCCTGATGAAGTATCAGCAAAATGTCAGCTCCCACAGAGAAGTGCGACAAAGAGTCGACACTGAAGCAGTGACAGGCCTTTCAAAAAAGCTATTGTGCAAATTCAGTGTTAAGATAGGGAAGTGGTTGAGGACTGATGGGTATGTGGTTACCAATGGGTTCATCTCCCCATTGTCTATGGGAATGGAAGAGAGTTGTCATGCGGTGATACAAAGGCATCAAGTGGAGGGATGGTAAATCTGGTCTTCAGGAGATTTATCTTCCCGTTTTCAAAAAGTTAATATTCAAACTGGCTGTTATTTTTTAACCTATATGAACTCAAGGGCACCCAAGAGCTGCTCTTTCCCTTATTCTTATCACCTTCTACAATATCTGTTAGAACTTTAAAGTTAATCCTGTTATTATATTATAACCTGCAATGACCTGCTGATGACTTCCATGATGAAATGGAAATCCTTTCAAGATCTTTGGGCACTAAATGACCACCATCAACCTGTCCCGAGCACCATTTTGGCAATTCTTAAACATATCCTGCATACTTTACTCACTCCCCCAAGCATCATAGACTTCTAAAATGTAGTGTCATTATTCATTACTCGTCTCACCAATGAATTTTTTTTCTCCCTCGATTTCTATGGCTGTTAAAAATTTTCAGGGATTTTCATTTTCTGATATGTGTAAATAAAACAAACAAAAACAAAAATACTAAATCTCTTCCTTCCATAGCAACACCCATCAGTTTGTATTATAATTGTCTGTTTCCACATGATTAAAACTATCATTCTTTTTTTTTTCTTAGAGCTCTTGATATATAAGGAATACTCTTTAAAGATTTACTAGATTGAATTAGAGAACATTCTTGACAATTTAATAAAGAAGTTTGGGATTAAAGGTTCATACCCACTAAGTGGGAAAAAAAAAAAGAAAACATGAGAAACACAAAGTTTACGGTACTGAAAAATATTCAGTAGCCTACATGAAACCGAATTGAATTGTTAGACCTTTTAAGATTAAATAAGTGGCAAAGGAGAGAAGAGAAACTTCAGCTATATGCCCAGCACCACAGTTTCATTGGTCTCTATTCTATTTGTGAAAGCACTTTTCAGAAGAAGCTTTTTTTGAAAGATTAGGTTAACAACCCCAGAAAATGAAGCTTTTATAATTCTTTAGCTTCCTCTCAAGATGTTAGATTTATTTTTTTCTGTACTCACCTTTAAAGTATGCAGTATTTTCTTTTAAATATAGCAGAGCCCCCTTAAAAAATGAATGGCTCTGGCTCTTGGTTTCCGTATATAAAAGTAGTTCAACTAAACAATGATACATGATACATAGTACTTATATAATAATATGTAAGTCAGTGGGTAGTAAATAACAGCACTATATGGTAATTTAGGCATATGCAGTATAGTGAAAATATACTACCCAAATTAAATGCCTATTCCATGTCCACTGTGCTATGTGTTTTTCATCAATTCACTCATTTAATCCTCAGAACAATTAACTGGATTGATCTATTACTATCCCCCCTTTTTTAAAATTTATTTGACAGAGAGAGAGAGAGATCACAAGTAGGCAGAGAGGCAGGCAGAGAGAGGGGGGGGAAGCAGGCTCCCCGCTGAGCAGAGAGCTGGATGTGGGGCTGGATCCCAGGACCCTGAGATCATGAACTGAGCTGAAGACAGAGGCTTTAACCCAATGAGCCACCCAGGCACCCCTGCCATCCCCTTTTTTATGAAGGAGGAAGCTAAATCCAGAAGAATTAAGTAACTTCTCTGAAGTCATGTAATTAGTAATTGAAGACTAGATTATCAGTAATGTCCATACTAATAGTTCATATCTACAAAATGAGAAAATAGTTATTGATACTAAACATTGTAGCCAAGATTTAATTTCCAAGTCAACTAAATTTCCAAGTAGTCAAGACATTTGATTAGAATTGTTCTCCTTTGGCCCCACATCTGTAGGTTGCAAAAAGACTCACTGCTGTAGCTAAAAGCGTCATTGAAATGTCAAATGCCATGCCAGCTTATGCTCAATTTAACGGTGGAGAGAGAATGCTTTAGTGTGTCTGTATGCAGCTTGCCTGACCTGCTTCTACAGCCGAAGCTGCTCACTGCACCACATCAGTAATATAGTTCTCCATGGGACTTTGATGGTAGCCAGTGTCCCTGCCTGTCCAAGTGGCCCGAGCCTGATGACAGATCCTGTAAGTTAGAAGGTGCCTGTAATAAGTCTGTTCATCATCTAACATAAATAATAACCCAAAGAATTTATTTCCTTTGCATTCAGCAGATGCTGAGTGGTCTCGGTCTTTTTGTTTTTATAGGACTGTCCAATCTAACTGTTTAAAATTCTCTTTGTGTGTTGGTAAATATAGCTGGCTAGCTGCCTACAGTAATCCATGATTGCATTTGCTGCTTGCTTCCCAAGTCCTGAACTGAATATCTGGCAAAGTACAGAATAAATTCTTACTTCTACAAAGTGAGTCCTCCAGAAGTTCTACCTTCCAATACACACAGCTTTCATACACACACACACACACACACACACACACACACACACACACACACACAGACCCTTTGTGCTTTGTTAGTTCGGCTCATGGTTCACTGTGTTCTGGAATTTTTATCTACTTATCGCTAAATATTTATTTTTACTTACCTGACATGTATTCATTCTAGTACTGTAGTTACTTAATATTTAAATATAAGGAACAGTCTGATATGTGGAACAATTTCTTTTCTAATTTGTTTTTTGATACCAGTGTGTCTGGATATCAGTGTTGCTTTTTTAAGCAAAAATTATACAAAAGCCCATATGATGTAGATTGTCCTGAGAATTTTGCAAGTGCTCTGAAAGTGAGAAAGGTCTCAGGTCGTAATGCTCATTAAGTTTTCATTGTGTGATTGTTTATTGTGCCTTCTGTGTACATGCTCCATTTGCTGAGTGCTATATAGGATACTAAAAAAAGATAAGGTGTCATCCTGCCCTCATGGAATTCATTTACAATTTAGTGGATGAGAAAGGTGTATAAACTACTAATTTTAATTATATTTTAAAGAGGGTGAGATAATAGATGTGTGAGAAGAAGTTGTGATTAATCTCATTAGGGGAAATCCTTAAGGTTTCATTAAAAAGGTAGGCTATCAGCCGAATCTTAAATAATGAGTAAAAATCTCAAGATTTATTTGGTGTGAAGTTTATGCCAGGCAAGGTGAAATGGAGAATGGAGTATGACTGGATTTAGTTTGGTTGTAATGGGAGGTAAAAAGGACAGAATAGGGTTAGATGGTGAAAAGCCCCAGATGACACCTTAGAAGGTTCAGCCCTTCTTTTGGAAATAAATAGGAGAGGTCTAAATGTTTTTGAGGAGTAACTGAATGTGATCTCACCCATGAGGTGCAGAACGTCATTGCAGCCCTGCTCTGGTCAACCTCCTTGTGGTTTCATTTCCCTTTGCTCTTGGATGAGGTCCCAGAAAGACCACAAGGCTTTCCTCGTCACTCTCAGTTTTTATTGCATCACCCAATTAAAAGTATAGTTCTCTTATCCAAACTTCAATCCCTAATCCAATTTAAACTCGTTCCCTTGCTAGACCCGGCCTGACTCAAGCTCAGAAGTGGACAAGAGACAGAGGGTGGACTCTTCAACTCTACCCTGACCCTGCTCTCATCTTCCACCCTCTTCTTGGTGGATCATGCTTCAAGATGCCTTCTATAGTGTGGGCACCTGGGCTGTGGGAACGGTGCTCCTGCAATTAGCCTTTGGTGGCGATGTCACTCTCTGGTCTCTCATCTTCAAATGTGGGTCTAATGCCAGCTCATGAATCTCCCCCTTTCCAGAAGGTACATCTCAAGCTCTCAAAGTGTTCCCTCTACACTGGGCGTAAGATGAAGGAAAGTCATTCATGGAGAGGGGACAAGGAAGACAGCAGTTCTTTGACAATTCCAAAGATGCTGTCCGGTGCAGGTCAGACCACCTGACCTCCTATGCTCCTCCACTTAGGCTTTCTGTTGCATTAGGTGAGTACTTAGTTACCTTAGTTTCCTCATCTGTAGAATGGGACTAATAAACTTATCAGATTCTTAAGAGTATTAAATAGGCTAATACATATTATATCTTTGGAAGGGCATTTAGCACATAGCTGTACTCAGTGAGTTATAGGCTAATAAAACTCTTCCTTTCAAGAAAATCTCTACCAATCTTTAAAAATTAATCTATAGCACTTGCTATATGCCCTCAATGTAACTTAAAAGCTAAGAATTATAAAACTATACTAACACTCCATTAGCGAAACTTGAATAAATTGTCTGTCACACATTGGTTTAAGTATCTTCTGCAAATATGGGAAAATAAAAAATTCCATTTTGTATCCTCTTATGTAGTCAATAATTTTTCCTTTTTTTTAAAGATATTTATTTATTTGACAGAGAGGAGAGAGATCACAAGTAGGCAGAGAGGCAGGAAGAGAAAGAGGGCGAAGCAGGTACCATGCTGAGCAGAGAGCCCAATGCGGGGCTCAATCCCAGGACCCTGAGATCATGACCTGAGCCGAAGGCAGAGGCTTTAACCCACTGAACCACCCAGGCGCCCCTCTAGTCAATAATTTTTCAATCCTAACTATAACCTTGTGGAGTAGTTACTTTTATTATCCCCATCCAGAGATAGGGAAAGTGAAACACATAGAGGTAAAGTAATTTGCCCAAGGCCACATGGTTAGTAAGTAAGGGAGTTAGGATTAGAACCTAAGTGGTTTGATTCCATGACTGATCTTAACAACTATGTGATGCTAGCTTTCAAATATATATATGTATACACACACATAATATATATAAAATAAAATAAATAAAAATAATAAAAATTTAAAAATATATCTCATAAGTGACATGTTGTTTCAGTAAATCGATGTGGGATATGAAGGACGGCTGAGTTTGACAATGATTTGGTATGTACATCCTGAGACGTGCTGGCAGGACATGCATAAATAATCATTTGTTGGAAAATCAGATCCTAAGAACTGGAAAGATCAGAACTAGGAGTCAGGTGTGAGAACCGTCAACATAGAAACAGATTGGAAGAGAGAACTAAGGAGAAGACAGTAAAGACAAGAGCTATGGAGACTATGAGCAGAAATCAATAGATAACCTACATTTAGGAGGATATGCAGAAGGGGAAACCAGAGAACGAGATGGAGATTTACTTAGAGCAGATGTTACAAACTGGCAGCCTTAGAGCTAAATTTGACTTGCAGATGTGTTTTGAATGGCAGGCAAATTCTTTTTAAAATACGTGATTCAATATTTTTAAAAATCAAGAGATGTGGGAACACTGGGACCATATTCCTGCATGGGAACAAATGGCTACATTTAGTTAGCTCGTACCTCTCTGGGTGGGATAGACACTCTCCAGTTGGTCCTGGTCTCTACCACTCCCTGGTGTTCACTTGCAGAGACTCCATCTGCTTTCTCCTGCATGTTTCCAGCCTGGGCTTCAGGAACCTGTGTTTGTTATTTCTGCTTTAGAAAGGTGGAAAGAGGTGATGAACAAATAGAAAAACTTAGATATACAATTCCAGAAAAGGAGGATTTCCAAGAAGAAAAGATAGTCTCACATGCTGCTTAAAAGGGCGGGGTGGGGAGGAAGGGAAGAAAAGATTTGTGACTTAAGTTTTTTTGTTTGTTTTTGTTTTTTACGATTTGGTATTTAAAACACACACACGCACACACACACACACACACACAATAGCACCTGTAGACTACTCTTACAGAAAGCTTGACCAATGAAGGGAACAAAATTTTTCATCTGTTTCCCCCCACCCTGCCAACAGAATGCTTAAAATTTTCTTTACCTTTCCAAGATACATTATCCCTGTTGATGAATCTTATTCATTCTCAATCCCTCTCACCCTAGGTCAGATCCAATGTAATCGTGATAGAAAGGATTCAGAATCCATGAGAATTATTAAAGTTGAAATGAAATCAAATACCTGGAAATTTGCTTTCACATAAAACTTGCAAACAATTATTTAAATAATTGTGCTGATAGATACTTTGAGAAGTAACTTTTTTAACTCATTGAATTTTTCTGTTGTTTTAATTTATCCTTTTCCTCCCCCCCACATACTTATGCACACACTACCATATTTATGTCATGTATTCTAAGTCACAATTCTTTTTGTATTTTAACATCTTTAAAACTAGGGAGAGTTACAACTGACAGCACAACGATACTTAACTGTCTTTATAACTGTCCAGTGGTCTGTCTTCTAGGACCACAGTAGAGGAAAGTGTCTGTGACTACATTATAAATAATTTTTATCTCTTGGGTCCAAAAGAAGATAGAATATGAAGGGAAAGTCAAATGAAATATATGTATTAATCAATTTTCCAACAGTCTAAAATGGCTCAATTTTAAATACCTGATCGATCATGATAGTTATTTCCAAGTTAGGATAAATAACTGCCTGCTGGCTTCAGAGACAATGGTGATGCTCAGCCAGAGATATCTGCATTTGCTTTTTTCTAGAATAAAGATGACAGACCTAAGTAACTAGGGGAAGAAATCCTTCTGCTATTTTAAGATACAGTCGATCTTACTAACCGTGTTCTTGTGCCATCATTAATCAATTGTCCCAATATAGAGAAGAAAGAGAAGGAAGCCTGCAGACCACTTAATGTGCCTCACTTTAGCGCAACAGCCAAGAGCTCAGACTTCCTGGATGTCTACCTTAGTGAGCGTCTCCACATAATTAATGTGTTTGGAAAGCTGAATCTGAAACTTTTCAAATGTTAAGGAAGAAGTTCTGTAATATTCTTGAAATTGCCTGTGTATTCCCACAAGAACAATGTGTGTTAGCTATTACCAGGGAATTATATTTCATTATATTATAGAATCTGAAGCATTTCCATTGTAGATTTCACTGGATGTTGCTAAATTTTAATTTAAATTTGAGAGACTGCAAAATGGTAGTGCCAACTACCTTACTTCATTTAGGGTAGACTTAGACGTTTTCTTCCCCCATTTCTATGGGGAATGTCTGTAATTCAAACTATGTGATCAAGCAGTCTGATTTATATCTCTAGTAGTCATATCATTATAAAAACTGCTTAATGTCTTATGCTTTACAAAGCATTTTTCACATCCGTTGTCTTCTTCAAACTTGGAAAATTCTCTACAAGGAAACAATAATATCCACCTGAATATCACAGTGCTGCTGAAATGGTAAAGAAGACAACTCCAATTGTGTTTAGTCTCTTAACATTTTTATTGCCATCAATCTTGAATTATGTGTCCTTCATGGTATTTAATGTGCAGTCTTTTTTTAAGATTTTATTTATTTATTTGACAGAGAAAGAGAGATCACAAGTATGCAGAGAGGCAGGCAGAGAGAGGGGGAAGCTGGCTTCCTGCTGAGCAGAGAGCCTGACGTGGGGCTCAGTCCCAGGACCCTGAGATCATGACCTGAGCCGAAGGCAGAGGCTTTAATCCACTGAGCCACCCAGGCGCCCCTAATGTGCAGTCTTAATATTGTACTTTCTTGAATCTTTTATACTTTTTTCTCTTCCATTATATATTTTTAAAATTAAAAGTAAGACAATTCTGGTTGAAAACATATGAAAAGACTGTGCGTCAGATGACGAATAGTTTAAGAGCGCCATGCAAATGTTTGTAAAGGCCACCCTTTGTAAAGTGACACATTCCCACACACTTAATATTCAAGTGCGTTATCCACCTGACAAGATAGTAAAATATCCCACTCATCTGTTCAGGACTAATTTTTCAAGTTTTAATAATTTTATTAATCCTAGCAAGGCCTTATAAAATTTTGCAAGGAATGTTAATAACTCATTAAAGATTAATTACATGTCAGCTTTGAGGTCAAAGAGTTTGAGTGGTTTTTAGTTATCCAAATGACAACGTATATGCTATGAAAAGAATACATAGTGTAACACCCACTGCTGTCTTTTCACTAACCTTAAATTCTTATTTCTGGAAACACATATACATAAACATTAACTCAAGTGTCTTTGACAATAATTGAATGAGAAGGTGATGGCAGTATGCGTGTTGGTGAAGAAGGTTGGTACAGATGGATGTCCTCAAAGAAGACAGATTACCTGTCGAACCTTGGGTAGCAGAGTTTACTAACTGGAGAACCAAACAGAGGCACGTCAGTCGTGATGAAGTCCTCACTGTCCAAAATTTATTCGTGGAGTTGTTTTCGTGGAGTGTATGGAATTTAGCTCAGTAAGTGCTTGGAAATAAGAAGATAAATAAAAAAAATATCAGCTATCTAAATGAAGAATAGAGTAACTTTGAGAATCATGAGGTCACAGAAAAGAAAGAGGGAAAATAGAAGAAAGGTCTAGGGGAGTCTGTTTGGTTCTTAAAGGAGTCTGATTTGGATGTATCATAGAGCCAGCAAAACATGAATGAAGACGAATGTGGAAGGAAACGAAAAAACAGCATTAGAATGGTTTAATTCAAAACTGTTTATTTAAATATTAGTAATAATATGTTTCTAATGGGACCTCTGGTGAATTATACATCATTTTTCCTTATGTTTCATATTGGAATAACAATATCTCTGTTGATGGATTGTTGTGAGGTTACTACATAAAAACAGCTATACGGATTTTCGCATGATAGATCTCAATAACTAGTAACTTATTATGACGATTAATTTTTTTAAGTATTTAGACATCGCTTTCCAAGAACTTAAAGTTTTTTAAAAAAGATAATCTGATGAACTGTGCTTTTTTATTTAGGATGAATGTTCAAATTTCTATAGTTATTTCACTACCAATTTGGGGAATATTTCCATGTCTTTCAAAGGGTATATTACTCTCATTATAGGTGTTGTGACTCAATCCCCAAAGGTTTACCAGTTTCCTTTCTTCATAAAAAAATGCTTTGGGGGAAATGATATCTCTTCTTGGAATTCTGTGACTTAAAGGAAGGACTCTGCCAGTCAGCATCGCCAATTCTCCCTTGGTCCTGGCATACAGAACATGAATTGGTTTCCAAGACAAAGCATTCAATAATCTGTATGCAAAGTAGTATTTTAACATAGCTCTGAATGTCATATCCAAATGTAAAGCTGCTTGTTGCCTCAAGTGTGAAATTCACTCTCATTTAAATTTTGTGTTTCTCTGCAACTAGTGATGCTGGTATTTGCGGACAGGGCCTTGGAAGCACATGTGACTGTGGTTAAAAGTAGTAAGAACTGTGACTTCTCCTACTGTGGCCTCTGCCTTCATGAAAAGAGTTCATGTGGAAGCTACCCCTGGGCCAAAACAGTCGTTCTGGTAGGCTCAAGGGAATAGAATTTTTTTTTGTCTTGGTATTATTTTACCGTCTCTTCCAAGTTGTAGAATATGTTATGATCACCAATATGTTGTGATCACCAGTGTTTTTTGAGAGCCCGTGTTTAAAAGTGTATGGTTTCTTTGGTCATTTGAATTCAAATAATGTAAGAGTGGATACTAGGTTATTTTCAGATTTCTTTGCCTAGGAACAGTCTGCTCAGCAATTAGGTTTTGGTTTTTAGGAAGAAAGAGTATTAGGATGTTTGTCTTTGCTCATGTACAAAAGAGCATCTGGGAACAACGTCCCAGTTGGTATCTGCTCATGATGATTTGAAGATACTAGCCATTTTTCTGAATGCATTTCATCTTGAGCTTTTGAGGTTGATTCCAGTTCAAAGTGCCAATTGAGGATGAAAAGGTTACTAAAGGGTTTGCCTATTCATGATGTACCTCACTTTTCATCTGGATCCTGTCACCCCATGCCTGGATCACTTTTAATATTCCCACCACTTTCCTGTAATGGTACTAATCCTTTGAACTATATTTTTAATGCAGAGGGTCAACGACAAGACTGTGGTTAGACTCAGACCTCCTATTTAGGTAACACATTGTACCAAAAATCTGAATTTTTAAATCCATTAATTGTAGTTAATTGTATGAAGTACTGAGAACTGCATCTCACATGACATAGCAAAAATGATAAAATGGATGTAATCTATGACCAAAAGGAATATAAGAAAATATATTTTATTTAGAGCATTAATTATTCACCATGTCAGCCAAGATCGTGTCGCTACTGCTGTGTAGCATAGTGACTTAAAATTTAATGACACAAAACAGTAACTAATGTGTCTCATGAGTCCATGGGTAGACCAGGCATTTGTGCTGGTCTCTCTTGTCTGTGGCCAGTTGGCAGGTCAGCCATGGCTGGCTGGCCCAAGATGGCCTCATAGGACTAACCTCAGAGGGGGCACACCATCACCTCTGCTGCAGTCTACTGGCCGAAGCAAGTCACAAGGCAGCCAGAATGCAAGGGGTTGAGAAATGAACTCCACTACTTGAAGGAAGGAGTTGAATGTCACATTGCAAAAGGCAAGGGGACAAAGGTTGGAGGAGAATTGAGGACATTTTTGCAATTAATCAATAGCAATTGCTTTCTCAAATTATGAGGAGCAATGTTAATAGCCCTTCATATACTGGATTACACCAACTCCTTTACTCATGGTACACTCCATAGGCCAAAGGTGAGATGTCAGGTTTTGAATTCTCTATAGCCCTTGATGAAGTTAGCATTTGAGAAAAGTAACTAGATGGTTCCATATTGCCATTTTACACTAGTCAATACATTGCTATGTCAGTTTAACATAGACACAATTTCTCTATCTAATGGAAGCTTGATTTTTAAAAGAGCCTGTCCTGAAAGTGTTTCTTCAATTTTTCTTTTTTTATATATTTGTATATAGATGTGTGTGTATGGATACACATGTGTATACATGTGTATAAATATGCACATACATGTGCATGTGTGTGTGTGTGTATGTATGTATAGATACATATTTCCTATTCTGCTTCTGCCATATGATAGCTAGCATCCTTGTTTTTCCTTTGGCACTCTGAGGCACTACCTTGGTTTCTGATTATCTAAAGGTTTCTAAACAGAGGAGGAGGAGGAGATATTACCTATCTTACCAGAGCCAAATAGTTATTCTATAGAGGGTGAAGATGTTGCTGAATATGTTTATACATCCCTTCATGTAGTGGTTCTAATAGAAAAATCCATAGCCTTAGCAATAGGGACCTCAAAGTCTGGCCCATAATTTTGCACCTGAGGTAGCTGCATTTATAACCCTCCATCGTTTGCAGTGTTGTCATCCCCGTTAAGAATTTAATGAGCACCAACAGGCCTAGCTAATGTACAGAACACAGAGGTAGCCACATCCCCTGCCCGGGAAGTTGTTGCATAATTACAGAGTTGCTGGCTTACTCAAGGACCTGGGACCTCCCCCATTTTCACCAACTTCATAAATCTAGACACAGACCTCACTTTGGGGCTCATATTATTAAGAGGAGACTACAGAGGAAAAATAAACCCCATTTGGTAAAGTAAATGGTATGCCTGCTTCTGTAGCTACCTATAGTTTATTACTACTGTATGTTATTTCCAGCAGTACTTATAAAAGTGATCATAAGGGACCTTTAAAGATTTGCTGATGCCTCTTGGGCAGTTTCAGAATAATACAGTTTATAAATAATTCTGTCTACACATCTTATGTCCTCAGGAATCCTTTTGCCTTGCTTTGTTTGTTATGAGTATATTTGCATGAAAACAGGTTATTTGGATATTTGTCCTTTGAGAGCTATTGCTTATTCTTTCTCCCAAATCAAAGTCATGTGCTTTCCATGCCAGAGTCATTTCCACGGCCAAGGAAAGACTTTCAAACTGTAATGAGGGACACAACATGGGCACAGATAAGCTTCTAAGGAAGCACTGTGATCTTACTGAGATTTCTGGAGTTTCTAACTTGTTTTTGGTAATTGAACATTTGAAGTTGGCCATTTGGAGTGCAACTTAAGTGTGTGTGTTTTGGGCAGGGACTATGTTCACATTAGAGTGACATTTGATTGTACAACCTTTCATAGACATCACCCCTCATGCAACAGAAGTTATATATTAGAATCAGTAAAGTATTTGTGATTGGTTTAAATTCATATCATTTTTATTCTCCAAAGGCATTTAAAATATGAACTCTTATATTCAGGCTTTAATTTCATCTTCCCTCATTTTGAGGGTTTTTTTTTTTTTTAGGGCACCAAATACCGATGTGTATTTGCAGTTAAGCTGGTTTCTATTTGGAATTCAGAAATGCAAGTATGTACAAAGGTTTGCAAGAAACACTTGTACAATTTTATTTCAGTATTTTGCAAAGTGTTTCATTGGTATATCTGTTAAAAATACAAATTCACGGCCCTTTGTCAGACCTGCTGAATCAGACTCTCTGGAATGGAGGCAATGCATTTCCATTTTAAGTCAATCCCCTAGGTATTTCTTATGCATATTAAAGTTTGAGAAACACTGCTAAGCTTATCTCAAAATTAAATTTGATTATTAGAAAACTATATACCGGGACCGCATTAATTTAATTCCCTAGAGAATCATCTTCATGGTACTGTGATTCACTATTTTGTGCTTGGTTTTTATCGAGAATCAGTATCAGAAATGACAACATGTAGGGACGCCTGGGTGGCTCAGTTGGTTAAGCAGCTGCCTTTGGCTCAGGTCATGATCCCAGCGTCTTGGGATCGAGTCCCGCATCGGGCTCCTTGCTCCGCAGGGAGCCTGCTCCTCTCTCTGCCTCTGCCTGCCTCTCTGCCTGCTTGTGTTCTCTCTCTGTTAAACAAATAAATAAAATCTTAAAAAAAAAAAAAAAAAGAAAAGAAATGACAACATGTAAAGTGAGTCTGTACTTTTAAGAAGCTAGCATCAAAAAAATAGTTCATTATATTGTTCCAAGACCCTCATACTGAAATCACGATACATTTCCTTTTAATCTAACTAAACTGTTTAGTTATAACATACATTTAAAAAAGTAAATGAATAGTAAGTGTTCAGAAAGATAAATTTTCAAAATGAACGCATCCATGTCAAGAATACTCAGACCAAGAACTAAAGCATTGTTGATATTCCTAGGAGCCCCTTTGTGCCTCAAAGAAGAGTAACCACTATCTTGGCTTCTATCCCCATAGGTTGTTTTGTCAGCTTTTGATCTTTATGCAAATGAAATGATAATGTATGTACCATTTAGTATCTGGTTTCTTTCGCTAAATATGTTTACTGAATTCATCTATAATGTGCATGTAGTTGCAGTTTGTTCATTCGCATTGCTGTTTAGTATTTCACTTTATGATTATTCTACAGTTTTCCATTCTCTTGCTGATGGATGTATTAGTTATCTATTGCTGCATATCACATTACCTCAATTTGTAACAATTTTCACCTTAAAACAACAGACATTATCTCACACAGGTTCTGAGGTTCTGGAACCCGGGAGCAACTTAGCTGGGGACTGACTCTAGCTAAGGGACTCTGATGAGATTGTCTTTAAACTGCCAGCCAGGTTCCATCTCTGAAGATTTGCCTGAGGCAATCTGCTGCCAAGTTCACTTATGTGTCTGTTGGCAGAAGGCTTCAGTTCGTCACCTCTCTTCGTAGTATTTCTCATGATGTGGCAGCTGACTTCCCCAAGACATTGATGAGAAAGAGGTGGGTTGAGGTGAAAGAGGAAGGGAAGGGAAGGGAAGGTGGGAGAAGGAGAGGGGAGGGAAAGGAGAGGGAGATCGAGGAGGGAGCGAGGAGGTGGGAGAGAGAAGGAGGGGAGGAGTAGGTGAGAAGAGGAGATTGGAGGGGAGGAGAGAGGGTGAGAAGCTCCAGGCTTTGATAAGGAATCTCAGAAGCCACATGCCATCACTTCTGCCATATTCTGTTGGTCACACAGACTAGTCCTGTTCTAGTGTGAGAAGAGATTACAAGAGGGTGTGAATATCAGGAGACAGGGAATATAGCCGGCCATCTCACAGGCTGGCTACCACAATACTACTGGAATAGCCGTCAAGTTGTGGCTAATATAAATAGTGCTGCTTTGAGCATTCCTTCATATGTTTTAAGGATACTACGCATTTCTCTTAACTATATACCTAGTGGTGGAATTTCTCCATCTTATATGGACATTTACCTTTAGGAAGGTGATATCAAAGAGTTTTACAAAGTGCTTATAATAATTTCTACTTTTGAAATACTCTAATTGTTCCATCCTTTAAAATACCTAATACTGTGTACTCCATTTTAGTCATTCCAGGGTTGTGTATAATGGTACCTCGTTGTGATTTTAATGTGTATTCCTCTGATCATTAATGATATTAATGATCATATCATTAATTCATGTACTTTTCATATATTTATTGTCATTTAGATTTTCTCTTTTGTAAATCTCTATTCTAGTATTGTGCCTAATTTTTAAATGGGTTACCTGCCTTTTATTATTGGCCTATAGAAATTCTTTCCATATTCTGAATATGTCCTGTGGTAGGCTATAAGTATTATAAATATCTTCTCCCACATTGTGGCATACAGTTGCTCTCCTTTAACACTTTGTTTTCTTTGCTAATTGAATTTATTTTTTTTATTTATTTTTCCCCAAATATTTTTTTTTATTTTTTCAGGGTTACAAGATTGATTGTTCATGCACCACACCCAGTGCTCCATGCAATACGTGCCCTCCTCAATACCCACCACCAGGCTCGCCCACCCCCCCACCCCCTTCCCCTCCAAACCCCTCAGTTTGTTGCTCAGAGTCCACAGTCTCTCCTGGTTCCTCGCCCCCTCCGATTTCCTCCCATTCACCCTTCCCTTCCCTCTCACAATGCCCTCCATGATTTTCCTTATGCTCCACATGTACGTGAGTTGTTTTTAGCACTTTAGCAATATAAATATATATAGGATAATATAGCCTGCCCAAGGAGGTTCACAATAAGAATTCAAAAGTAAATTCGCAATTGAAAATCAGTGTAGTACACTATAGCATTATGGGAAAAATAGAACAAAATTATATGATCATGTTAATATATGCAGGAAAGTACATAATTAATTTGACACTCATAATAAAATGTATACACAGGCATACACACATACACATGTTCTTTTAGCAAATGAGGAAAAGAACTACGTATTTTTAAATATCTGGTCCTTGAAAAATATGTAAAATGAACATTATACTTTGTGGTAAAGTGCTAAGACCACCCCCTCAATTGAGAAAATAAGACAAGCACGCTATCACCACTTCTTTACAATATAGCAGTTGAAGTCCTATCCAGTGTAATAAATCAAGAAAAAGACTTACTAAAGACAAAGATACAAAACTGCCATTGTTCCTGGATGACTTGTGTGTCTAGGAAACAAAAGAATTTACCTACTTTAGGACAAATAGGTAACTTTAGCAAGGCCACTGGATACTGTATCAATGAACAGACTAATTGCATTTCTATATGCCAGAAACAAACAAATATAAATTTTTAAAAAGATACCATGTGCATTAGAGAATATCAAATATCAAAAAATAAATTAGATGCAAGATGTATAATGCTTCTAACCTAAAACTACAAAATATTATTAAGAGAAATTTAAAAAGCTAAATAATGAACACATATACCAAGCCCATGGATTGGCAGATTTATAATACCAGCTCAATCAGAATAAAAATCTCTCCTTTTTTTTTTTTTTGAATTGGCAAGCTGACTGTAAAATGCATTTGGAAGAGTAAAGATCTAAGAAGAGCCAAGACAATCTTGAAGAATAAGAATAGAGCTGGACAACTTTCAATACTAGATAAAAGCTGTAGTAAGTAAGGTAATTTAGCATGGAACATAATAAAAAGTTCGGAAAAATGACGCTTTCATACAGAGTCAATTGATTTATGATAGCAGTCACCCTACAGCACAGTGAATATGCAATGGTCATGGCACTGGATCTCCTGAATAATCATATTGGGAAAAAGAATCTTTATTCCTACCTCACACCACATACACAAGTCAAAGCTCTTTAATAGTACAAAAATAAGTGGCTTTTCTAAAAACTTAGTATTCTTTTTTATCAGTTAGAGACCTATATTTTTATTTGTTCATTTGTCTTTGCTTTATCAGGAAATTCATGAATAAAGCAAGTCTGTTTACAGTTATTTTCTTGAATCCAAAGTTTTGGGCAGAACTCTCTTGTCCTTTTATTTCATGCTTCTCATTCTTTCATTCTTGCATTAATGATTCTGTTTTATAGCTCTCTCCTTTTTGAAAGTTATTTTAAAAACTTTTTTTTAATAGAGTATAAATAATGAAAAAAATCAATCAGGCAAGTTAAACTTCTTTTTGAAATTTTGAAGCCTGATTGAATTGTTAAAAAGAATTATACCTCATATAGTAATTATAACTATCCGACAACATATTGCTAGGACATATTGTGCATATAAATATTACACGGAATATTCTTTAAGTATTAACATATGTGTCAGTATTAAAAAATAAATAGCATTTACATGCAGAAAGAACCTACTTTTTATAAACCACCTGTAATCTATACTCAAAAAAAAAAACCAATAGATTATTTATTCCTCTATAGTCCTCATATGGAAGGAGTATGTAGGAGAGAAGGAATAACTGTTCGGAAGTAGAAATATAATGACTGAGTCCTTCCAACCTTGTTAATGATTAAGAGCATAGGCTTTAGAGTTGCTAAACCAACCTGAGTAGGAATCCCAGCACTACCACTTAGTGACTCCGTGATCTATGGACAAGTTACTTGATCTTTCTTAAGCTTCAGTTTCTTGATATCCAAAGTAGATATAATAATACCGACCTCCTCCCTTCAGACATGGCTCCACGTATGGCTGAATGTATGCACGAGACTGGTTGCTTTGTAGGGTATAATTTTTCTAAATCTTGAAATAGGTCCTTGGAAAACTTAATCTTGAGACTCTGGAATAGACTAAAACTTGGACACCTCTATGAAAGGAGCTGGCTGACTATGGAGTAGCTGAACGAGGAGAGAGGTTAAAAACTCAAATGATGTGGGGCAAATTGGAAATTCTGAACACTGCAGCCCATCAATCACAACGAGGACCTGGGGAGTTGTAAGCTCTGCAACTCTCGATGCTGGTGCTGTACGGTGAAGTTCTTCATGCCGGCGGGCTCTCTGAGCTCCCATTCCACCCAACACACGTGGCAATAAAGTGCAGCACATGTTACCCACATTAGAGCAATAGCTACATCCTCAAAATAACATTTTAATGACTTCTCTAGTCTGCATTTGGGAAGATCATTTTAGACCTTGAGTCTTGTCTTTCTCTAAGGTTAAAACACTTTTCCCATCAGATCCCTGCATTGAGGACAATGTACTTCCCGGAGAGTATTTTGTCTGATTTAGAATGTCTGATTTAGAATATTTTGATCCAAAAAGTAAGGTCAGCAGCTAACACCAGAATCAGGATGTCTGTGGTGGTGGGAGAAGTCTGAACATATTCAGGAGGTTGGACAGGGGTGGTTTGTGGAAAAACCACATTTCCCATTCCAGTCTGGTTGCCGAGGATTTTAGGTCCTTTCATTGTGGGCAAAGGCATATTTGGTCCACAAACTGGAACTGTACCCCAAGTTGCACGGGCAGTTTCTAGAGTCTTTGTTCCCTTCTGTGACACCCATATCTATCGCATTTGCAATGCTCTTACTTGACCGTTTCCATTGCTCAGGGGACCAGAAGCACCATATCAAGATGCAAATAAGGAAACATTTTTGATATTTAATACTAAATCATTACCCCCACTCCACCACCTCCCCAGGAACCTTCCATTTCTGCCAATAGTACAGAATATTTTGTTTTAGGACAGGAAGCAGAAGAGAGAAATAATGTCCTTCTCTTTGCCAGAACCCTGTTATCCTAAGAATCCAGTACTCCTTATATTTTATTGGAGTTATACAGATTATAAAGTACAGATTAATAGCCAACCAGTCAAATTAAAATACACCAAAGACTTACTGTCATTTTGAAATCTCACTATAGAGAGCAAAAGGTCTGGGTAGATACTCTAGTAAACAAATTTAGGAAAGTTCAATTTTACTCAGTTGTAAGAAGCCTGCAGACATGCATATATCTAAAATTAAGCAATGCCAGAGAAAAAACAAATTCACTTTTCAAAAATGATTAAAGTCTAGAAGCGAATTTGCGATCACACAGTAATTTGCTAAACTGAAGCAGGAGTTATTTGGGATTGAATTTGTTACATAGCTCATGCATGAAATGATCTGTTGCTTGTTCTCGTGAAGTTGTTTTCACACTATGAAACGGCAGAGGGGGAAAAATGTATTCTGTCTGAGGCATTGTAAAAATATTGAAAGCTCCAACAGAGGCTTTTTGTAGAGGTATCTGACTACAACTTGTCATTTACACTTTACGGGCCAATAATTGTTAAGCCCAAACCGCAAATGCTTAGCTTTCGGAATTATCTCTTAATTTGTAATGGGTTCAGAAACCCAACTCCAGCACCATGACAAGTGTCACTCATGTGATTACACTGCCACCGTGTGGTTTTAAGGGTCCCTTTCAATTAAAAAATATATATATGTATCAAAAGGAATGGTCTCTTACAAAAAAGCAAAGGATAATAATCTAAGCACTGTCTCTGTGTTTCTCGTTCTTTTGTCCTCAGTTACAACCCTGCAGCTACTCTGTGGAGTATCGTAGGGCATTGGAACAACAACACAGAGCCGGTCGGTAGTATAGGCATGATTCTAATAATTCTGCATAATTCATGAAGGGTTCAGCTTCTGCCTAGTGAATGTCATCAAGATGTTTGCTAGGAGATGCTACCTTCACTGACCTTTTCTGCATAAACCTGGCATTTACAGTGTTCAGAGGAACCCGAAATATTCCCTGTAGGTATCTACAGGCAAGTGGATCTCAAACTGAGGTCCCCAGACCAGTAGCGTCAGGAACCCTGGGGAACTTGTTAGAAATGCAAATTCTTCGGCTCCCACATACTAAGTCAGAAACCCCGGGGCCTGGAATTCTGTGTTTTAATAAGCCCTTCAGGAGATTTTGATGTTTGCTAAAGCTTAGGAACAGCTGCTACAGACAATCTACCTGTCTTGAGGTAGATTAACACATATCTTCCTAATAGAGCTAAATTTAGCAGCACCTGCTCCTGGCCACCGAAAAATATTCCAAAGAAAGATGCAAGAGAAAGGTCCTACGGCTTCCCATGAATATGGTCACTCTGCGCCACCCCCCGCCCCTGGAGCTGCCCCTGGGAAGGAAGAAGCAAAAGAGCTATGAGGGTTCCCAGTCCCATCATCTGCTGTTTCAACGCTTTCTGTCCTCTTTAACTCCACCTGAACGAAATGGTATCGTCAATCAAGAATAAATCTCTCAGCCTTTTGGGATTATTGGAGTACACTTGAATAGCAGTCTGATATGAGAGGGTATTATATATAAGGCCACTTTTTCTGACATTAAAAATGCAGCTTTAAGAAGAGAAGCTAAACATGTGAAAGTCCCCCAGGGTCTAAAAACATGAAGGACTATTGGGATGGTAGGAAGATTCCCTGGCCTGTCACGGGGATTGGCCACTGAGCTGCCTCCCAACTCCACTGACTGTGGCCGGGCAACAAGGTTGACCCTCAGCTGCCGGGACTCCTGATTTTTAAGAAAAGCTCAGAAATCAGGTTTTTTATGTAAAATATTCCAATTTTTAAGCGTGCGTTTCAATGTAAGCACAAGTTTAATTTAAAAAATGAAAACATATCTACCTGTTAAGGAAAACTGTGGACGGCGACCTCAACATATATTTATGACCATGGACATATCTTGTACTTAAGTAACTTGTGTCTGTGCATTTTCATCTCTATATGTATAAATACATATATACAAAGCCTGGACGTCCAGTATCTCAACTCATGTGGGAAATACTCTATTCAGCAATAAAGGGCTTCAAATTGAGTAAAGATCAAAAATTTAAAAGATGCTTGAACTTAAAAAGTACATCACTTGAAGTGCCACACTTTAAGAAGAAAATATATGATATTTCTACTAATGTGAAGTATGCTTTCACAACATTTCTAAATCTTACAAATGTCACAACATACACAGAATAAAAGCACTGAGGATATACGAATTACTTGTAATATGGCTTTTAGGAACATATAAAATACTTCAAAAAATATCAAGCTCATAAATATATTTAGGCATGAATTTGGAGCCCAAATCATGTTTTAATTGTATATTTTTAAAATCCCTGGCTCTGGAAGGAGTGCTTAAAGACAGCTACTGAATTAATAGACGAGTAATCAGACGACACCCATGTGAATTTTCTTCACCAGACATGCTCTCTCTAGTTTGACCCTCACTGTTGTCACTGCATCCAAATTCAGAAAATGTTACCTTATTTCCTTGTAACTCATAGATTTTCTCAAAGACATTAAGGATAAAACTGACTTTAGATGGGCTCTTGGTTTTCTTTTGTGGTTTCTTTCCAAATCGAATAAAATTCCAAGTGTCTCCCTTGGTGATGATACCTTTAAGATTGTCTGGTAGGAAAACTACTTCTAGGGTAGGTAGATAACAATGCTCACTCTGAGCTAAAGAATATTCCAGTCACAGGGGCCAATGCCTAGAGATATTCCCACCCTTCTGTACAATAAGAGACTCTCTTGAGGGGCTAGTTCTTCAGATATGCTGCCAGATTTAATGAAGATTCTCTAACCAAAGTATCTTGCCCCATAGCATACCACTGTGTTTAGGATTCTGACCATATCAATGCTTTACTTTTTCTTCTCATGGGTTTTCGGGTTTCAAGAGTATCATACCAAAATGTATATTACTCTTGGTAGGGAAGAAAACATGATATTTTCTTCATCCATTCAGAAATATTATTGGGAATTTTGCATTGGAACTGAAGAGAGCGGATGGGTATGTTTAAGATTTCTACATGGTTCGTGACCAGGAGAAGCACAGAAACCAGGAACCAGAAAAAAATAATTGCGCAGAAGTATAATCAATTTTGGGGGAAAAAAATTCTGTGACTCCTCAGAGGGGGGAAAAGAAAAGACAAACAAACAAGAACTCTGTCTCAAAAGATCTAGAATGTTTATGTTTGCATATCTAGTATTTGAACTGGATCTCCCAGGATTAATAGGCACTTGCCTGGTGAAGGAGGATAAAATGTAAAGAAAAGCTGGTTGTTTCTTGTGACTAGAGTACATGGCAATCACAGCATCTTTGAAGTACAGCACAGGGTCCCTATAATGAGTCCAATAGTTCTTCTTCAAATGCAAGAGTGAGTGAGTGGAAGAATGATTTGTGCTTTGTAGGGCAGTATGAGTAATGGACGAAATAAAACCAGAGCAGAAAGATTAGTTAGGGACAAAGACCATGAAGGCAACGCTAAAAACTCTAAATTTTATTCTGTGGATTAGTGTCATATTTTGAATCAGTGTCACGAGATCTACTGAAGTACTTTTTAGAAATGCAGATTCCTGACTCTTAACCCAGGTCCTTTGAATCAGAACCTCTCCTAGAGTGAGGCAAAGAATCGTCATGTTCAGCACTCTGTGAAAACCAGAGCTGGAAACAAGGTCCAATTCATAAAACATAATTTTTTAACTTTTTTGGGTACTCAACATCTTAGAGGAGCCATCAAAAGCTACAGAAATTCTCCCAGAAAAACATATGTGCACATTTATTTTTACTAATAACTCCAGAGAGATCATGAAACCACCGAGATTAACTATTAACTCACGGACTCAAATTAATAATTCCTGACACCAAACTGGCTAGCAAATAATTTAGAGAAAGTCAGATGAGAATCATTGTTACCAGGAGTTAAGAGTGAGGGAAGGCATTTCCATGAAGTTGAAGAATACACACAAAGTGCTTCTTCTTAACTGTTTTGTCTAGGAGCCACCCTAATCTTATTTTGTCAATATTTACTGTAAAAGGGACAGGTTCCTACTTAAAAAGAGAAGAATTTATGCTGGGAGCCAGGGAGCTTCTTGGTCATTTTCATCCTAAGTAAGGCATTTAACAAAAAAATGGAATGTTTCGAAAGGAAAAAAGAAATGGGGAGATTTAACGAGCATTTAAAATTTGATACATTGTTTTGCCCTGTTTCAAATAACAAATGAAGTCATTGGCATTCTAGAAAGTGTATGAGTTAACTGTTTTTATACTTAAAGCTTCACATATTTAGATCGTATCTAAAAATCTTATTCTCTTCCTGATAATGCAGCATTTGGGAACCATAGTATGGTTCTATTTCCTCCAAAATTGAGAGCCGTATCTGCGAATAACAACTAAAATGGTCTATTGCTGGAGATATGTCACATGGAACAAGATAAAGTCTATGAAAACAGCCCTTTAGAAAAGTCATGGCTGAACTCTAATGACCTAGATTATTTAATGTGAACATTGTGTGCAACTTTGGAGATTTAGGGCAGCCCTCACGATAGTCAACTCAAGCAAGCCTGTTTATGTGATACCAAGGTAGACACAGTTCAGAGACACAACTTGCTATTCTTTGTAAATGGGGCAGAATCACTGAACTTCATCCAAACTTGGAGCAGACTCAGAAACAGGATGAGAGGGAATGTTCCACACCGAGGGAGGAAAGTACTTCATAAAGTGCAGGGCATGATAAAGAGTGAAGGAATTGATCATGTATCCGCTAACAACAGATAGTTACATTTTGCAAGCATTGAGCCTTTGATCCACAAGTAGCATCCTACAGTGTTTCCCAACCCCCAACCCATTTTCTCCCTCAACTGTGGTTTTGGAAGTCAGTTTGTATTGGTTGATGTTGACTGTGTCCCTCTGAGGGCTCACACGGCCCCTGTTGTATGAAGGTGTGGCAGCTTTGTTCTCCACTGTTCTAACAAGGGAGTCACCCCAGCTCTTTCCAGTTGGTTTGCATTGCCAGCAGCGTTCCAGCGAACATCTCTGTGACCGGCTCCTCGTGCACGTGTGGCAGGGTTTACGTGGGGTTTCTGCTGCGTGTGGCTTTGCTGGGGCATGAGGTGCTGCATCTTCAAGTTTGTTTGATGCCAAATTGCTGTCCCAAGTAGGTGGGCCAGCCCTGGGGGAGTCGTGTCATATTACTATGTTGTCTAACTAGTGTCAGACTTTCAACAGAAATATTCATTTTATTCGCCTCTCCCTGATTAGTGGTAGGGTTTTGCATCTTTTTTATACATTGTATCTTCAAGTGTATTCTTCCATGAATTATTGATTAATATCCTATGCCCATTTTTCTATGGGTCAAGCACTGATCAAGGCCCTTTGGATGTACCCATGAGCTGCCAAAAAGCATTGCCCTCTTCGAGCTTACATTCTAGTGAGAGAAAACTGGTAAGAAACAAGAAACCCTCAAACAAGTATAATCTGTAGCATGAAGGGTGATAAGTACTATCAGGGAAAACAAACGAACAAACAAACAAGCAGAACAGGCAAAGTTAATGGAATGGAGAATACAGGATAAGCAAACCAGTTGACAGCAGTAAGGGGTGGTCGAGGTGGATATCCTGGAGAAGGCAAGAGTTGAGTCAAAGTGAGAGTTCCAGACCAGAGAGAGGCAGGGTGTCCAGCCTGAGCACAGAGGCCAACAGGAAGAACCACGGACATGAAATCAGAAAAGCAGGGCGTTGTTATATGGGGCCTCGTGGGCCATGGTAAGACTTTACCTTTCAGCCGAATGAAATGGGGGAGCCCCAGAAGGACTTTGTACAAAGGAGTAACATGATCTGCTAGGTTTATAGAGAAGAGGACCCCTCACGATACATTCTCGAATGTTTACATACTATTGTTTCGACATAAAGAGCAACTTGGCCAAATCTCTCCTTCCTGTGGGAACAATCTGAGTATAGATGAACTCAGACTTGGAAACAATGACATGGATTAATCCTTGTGCTTGAATGAACAACTAAGGTTTAGGAGGTGGCTAAGCAGGGTGAGTTCTGTGAGCTCTGAGTGTTTCCTCTGGCAGCTCTGGGCTGTTGCCTTTGACCTCCATCCCTTCGCTTACCCACTTGCTGCTCGGGAGTAAAACTGCTCATTGCTCTTGGTCCTGACTCTATGCCAGGCCCTGGGCCAGCTGTTGTTTAAACATGAGCTCTCATACCCGGCAGCACGATGCACGGAAAGTAGCGTCCTCTTCATTTTGGGGCGCTGACAGAGAAGCTGAATCTGTCCAACTGCAGGTCCCCTGTCGCTTCATTACGCTCTGGGGCCCCCAGTGTACAGCAGGGCAGCCGTACTGCTTCTCTTAAGTAGACGGCAATGATAATTCAAACAAAATGGCACTGAGTAATACATAAAGCCGCGCTAAGATTTAGAAGGAAATAATAATTATTTTAATTTATATGAATTCTGAAGCACTCAGCTTCTATCTTTGGAGCTGGCATATAGCAAGAGCTGTTCCTTCTCTTTTCCTGTTTGTTTTGGCGCTTGAGACAAAATTTATGCGATGAATTTTGGGTCTCTAGAAAGATTTACCCTCGTTCTTTAGGCAAGTGTAGTTTCAATCTAATATGCTAATCTGATGTGCTAATGTATTATCAAAACCAGAGTAAAGGACTAGTTCAAAGTGTTCCAACAGATTTAAAATTTTGAAAGAGGAAACCCTAGCGGACGGTGAGTAACAAACAACATCTTATTTTCTTCTACCTGAGTGAGAGCCCTCCACAGAGTGAGAGCTCTCTTCTCTTCAAGTGTATTTGTGAATTCTTGTGCTTCCTATGCTGGTTAACACCGTAGTCCCAGCCCCAAATGAGTTCTATCAGTTTGCAAATTAAGGAAGTCTCCAATTCAGGAATTTTCAAAGGCAGCCTTAACCAAGGGATGCTTATGTTATTTTTTACATAACTACATAAATACCAAATAATGAATCTTTTTTTTTTCTGAACCTAGAAGTGTCTGATAATACATGCCACCTTTAAGTACACTTTATTTTTAAACTAACTTCAGGATAGACGGGTCAGAATAAGTTTTTCAACATTAGATTGTAATAAATTGCTAAGCATATCATGATTTACTGCAAATAAATGTTCATGGCTGAACTAAAGAACTTGGGCGGATATGAACTTAACAACCCAGTCACTAAATAATGATGTGAAGTGGTCCTGCTCACTACCTGGTAACTTCCCCTTGGTCTGGAAGAGCTCTTTCAAGTTCATCTCAGTTGGGTGGACTTGGGATCTGGGGATTTAGATGGTATGCCTATGTGTGGCTGTGTTCGCTTGGAAGAAACATTTTCTCCTTGCAGACCACTTTTGGTAATAACCAAGAAAAGGCAAAACAAAGTACACACAAAAAAGTTTAGAATTACATCTGATTATTTTGAAAAATCTACCCCTATAAATTCATACATTGAAGAAGGAGGAGGAGATGGAGGAGTAAGAGGAGGAGGAGGGAAAGGGGAAGAGGGAGAAGGAGAAGGAGAGGGAGAGGGAGGAGAAGAAGAGTAGAAGAAGGAGGAGGGGGGGGAGGAGGAGGAAGAGGAGAAGAGAGAGAGGGAGAAGAAGAAGAAGAAGAAGAAGAAGAAGAAGAAGAAGAAGAAGAAGAAGAGGAAGAGGAGGAAGAGGAAGAGGAAGAGGAAGAAGAGGAAGAGGAAGAGGAAGAGGAAGAAGAAGAAGGAGAAGAAGAAGAAGAAGAAGAAGAAGAAGAAGAAGAAGAAGAAGAAGAAGAAGAAACCCAAAGATAAAAACAGTGTCTTGATACATTTCCCCATCATGTGGACATAGCTTGGGAAAGAAAGCTTATTAGTAACCTTCATTATTTGTCTAGAAAAAAAAGTTTGCCTCTTCAGGAATTGCCTCTACTTGGTAGGCTGTTCTAACCAAGTTTCCCTCTCTCACATGGGAGATTTAACTGGAAATAATAACGGCCTGTCCTTGCTTGATAGCCTTTCTGCATAAGCATTTAAAAGGCAAGGTTACTATGTGAGGCAGTCTGGTAAATTCTTTCTTCGCAAGGGCAAAAACACTAGTTTACTTGTTCAAGATGATAAAGAGTTTAAGACCAGAGTTCATAACATGAACTTATCCCATGACACTCCCTCCCCCTTGCGCTTGATGAAAACATGCTCATGTGAAGTGAATTTTGAAACTGAATCCACCGAACACACTCAGCATTTGGTGCCAGATTTGTACTGTGACATTCAAACTTCTGCCATGGCGGTTGCAATGTAAATAGGAAATTCTAAATGTGATTTGAATTGCCCTTTGGGGAGTTTTACACTGAGAGACGGTACATTTCCAAGGTAGCCAGTACTTAATATGGAGCAAGCCCAGTGGTCACGTTGGAGACTGTTCTGCTTCAGAGAGAAGGTTGACAGGAAACTCTGCATGCCTTCAACCGGACTCAGGGAATTTGGCGGTTGACACAGCCATATATACTTTTGAAATAGCTTTTCTTGTTAGAAATGTTTTAGATTAGCCCATGAAAATAAGCACCTTTATTATTCACATACAGTGATTGGGTTTTGAGGAGGATAGTTGTCTTACATAGATTCTCGTTTAGAGATTGGCATAAGTGAATGATTGGTTTCTGATTAGCAACAAGCTTTTGTAATTATTAGAAGTCAGCCTTTCCCGTAGCTGAAGCATCTATGCTAGCAAATATACTTTCTCAGCAAACAGATACACTCAGAGTTTTCCTGTGAAATGCAACTGAGTAGGTGGGTACATGGAAAGTACATCATACGTTAAGATTTTATCAGAGGATGTTTCCAGAATTTTTAAAGAATTAAATTCAAGGGCACTGAATTGTGTATATTTTGTGATATTGCCTGATATAAAATTTTGGTTGATTCTACCCATAAATGAATTTAGAGGTTGAGATTTGGGGCGACTGGGTGGCTCAGTGGTTTAAGCCTCTGCCTTCAGCTCAGGTCATGATCTCAGGGTCCTGGGATCGAGGCCCGCATCAGGTTCTCTGCTCAGCGGGGAGCCTGCTTCCCCCTTCTCTGTCTGCCTGCCTCTCTGCCTACTCGTGATCTCTCTATTTCTGTCAAATAAATAAATAAAATCTTTTTAAAAAAATAGAGGTTGAGATTTCTTTAGAACCTGGATTAAGTAGCGTTAAGAGAAATGCATTGTTGCAATTCTCCACTAGAGGGCCATAGCTCCCTCTTTCCCTGCGTGGGTTTTTTGCAAAGGCACACACAAAAAGGTAAATGTTACGATACTATTATTTTTCTCTCAAATTTGTTGTTTTATAGATATTATATATATAATAAATATGTGAAAATTAGAAATACTTTTTTAAAATAATGGTGCAGAAGTGTGTAGAGTGAAAAGCTTCACTGCTGGTTTCCCCTTCCAACTCCCCTCAGATTTTATTTTTACACAAATATGTTTGCACCAAACATCATTATTGTGTCTTGCTTACTTGTTCATTTACTAAACTAAACATTGTAGGCATCTTTTCCTATCAGTTCACACATAGCTGACTTTTCTTCCACATGGCTTTAGAATACTCTTTTGCAAGCCTCTCTAGTGATTTGTTTACTAAATGCCCTGAAAACGGAAAATTAGATTATTTTCAATATTTTTCTATTTAAAAAAGACTGTGGTGAGCGTTCCTGCATTTTTTTTCTTGGCACAGATCTGAGAGTTCCTCCTTAGGTTAAAGCCCCTGACTGCATAATTGAGGGCTTGTTTATTTACAACTTTAATGGATGTTGCAAGTGATGTCTATCTCCAAACCACCACAACCACACAAAATTGGCATTGATTTAGGGCCACATTATGTGTGAAGGTGCCTTTAGCCCTAACACTGGCAAACACTGGGTATGTAAAACCATATAATCTTTGTCAATCTGTCAAAGGAAAAATAACATCTCCACAGTAGTTTTAAAAATGTTTAGGTCTATGATAACCTCAACCAGTAAACTAAATTTAAAATTGAAAAAAATAAACTTGCAACAGTGGTTATGCAGATTTTTATCAGAACGTGGAAGCAGGATAACCGGTTGTTAATAGTTGCAGAAAAAAATCACTGTTTTTCATCAACTAGCCATCTAAACAAATATTTCATATTTTCCCCAATAACTTTCTATCATTGAAAAAATTTTGTTATAAAATTCTATAAAATGAAGTGGGCAGACATGATAGAGAATGAATAGATGGGAATGAATCTTTGAACGGTATTCTTGATGCTTCATCACTGTTATGATCTTCAGGTTAAAGAACTTCAGTGAGAAATGTTAAAGTTTCTTATCTGAATTTGACTTCACCTTCTAAGCCTCTCTTCCTTTTCCTTAGCAACTATCACAATTTGCTCATTCTTTTCTCTTCATTCTAAACTACAATACCCTCCCTTTCCTCTCAGTTTTTAGCAAAGAACAAAATGCCCAGAACTGAAATGTCAAGTATTTTTCCCTAACAAAATATTTTTATTATGAGGTTAAATATACACCCAAGTATCAGATTGAAAATAATTGCAACAAAAGTTGGCTAGTTTGTTGTACTAGTTTCGTTCATTTTCCGCCGACAGAAAACTGGTTCTTTTGGTAATAGCCTTATATATCCCACAGGACCCAAAAATATCCCACCAAGGGCCAAGCCCACCTTGGAAAATTGCGAAGCATGCGAGTTTTGTCTACTTCCCTACCCGCCCCGCCATATTTTCCCCATCTGAATACTTCTTTCCTCCTTCCACCCTCCACCTAGCTGTGTTTAGCTTTGTCCCTGTAATCTACACAGGAAGGGAGATATTCTGCACTTCAGTATTAGTTGAATATGTCTTCCAGGGTGTGGAGAGTGCATATAAATAGAGAACATTCAGAGACTCAAAGGAGAGTTTCTCTCAAGGGGATAATTTAGGGAATAGTGGGCGGGAGATATATTTTCAAGCATAGAATATTTTATAGGCGGTTTCTATGCCTACTTATATGGAGCATCTCTGGCTCCTGTGTAAATATGAAATTTCAGATGTAGAAAAATAAAATGGCAAGAAACCATTAGATGTACGAGGAGGGTCACTCTTTCTTTTACTTTAGTGGTTTGCTCTATTTTTCTGTGTGTGTGTGTATGTGTGTGGTTTGGTTTTGGTTAGCCATACTTCAAGCTTTAGAATAGAATGTTTTTAAATCCACATTTCAGCTTTCTTGGGGATGGGATTTTGTTGGACTCTGGCCGGTACAAATTGAGGAAACAGCTTCCTCCTTCTGTTCCCTACTCCAACCAGAGAATAATCAGGTGACTTATGTATCTCTATAATTTTTTATTTTGAGGTCTCTAAATTTTTAGGTTGTTCAATGCATTCCATTTTTAGTTATTAACTAATATATTTGAAATAAAGTTGGTGAAATGAGGCAGAATTGTTATTATTAGCTGCCAACTTATAAACTTGAAAAATATGACATTACTAGAAAAGAAAAATACTTATGAATCAGGAAAAATGAGTTGGCTATGTACATGGATATGAGTTTTTGTGTGTGTGAAAAATGAGTTAAGTATATGGGATGAATTCCTGAGTGAGAATGTTATTGTAAGAAATAATAATTTAATAAAAATGCATTTATACAAACCAGAAAGGAAAGAGATTTGTGTAGATAAACTTGAATTTATTTCTGCCTGGTGCTGTAACTTTCTGTGTCAAGCATGTGATTTTGGATTATAAAATTCCAGGTGTGTAGTAATGTCTTATCAGTTGTGTATAATAACCTCTGGCCTGAATATTTTGAAATTGTTGTATATTTTCATAACAGACATTGTGCATAAAATTTTCCATGCTCTGAAGTAGAGAAGTAAGGAATAATTTGACATAGGGTCAAATACTTTTCAATATAATTGGGAAAATTTTTTTTAAATATTAAAAAATATTCCAGTGGTTGAAAGTTTATGTCCAGATGCCTAGAAATAGAGTTGGTTCATTTACCAGGCACCAGAGCAGTACAGAGAAACAGGACCTATGTGGGAAAGAGAGAAAGAAAAGAGAGAGAGAGAGAGAAGTTGATTTGTTATTTGTCATTTGCAGCTTGTCCACATGGATTTTTTAGGGTTGAATTGTTACTTTATGTTACCCTGTCAGTGGATCCCAGGGACATCTTGTGCCTCCCTGATTGGGTTGGAGCCAAAGGCAACTGTGGAGGTAGACAGAGCAATTCTACCCCATCACCCAATTCTACCCCATACCCCATACTTCATACCCCTTGGGGCATCACACTTGGACCTTTTAATCTAACCTTGTTTGTTTTCTTTTTTTCTTTTTTTGGTCAAGTAGATTCCTATAGTTTAAAATGAATGAAATTCTAGTTAATGAGCATAACTGAAATGTGAGTGTTTCTTATACTTTAGTGTTGAGTTGTAAAAGTATCTATTTTCAAAACATTATCTTTAAATTGTTATTGTGGGAAAGAAGCTGTATATTTATAATACTTGAAAACGATACAAACTCAATTCCAAACACAAACACAGCTAATCAGCTCAATTAATGCAAAAGGAAAAAAATCAGACCAATTAGGGGCGCCTGGGTGGCTCAGTGGTTTAGAGCCTCTGCCTTCAGCTCAGATCATGATCTCAGGGTCCTGGGATCAAGTCCCGCATCAGGCTCTCTGCTCAGCGGGGAGCCTGCTTCCCCCTCTCTCTCTGCCTGCCTCTCTGCCTACTTGTGATCTCTCTCCTCTCTGTCAAATAAATAAATAAAATCTTTAAAAAAAAAAATCAGACCAATTAGTGTAGGCGAAATAACCAGGTGAGTTATTGAGTTTTTCCATTTCAACCAGCGCTTTTGACAGCAGATTGATAAGGTCTCAGTAAGAAGTACACGAATGCATTTGTATCCTTCGGTGAGTTTGTGTCCTGCCAGTATTCTTAGGTGGGTACGTGTGATGTCAGCATCCACAGGTGCACACGGATGCCACTTTCTATTAAGTGGCATTCTCCAGAAACCCAAAGAAATTCTTATATGTTTCTAAATAACTAGATTGTGCCAATGTTGTGAACTTTCAGGTTTCCCAAGAGCTTACACTTTGGCAAACTATTAAAAGGAGAAATGTCTCTAGCCTTTCTGGGATGTATTATCTTTTGTTGAAAACACTGAATTCCAGAGCATTCTGGGTAGACTTCTCTGAAGAACTTATTTGATGTTTGTGTAGAAAAGTGCTTTTTATTCTAGAAAAATTTTCAAAAAGTTTGTGTTTTGCAAAATCGGAACTTTTATGGAGATATTAAAAGCAAATAACATTAAATTGTCACACATTTCTGGACTCTTATACAGACTTCTCTCCCCTCCCAGATCCGAAGTAGAAAGGAAATACATAATAAATATAACCATCTAAAAAATTAGGATTAGTGTTAGCTCATTAATAATAGACATGTTCAACACTTAATTTTAATTTCGTCTGGTTTTAACACTGCATTTTATAAGCATTTTTAAAAATTATATATGCACGTTAGTCGTTACCTCCAGTTTCTAGTTAAAACTCACTGGAAAAAGTCAAGCTGGTGTCATATACCAAAAACAATAATGATCTGTTATTATTTGAACTTCCAAGTCTTCCTTTTCCTCAGTTGTGGATACATGCTGCCTCAACGCAGTTTACCCGACATTTAATAAAATTGCAGTTTAACTTGTGACATGATGAGATTTAACATGCTCATAAAATTCTTACTTGATGATCATGTTTGGCCTGGCCTTAGCTCTTGCCTAACCTCACTACACCTCCTTCACTTACCAAAATTGTTTGTCTTTTCGGGAACAAATTCTTTCCCCTTGTCTCCCTTGTAGCAGCCTTTTTACTCCTCTCTACTTTTGCTTTGTTCTAAAGCCTGCAAGGAAACCTATTAAAACAATATAATCCACTTATTTGATTTGGTTGCAGCAAGGAAATTAAGACAACATTATCCATGTTATGGGATAGTCCCCTTTTGTTGTTTCAGTCATAATCTTAGAAAAACTTCACTCTCAGAAACTGTGCAGTTACCAAGCTCTTGGAATTATTCTATTTATTCATCAAACTATCTGAAACCATGGTAAAGTTTGTTCCTCCATATTTTATTAAACTCAGTTAAGTAATGGGGTCTTTTGTCATCAGTTTCAACTTCATCTTCCAAGGAAAATCTACTGCACTTCATAGTTCCTAAGATGCCAACCATTCATTTCTCTGTGGTGTTGAGGGTAATTTGATTTATGTCTTGCTCTAGTTAAGATGCCCATGTTTTCAAGCATTTTTGACTCGGAGTTAGAGGCTGAGGTCAAGTTAACAATGGTAATCTATCTCTCTGTTTGCAAACAATGAATCACCATTTGGGATTTTAAGACTATGGTAAGCTTCCACTTGGCAGCTTGGTTCAAAGGTTGTCAGCAAAATGTATGAAAGTGGCCTACGCCTGAAACCTCTGATCATGGATGTCAAGGATTTTCTAACAAGGCCACCAATATAGTTGTGAATAATTGGTCAGAAGGAGGGGTGGTTAAAGAAGCATTAGTCCCATGCCCTTATTTAGACTGGATTGATTTGATCTAGACTTAATAATATTAAAAGCTCTTCTAGTCATTCCCAGGGCACGAATGAAAATGCTTTCAAATTATTAGGAAGGAATATGACTTATTCAGGACAACATGTAAGGAGAGAGTGATACAATGAAGTAGTTCATTTCAGTCCTTTTCTTTGGACCAAGTAAACAGCCATTAGGAAGAGAAAGAGCTTCACGGAGAGTTGCAATATTTTATTACTAATTGAATTGGAGTTTGTTTTGGAGAGTTGGCAGTTCACATGGTTGAAGTTGAGATGAACAATTCATGAAAGTTAGGGGCCAATTTTCCTCAAACATCTTGTTCTTAGTTTTAAGGAATTCAGACAAAGTGATGACTTCGAAATAAAGAAAACTCTGAGATCTGATCAACTTTGAGTTTTTTCTAAGTAAACAGTGGCTGCCACGTTTTAAGCATTGAATTAATTCTGCAAATTGAGTGAATGAAGATGTCAGTAGATGTTTATGAGTGAATATTTGTATCTGTCTTTAAAATATTGGTCTTAAGAAAAGGAATTTGTTTTCACAAGCCATGACCTAAAAGCAATGATTTTATGATTTGAATTGACAAAAATCCAGTTACTCTACTACAGTTATTCATTTTATTGTATCATCCAAAATAATATTTACTGCTTCCCTTGTGTTTCTATTTTTGATGCTTTATTTTTTCTATTATGATAAAAGGGGACTAATGTTCAGGATAGGCAAATACAGATCTATTTGTCAGGTCAAGGTTTGAGCTGATCATTGATACAAGAGTTTCATTACTATATTTGAATGTCATTTGTTGTTGTTCATTGATCTTAATGTTGATAAAAAGAAATTTTTCATTAAGGTTTCATTTTATACAGATGCCCAAAATTAACACTCTAAGATAATAGTCAGAAAGCATTGCCTCTCTTCTGGTGGCAAATCTGAAAAAAGGGAAATAATTATGATTAGTTATGCTGCCCCTGGATTCTATAAACTTTATCTTGTATATACATTTAAGGGAGCATCAACACACTTGAGCATAAGTGTGAACACTCAAATATTTTGTCTTGCAGGTTTTCCAGCTTACTATGTAAGCACCCCCTCTTTATCTAATCACCATATTGCTCATCATCCAATCTGTTAGCTCTAAGTGGATAATACTGATACCTTTCATTACCATTACAAAGGAGAATTCTTACATTATGTATGATTGGATAAGGGAGTTCTTTCTGTATACTACTCCTATCCTTTAAATTCCATGGATCTTGTGAAAAGCAGTGATTAGTGACATGACATATCAAACTTAGTAGCTAATTGTTTCATATAGGCACAGAAAATTATAGGATCTAATCTTACTTATAAGATTTCTATGATTTCAAATACAGCGTAGCCACCTTATGATACGTGCATGCTAAAGTAGAACATATCATATTTCCATCATTCAAGATGTTTTACTGATCATAATAAACTTTATTTGAAATTTAAAACTAAGTAGAGCTATGGAAGTGACAGAATTCAACATGGTGCTCAGAGAGGAGGTGACTTTCCCGGAGTAACATGGTTAGGAATTGATAACTCCTAGGGCTCAGTCCAGATTTTTTCTCACTGTACTATCACAATTCTGTGAAATGAGGTGAGGACATGGGTCAAAGGTCCTTCTGTAAGGATCCGTAAACCAGTAGTACATGCTCATATTCCCCTGTTAGTATAGTAACTCCTGGGAAAAAGAATAATGTCATGTTTAAGAAAATGACATTGAATTATCCATGCTGACTCTGGCTATACAAGCTTTGGGTGAATGACTTCACATTAGCTCCCCTAGTTTCTTCTATAAAATGAAAATAATAGTTGTTCTCTCATGGAGTTGTTTCAGTTATCAAAAGAGCTGATAAGGTAGAGAGTTTAGAACAGCTCTGGCACATTTTAGGTATGGAGAAAATGTCAGCTCATTAACCATGGTCCATTCCTCAGTACTCCAAGACACTCATTCCTGGTACTTGTTACTTGGTCATTCTTACCTTCTATTTCTGCAAACTTCTTTCTCTCCCTCAGCTTGAGTTCCTGCATTCCAAACATCTACTGGAGGTAAGAGCTTCCAAACAACAATCTACAATTTTTAACTGTGCTATCTATTTTCACCTTTTTGCAGCCGAATAAAACACATGAGAAAACTAGAAAACAGGCATGACTAAATTAACTCTTGGTTTTCAGAATAGATATATTTCTTCTCTGGGTATTAACATAATCCATCAGCATTGAATTAAAATGTTGAAGTTCTAGAACTGTGATTTATAGTTTATCTTTTATCTGGAGCACTGATGAAGAGGAAATGTTGTTAGCCATTTATGAATACTATCCACATATCTGCAAGATGGCAACCACCAAGTTCCCATAAGGGCGCCAGTCATCATTAATGCCCTAGTAGGATATCATGCTGACAATAGTATATAATGTGTCCATTCCAACAAGGAACCTCATCACTTTTACTTCAACACTGAAATACTCTGAATATGTCCTTAGGGAGTGTGCTCCATATGAGCATATACTCACGAAGCAAGTCTGAAAGAAATAAACCAGGTGGAACTCACTTCCAGGACCTATCCCAGCCCCAGTGTCTTGAGGATTATCTCTCTTTTCTGATCCACAGACTCAATGCTGCTTTCCGATCGGGAGCCCCTAGAGTATCCGCATTCTGTAGCTCTTATGACGCCACTTCCCTGACAGCCAGTGCTGTGATTGGCAAGGTAAGCTGAGAAGGCCTGTTTTCAAAAACGTAATGATTCAGATTTGCTTATTTGCTATGGTCTTCTGAAGTCAGTGTCTTAACATTTTTTAATCCATTTGTAATTGGAATGTGAGAATATTAGACCATTCTGGAAAAGAAACACCACGTGACAAAACAAACAAACAAAAAACAATGAAAGAATGTCTAGGAACAGGCAGAGCCTTACCTCTGGTCTCTTAAACAGTCTGTCATCCAGAACTATCTAATCCACCTCAAAAAAAATCTTGGTACAATTCCTCATCTTCGTCCCTTTTCAGATCTCTAAGTCAGGTTCTTGTTGTTTCACTAGGATGCCTGGAGTGACCCCCAGTTGGGCTTCGATCCTCTAATCCCATATACACACTGTCAACAGTCTGATCATATTGTTTCCACGGTCATCTAGATTAAGCCTTCAATGTAACAGAAAAAATACTTCACTTTTAAGGGCCAACAACTCTTTGCCATCAGACTTGTTCCTAAACCCTGCCCTCTAGTCATGATGCAAAGGTACTTATAATTTTTCAATAAAAGTCTTCACTCATTAATTCTCTTCATTCTGACTAAGGAATTTCTACTTGGGCTTTTAGGCCCAGTTCTAATGCCACCTCTCTGAGGAAACACTGATTCCCTCATAATAGGGTTAGCTTTTTTCTTTAATATGCTTTAATCTTTTTAAAAAAATATTTTATTTATTTATTTGACAGAGAGATCACAAGCAGGCAGAGAGGCAGGCAGAGAGAGAAGAGGAAGCAGGCTCCCTGCTGAGCAGAGAGCCCAATGTGGGGCTTGATCCCAGGACCCTGAGATGACGACCTGAGCCAAAGGCAGAGGCTTTAACCCACTGAGCCACCCAGATGACCCTGCTTTAATCTTTTTTAACATGTTTGTAGCATTTGTCAGATTATTCTGTATCAATATTTCACATGTCTTCCTAAATTAGTCTTTTGGGTTCTTGAAAACAGATACTAGTCTTGTTCAATTTTATATCATCAGCACAGGACCCTGTAAATAATCATAAATGTTGAACGTCTTTTTTAACAAGCAAAAGAGTATATAACATGCCATGTAGGGATCCAGTGTTCTCTTTTTGTGTAGGATCAGCCTTTCATGCAGTTATGTATATTGGGCTAGAGAAGCTTACCTGCCTTTCCTCTTTCCTTCCTTTCCTCTTTTCCTTCCTTCTTTCTTTCATCAAGCATTTATAGAATACTTTCTGTGTTGTTGGTTTAAGTGAGATATGAGCCACATTGAAAATAATAAAACACTACCTTTGCCCTAGAGGCACTCTCAATTTTAACCAGAAGAAAAAATAGCAAAGTAATAATATAATTTGGGACCCAGTATCTCAATAGGAATCCCCTTCAGGCTTATAACTAAGCCATGGAAATGTCCTCTACTCTCTAAAGACCAGCATTTGAGATGAGTCTTGAGTACAAATGATCACCTCCATATTGTGCCCTAACACATTAGCATGTACAGGCGCTATTGGGAGAACTTCTTCAGGATATCTCTCAAATAGCTCTGGAGAATGATATGTGATGTGGAAAATGAAAAGGGCATTGATCTGAGGGTTGGGACCTCTGGGTTCTAGTTTTAGCTCCGCTGCTAAATAGCTATGACCTTGGGCAAATGATTCAATTTACAATCTATAGTATATCTTATCTGTAAATTGAGGGTGTCAATCTAAATTCTACTTCATTGCTTCCTTGCCAGGATCATAGGAGTTAGAAATACATATACTTAGTCCTCACCAAAGAGTCACTGGATTAGAAACAAATCTCTTAGCATGAGACCAGGCCACATTTATTTAGCAAAAAATTTCCTGATGATTATGAGAAGCTCTGACCTGAGTTGTGTCTCCTCTTGATATTTTGATAGCTGAGATCTGGGGGCCTCTGTCTGGAAGCCCCCACTTTGATTGAGACAGGAGACTCTAGGCCCACTCCAGTCTTTCTTCTTTCACAGTCTGTGAGAACAAGGAACATTGTTTCAAAAAACAATCAGATCAGTAGCTGACATCATAGGTCTTCCTGAAAGAGAGGAAAGAGATGCAGAACAGAGATAAGACCCCCCCAAAAAAATCCCAAACGCCTGTGGGACGTTGGTAATCACAGCCATCACCAAAACTATCCTCAGCTTCTTGAACTTTAAGATGGACCCAGTCATTCTGATGCCCTGACTCCCATATATTTATTCTCTGACTAAGGCACAAAGATTCGGGTGAGCTAATGCATCAACCCATGAAAAATGAACAATTAAAACAATGAAGTTGTCAGTTCTTTTACCAGATTGCAAATAAATAACCTGCCTGTCAGGCTGGCTGCTCTGCTAGACCATTAGTTTAATACAAAGACATTCTGAGGAACGGGTGGATGACAGCTGATCTATCACCAGGCCTTTGATAAAGACCTGAGCAAAATATGCTGTCATAAGCCATGGAAGGTCAATCCCAATTTGTGAGAAGCAAAGTATTAGATGAAATTTGAATAGCCGTCTCTGCCCATCATGAGAGCCATAAGCTTGCTTGCTTATTTATTTATTTATTATTTATCCTGTGACTAGTGGGATGGTGGATGCTCGTTTTGACAAGATAAAACACTTTTTTGCTTATGCTTATTTAACTTGTCAGGGACACTGTGCTGGGGTAGATGGCCTTGGAGTTTATAACTGTCACAATGGAGAGACTGTGATCTTGGGACTGCACAATGTATCTGTTTGCCAGGCTAGACAGGGTCTTCCCACAAGAAGTTATTCTGTGTCCTGTCAAATGCTAAGACAGTCATGAATTTCCAAACAAAAAGTCAACTCCTTGCATTTTCTGTGTGCCATCTCATAATATGTTTGCCAGCCAGATCTATTGCTCACAGAAAATGATTAATTATAGAAGGTAGTAGATAGGACAATTAAGGAGAGACAAATTCATTAAATTCTCTAGTTGATGTCTCATTTATCTTTAAATTTAGTGGGGAAAGTAAAGATAGTAATCTCCTTTCAGAAGTCACCTTGAAAAAGTTCTTATTTCTTCAAAGCAAAAAATACTAATAGAAAGTTTATCATGTAGTAAAACTATGTGAGGTGTAGTGTTTATGAGTCATCAGAGCTAACCAGCTTGTCTTTGTAATTGACTTCTTCTCAACTTGAGTCTTAAGAAAGCTGACTTTTCAGCTTTTAATAAAAATCAACCAAATGCCTGAGAATCCAACAAATTGAAAATACAATTTTTCCCCTTTCCAGAATCTTTTGGGTATTTATGTATATTCAGTTTATATTTTCATGATCAAAGTAATATAAATTCTACCTAACTGAAAAATCGGGGTTATTGATCTATTCTTATTTTTGAGCATATTCACTGGTTAATTTGAACCGTAAAGTGCAGCTTTAATACGGAGAATCTGCTTAAATCCATGTAGAAATCACCCCACAGAGGTTTTGTGGTCATTTGGTTGCCCAGAATAATTTCAGCTAGAAAGAACCACATTACTTCCAAACTGGTTTGACCCGTTCTTCCAGTGCTCTGGATGGCTAATTAGTGAACAAGATAAACAAGAAATTTCCAGCATAAAATTTTCCAGGCTGATTTTCCTAACTAGTAAGTTAAACCACAACTTTGCCTGTGGACCAGCTTTGTAATCTCTACAATGCTATATAATATACAACATCCCTCTCACCTCCTAAGTAGAAGTCTTGAGAGAGTGGGAAATATCTTCGAGCTTATCCTAAGCACACCATGGTTTTGTTCCTGGTTTTGCTATTTATTAGCCATGTTGTTTGGCCAAGTGGTCTAATGTCTGTCTGTCTATCTTATTATGGATATAATAGCATCTGCTTAAAGGAGTACTTTATGCATAAAAACAAATACTACCTAAAACATTTGGGAAAATAGAGATTGTGGTAGGTTAAATAATGTCCTTTTAAATATGTCCATGTTCTAAGTCCTAGAATCTGTGAATATGTTATCTTACATGGCAAAAGGGACTTTGAAGAAGTGGTTAAATTAAGAATTGTGACATGAGGAGATTTTCCTGGATTATGTGGGTGGGTTCAATACAAAGGTTCTTGTAAGAGGGAGACAGGCAATCAGAGGAAAAAGAAGCTAAGCGGCTGGCCTGGAGGATGGAGGAAGGGGCCACAAACCAAGGAATGTAGGTAGCGTCTAAAGCTGGAAAAGACAAGGAAATAGACCTCAGCCCACAAGTCTCCAGAAAGAACACAACCTTGCCAACACTTTGATTTTAGACTTGGGATCTCCAGAACTGTGAGATTATACATTTATATTGTTTTGAACCACTGAATTTGTGATAATTTATTACAGCAGCGATAGGGAACTAATACAGAAATGCTTAAAATAAGCTAAGCCTGACCACATTCTCTTTCAGAGGATATGAGGCAGGCTTTACATGAACGTTGATTTCCTCTGAAGTCTTAGTCAAAGTCATCATTTTTTCACAGGTGACAAATGATAGATATTTTTCAAAATGAATATGTAATCTCAGAAATACAATATTTCTCAAAAATTCTTTTGGGTAACATTCAGAATACTTTTTCTTGCCATTATTTCCATCCTCATTTTATTGCATTGCAATATAAACTGTAAATTCCTTCAGTGACATTTAAACAATCATTTGAGAACTGACTTTAAGAGCTTTAAGAGGTCAGTTTTGCACAAGAAGATAATTTATATCTTCTGTGATTTTGATTCCTCTGAAGTTCAAGAATCAAAACTAAGGATGTGCCCGAGCTCTTGGGATGGAGGAGTGATTAACATTTGTGAATGGTGTTAGGAAGCCTCAAAACATTGGACAGTTAGTAAGAATATGGATAAATTTTGCCTATTTGTGTTTCAGAAACTTTATGTCATATGATTTTATTTTTTTTTAATTTTTCCTTTAAAAATAATTTCTCCTGAAAGCAGATACATATAAAGATGATTTCTAAATGTTAGGCATATTTTTCATGATTATTCTGAATGTATCTATCCATAGTGTTTGCCCAAAGATAGCACTTTCGTTGAACAATTGAGTCTGATTTTATATATAAGGGTTCTAATGGAAATGAAACAAACTTTATTGAGGCACTATGAAATTTCCATATGTTACTATGTCCCTAAGCTACTCCTGACAACAATCTGTGAGATAGGTTTTATTAATCTCATTGTACAGAAGAGGAAATTGAGGTTCTTAGAGCTTTCGTAATTTGTTTAGAGCCAGAGACCAGGTCACTGGCAGTGCTGTGCCTAACTGACTTAAAGTTCACACCGTTTCCTCTGGACCACACAACCTTCAATGGATGCTTGCAGATCTGCAAAATATTCATGAAGGCTCTCAGAGCAGAACGGTCTGAATGTCACTTTCCTCAGAACCCTATGCCAGTGGGCCCCAACCCTCAAGACGGAAAGTGACTAAGTATATTGGGATACTGGAACTTACTACACAAATCCTGTTGTGTTCAGCACAGCCCCTTGGACTTCTCCATGTCATTGATCTCTGCAGAGCACAGTGCTTTGTGGTCATATTTGCTGTGAGGAGACCAAGCTTTATGCTCACATAACCCTGTGGCCCCAGACAGGTCTTCCCAGCAGTGGGAAGAGTTTGTAATAACTGCAGCTCTAGGTTCTAAAGTTATTGGAAGCCTCTAACGAAACATATTTTGATTTTTCTGATTATTTGTCAGCCTTCCATGTTAGAAAACTTCCATTGGGGAGCTCCCTCTCATCACATCACAGTGGAATGTAAGTGATGCCCCATGTGTGTATTGACAAACGAGGTGAAGGAAGTCAGAGTCCATACACACCCACTCTCAGTCATGTCTGAAATACCGAGATCGGTTCTTTTTGCTTAGCCACTTATTAACAAACAAAGTTAATAAACTTTTCAGGCAGTAAAGCCAGATGTGCTTTCTGGCCTACCAGATAACTGCTTTATTGATATATATTTGAACAGTTGGTGAAACTTATGCTAAAAAAATGTCTAGACCAACAACAGACTATTTAAATAGCTCTTCAGATGCTGAGTCAGATTCCACCTAATGTTCTCTGATTTGTATATATCCCAGTCAAGAAGGAGGGGAAAAAACCCTCTTTTTGGATTAATTGCCCTATGTTTCATTAGTCATTGTTTTTAATACTAAGCAAGGAACCATTGGCCCTTGTAGTTAAAATTGCTACCATTGCTGTCATTTTTACTTAAAGAAAACTGGAAAATGAAATATTCTTTTCTTTAAAGATTTTTTATTTTATTTATTTATTTGACAGAGAGAAAGATCACAAGTAGGCAGAGAGGCAGGCAGAGAGAGAAGGGTAAGCAGGCTCCCCGCTGAGCAGAGAGTCGGTTGCGGGGCTCGATTCCAGGACCCTGAGATCATGACCTGAGCTGAAGGCAGAGGCTTTAACCCACTGAGCCACCCAGGTGCCTCAAGATGAAATATTCTTTTTTTTTTTTTTAAGATGAAATATTCTTAAAGATAGTGGACACCAAGGAAACAAGTGACACCACAGGACTGCCAACACTAGACAGGGATGCAGGGAACAAAACAGTCAATAATTTCTCCAGTGTGAGAAACTTCAAAAACAGGTTCATTCTTCCATGATGCCAAACCCTTTAGGTGATAAATAAAAAGGCTGATCCAGAAGTTATTATTCGATTTTAGGTCCACAGAACGTATAACAACCAAGTTATTAGACTTTTTCTTTATACTGAATTTGTTTGAATTGTCATTGGACACAACTATGAGACTTAAATGTCTATTTGACTCCATTTTGTAAGCTGAAAAACACCCAGAAACCTTTTTTTATTTTCTTAACAAAATGCCATGATATTATTTAGAAGTTAGAGGGAAAGCTTTTACTGCCCGGCCTTAAGAAGCTTAGCTTAGCTGACAAGTGACACAAATACAGTATGTGTTAATGTGCAGAGAGAAACAACCTTGAGAATTTAAACCGGCTGCACCAGAAAAAAATATCTTTATCCAGATATGTGGTCCCTCATGAATTATACTATTATTTTAGTTGATTTTACCTGACATCACCCTATGATTTTCTCCAGTGACAAGAAAATTGCAGCCGGCCCTTGACAGTTGGTCACAAATTGACTGAACAAAACAAAATCAAACAGTGAAGTAATCCCCAAGTAAATTTAATGAAACCTAAATCCCAAAGGGCAGCGCACTTCTGTAGGCAATGGTCTTATTTAATAAATTTTTCCCTGCTTTCACTTTTAGAGCTATATTTACACAGACAAATTTAATTCATTGGGTTTACATTTCCTCTTTCCCTTAGTTTGTCCACCAGGCACATATGGGAAGGACTGTAAACAGGTATGTCAGTGCTTGGCGGAGAATGAAGAGTGTCACCCAGTCACAGGGAGATGTACCTGTCTGCCCCGCTACCATGGAAACTGCTGTCATCTCCGCAAGTGTGTTCTGTGCTTTTGTTGTAATTTATCGAAGAGACACCAGTAGGGTGGGTCATCAGTCGGAATGCTAAAGGACAAATGTTAATTCAAGCTTCTAATTTATAGCAAGTCCTGTGAGAATGCTTATTGGAATGGTTTGAAAACGTATGCTTTCTTGTAACCCTTTCTCCTATGTTGCCTTTTCTCCTCCAAATATCCCCAAGAAAAAGACAAGAAAGAGAAAGAAAGAACAAAGATAATATGAACTGATTGCTATCAATCAATATACAGCCAATGGGAACATATTTAAAGTGATTCATATAGTTCCAGGATCTGCTTAGGAACAATCAAATTAAACAAATTGTTATTCTGAAATGAAAACAGTAACTTGTTTAAAGGACAAAATGCCAGTTGGCTCACTGCTATGTAATAAAAAAGGATAGTCCCTAGACTAAACGCCTTATATTGATTTGTTAGGACGTTTTAACATCGACAATGGTTAGAGGGGAACATACGATAAAACGTCCCACGGAGCATGTTAAAATGTTCAGTCAGCTACTTAATTTTTAAGCTTGTAATTATTTATAATGTACTTTTTATAGGTTTAAACATAAAATGATTTGGCCTCAGTTTCATTTTTTCCCCCAACTTGGCCACCACTCCTCTTTTCTCCCTAGTCACTCCTGCAGCAGATTCCTTCCGCTTTCCTTTCTTAATTCTGCAAGTATAGGGATGATTTTTGGATTTCCCCCCCACATGTTACCTATAAAGCAGACTTATGGCCAAGCAATTGATTTTAGTTTTCTGCATACATAGGATATATTTCTTGAATATCACTTCTGACTTTTGTCCTAATTTTGAATATTATCAGCTAAAAACACAAAATGGTTTCAATTAGTATTTTGTTTGGAACCCATAACCGTTATGGGTATACAAACTTAAACTGAAGAATTAAAATATAAAATTAGTAAAATTGCAACTATATTTTTGTTATGGCAAATTTCAATTTTCATTTTCAATTTTCATTCCCTTGTAATGGAAGAAAGTTATTTCCTCACTTTTAATTCTGTCGCATTTCTCAGGAAGAATTTCTTCTTGATATCAAGGGATGTTTTATCTTAATACAACAAAACCAAGTTACATGGAGGGGCACTTAGGGGGCTCAGTCAGTTAACCATGCGACTCTTGATTTCAACTCAGGTCCTGATCTCAGGGTCATAGGATCCACCCCTGTGTGGGGCTCTGCACTCAGTGGTAATCTGCTTGAGATTCTCTCTCTCCCTCTCCCTCTGTTCTCTCTCCTATGCTTGTTCTTTCTCTCTATCTCAAATAAATAAATAAATCTTTAAAAACAAAACAAAAAACAAGTTACATAGAGCTGGTAGGGCTTCCACATCAGAAGGAAAGCTACCTTGGGTTGAAGAAGGGGAGCTCTACCTTGTAAAATAAAGACTGCATCAGGGAGCAGCTCCCTGACTAGTCAGATTGGCTAAGCTCCAGGCAACACGTGGTTGGGAGTTGCTGCAAAGTTTCCTTGGCAACATCCACTGTAATTACAGAACTACGAAAAAGAGTTCAAGAAAATATCCATAAAAGGTGTAGCTGGCTCAAAAGCAAAAGTTTCAGCAGCCAAAAACAACTGGGCTTTCATGTTCTTGAGTTTGGAGTGGAGAATCAAAATTTTCTCTCAGCAGAGGTCAGAGGAAGCAGACAAACTTGTAGTAGGATCTCGCCACTTGTCCATAATTTATAATGGGCAGGTTGATCTCAGCCTTTGGACGGCATGTGGGGAAAAACAAACAAACTGCTCAGTAGATAGAAACTCATCATACTATGTATTTTATGACCAATGAGAAATTACAAAGTAACTCCATACCCTGGAAATCTTTTATTTCTCCAAACTGTAATACCCACTATAATAACTCTCTCTGAGAGCATTTAAGGCATGGGAGTCCTCTAAAAATCAATTTTGATTGGCTTTAATAATCTGAATAAAAATCAATTTTCATAAGAACACCCTTGGTATAGAATGCTTTGAGTAGCATAGGCCATAGAATAGCACACCTGTGCCAGGAAGAAGACATCAAAACATCAGTAGAAGCTTGCCTTTAGTGCTCTTTCTCATAGTATTAAGAATTCAGACTAAAGAAACCATAGCATTTCTTTTTAAGAATAAAATAAAACTGTGTGATGGTAGCTAGTATATGTGAGTAAACTGGTCAAATACTAGGAAAAGAGTCTGTGGAAAATACATTCATGCTTTTCATTTCTTCGTTAGCTAAGCATCTCGGGATACAGTCACAACCTTGTTCGTTCTAAGTTTCTAATGAAACTACCAAATGCTGTTTACATCATCACAGTATAGAGTCATATTTAATATTGAAACAAATGAGAACTCTGTATTCATATCCCAGATTCTTCCAACCAGTCTCCTTCAAGAAGAAGGGATTGGTGCAAGGATGGGGAAAAGTTGTCATCTCCTGATGGAAAATATCTAAATATCCCTTGCCAGAAAAACAGTTTCCTGGGAGAAATAATTGCAAAGGGTAACACACAGGCCAAGTAATGATCAAAATGGAACTTTAAGAAATGAGGGAGGGGAGAACAAATTTCATTTAAGCCAAATGAAATCATTATGTCTTGAGCGTGTATTCCCTTGATGAATATGGTGAATGTTTGAGTAAAGGACGTGTGCATGATTCCAGAAATCAAACTTTCACATTGCTACAGAATTATAAGAGAAAGTGGAATTGTCAGTATATAACTTATTCTTGGGGGAAAAAGTTATGGGCACTTTGTAAACATATACTGTACTCTTGAGATAAATTTAATAAGTTTTGTGGGTAAGAGGTCATACACACATTGTCTTTCAACAGATGGCATACTCATTAGTAGGTAAATTTCATCTATTCAGTCCCCCAATTTCAAAAGGATAATTAAGTTGAAGGCTAATATTCAGGTGACTTTTGCTTTCTGTGTACAAAGAAGGAACAATAGGGGATGATTCTATCAAACATGAAACCATTAACATAAGATAGTTTCCAAAATGAATATATGTCAAAGGGAAATTATGTCTCCCAAGTAACTTCACCTCACATAAAAGTGATCATAATATATATATGTGATAAAGAAAATATAAATATATATATATCAGTTATTTAAATGTAACAAGTAATTACACATAAGCTTTTTTCCCTTTAAGCTGAGATGTTCTTTTATATCCATGATTATATCCATAGTTTGAAATTTTCCTCATTAATAAGTACCTGAATTTCACATTATTAGGTGTTCCTCTTTTCCTTATTTGCACAGAAATTCATGCCAGCTTTCGTTTCATAGCAACGTAACTATAGAATTTTCTGTACCAATCAACTCTTATTAATTTTTTTAGAGATTTTATTTATTTATTTGACAGAGAGAAAGAGAGAGAGAGATCACAAGTAGGCAGAGAGGGAGGCAGAGAGAGAAGGGGAAGCAGGCTTCCTGCTGAGCAGAAAGCCTGATGCTGGGCTCGATCCCAGGATCCTGAGATCATGATCTGAGCTGAAGGCAGAGGCTTTAATCCACTGAGCCACCTAGGCACCCCAATTCTTATTAATTTAACTTCCTTTTGGGAAGCAACATCCCAGCAGTACACACAAGACCTCATTGTTTCAGACTCCATACCTTCAGCTTGCTTTATGTGTATTTTCTCTGATATCAAGCAGACATTTGTCTTAAGTTAAGCATCACACATAGTAATGGGGATAAAAAAAATTATAAAAATTTGCATTCCACAAGTCTGACCCAGATGGACATGAAAGCATTTTATATCTTGGTGACTAGGAGAAAAGGAAGAGATGGAGACTTTTTTAATTACTAATTTTGTTTTTAGGTACACCATATTGAATTTTTTGTGAGGGAAAAAAGAAGTTCTTAGGAGGACCAATGACTGTTATATACCAAAGAAGGGACAATGAGCTATGGGAACTGACATTCCTTGGGAGGAAGGAATGACAGAAGAGACTGTAAAGTGAAGCCATCAATTTTAATAGAGAGGAATAAAGAAATACAACAACTACAGCACAGAAATAACCTTTGGTATGAATGACTGTAGTGTTTTGCTTTCCATCTCCATTATGAAGAACTTTATTTTAAAACTGGAAGAAAAAGGAAGAAAGAAACAGCCACTCTTTGGGTTTGAGACTCAAGGTGAGTACTCCAGAATTTAGGACAAGACATATATGAGGATTATAAACAATCTGAATCTCAATAAAATCCATTCTTTGCTGCTACCTCTAAAACATGCTACATGTGAAATACTCTTAAAAATGTTCCTTACTATCTGATTCTTACATAAAAACACAAGATGAAAGGAAGAAAATAAGTACCATCTGGTATAGTTTGGTCACTTTTAGAATTATGTTTCCAAATGAAAAGATTTTCCAAGGGGAAGGACCTAAGGCAAATACCAAACACTTTGACTCATATCAAGCAGGTAGGGAAAAGGATTTGCTGCATGCCTAGCATTGAACTGCCATCATTAATGAAAATAATGGCCATCACTGACATGGGAGCTGAATTTGGTGATATACTTGTTCGCTCTAGTTACCACCACAGGCCCATGATTTTGTTATTAGCCCCTTTGGGAATTAGGAACCAGAAGTTCAAAGAAAGGAGTTAAAGCTACGACATTAATAAGTGAAATATATAGATGTCGAATCACAGTCTATTCAAAATTTCCTACAGCCTCATATTTAAATATGTGGCAAGGATGAAGACGGTTATCTCTAACAGGTGACAGAATTTCGTGCGGTATATATTCCAAGTCACTTCACTCTGTGGGCCTCAACCTCATCATCTTAAAATAAGAATTGAACCAGATGGACATAAGGTCTCTTAAAACTCAAACTTTTATCATTTAGGACTTGAAAGTACCAGGCATGTCATAGAATAGGAGAATGTCACGGATGGAAGTGCTTCAAAGTTAATCAACTTGAATATCCTCTATGTTTTCTCTACTATATACTTGTCCTGTCTCTGTTTGAACTCCTACAGAGATGAGTAATCGTGTCTCCTGAAAAAAGCTTATTCCAATCTTGGACAGCTCTTTCAGAAAGTCTTTTCTTATTGAGATAAAATCTGCCTTTCTTCTTTTCCACAGGACTGCCTTTTTGTGTCTGAAGACATTTCTGTCTTCTTAGCTCTCTTTTCTCCTGAACATCCCCAGTCTTTCAGTCATTGCACAGATAATTTGGTCTTCAGCTTACCCTTTGTCTTGTTTCATCTCCTTTTATCTTGAATTCTTGCCATTTATCTATTTGTTACACAGGTATCATAGTAGACAGTATGTCTATGGATAGGAAAGTGAGAAACTAACAGAAAATGAAGATTCTTTCCTAATGCTTCATGCTATTTTGAATTCTTACTTGTATTAAACCCAGATCATTCCAGACAAGACAAACTATGACACTTAAACATTAGTCAAAATAATGAATTCATATAGGCTGGAATGAAGTAACTTTGTTTGGCAAATTGTTACCTATTCTGAGCACTCTCTAAAAGTGGGCAGATTTCCCTAGAAACTCAAAGTTAAGTTTCCTGTGTCTTACTATGAGCAGCATCAGGAACATTATGCCCCCAACCGTATTACTGAGGCATCTATCTATACTGTCTCTTCCCTTCGGGTAAGTCCATGCCTTGAATCATTAGCTTGAAGGTGACTGAAAATACCAAAGAACAGTATTTGGAATGTGAGTTAGCCACATGTCTATGGGTATGAATTTAAACAGTGATTGCTTTGAGTTATGGTTTTGTTCTCCTTCAACAGGATGCCCCAAAGGCACTTAAGGTCTAAATTACCCAAGGGTGTGCAAGTGCCTTAATGGTGGCAGCTGTGACTCCATTATTGGCACCTGTTACTGCCCTCTGGCTTCATTGGGGCTGACTGCAGTCACAGTAAGTCAATCTACCAATTATGAAGTGGATATGCTAAAGCAGAGTTTTTAAGAACTGTACTTAGAGAGTAAATGTTGTTGCAATTATTACTTAGTAATTTACTGCAATAACAACAAACATCAAATGACCTACATTCTAAATAGAAGAGTGCTTACATCAGGGGTTTGAGAGCTGAAGCAGTGAAGGCAGCCAAAGGCAACCCTTTGGTCATAATCTTTCATATTCCAGCAATGCTAGACTCAAGTCAGGATTGGAAAACCTGTTCTATAAGATAATAGTGGTCTGGGGATGCCTGTGTACACAATATCAAACTCATTGGTTCAAGTTTCACAATTTCATTTATCGAGCTCAAAATTAAGTAGTTCCCCTACTTACCAAAAAGCAACCAGTTCCCTAAAATCTAAAGACTTAACTACCCATCACGAAGACAACTATTGACATAAAGTTTAAGGGACCAGGTGTAAATTAAAGATCCCTTAAGAATGCACTATCTTAGGCACTATAGAGATATTCTTAGCAAATACATTTTGGTCTTATCAGATTTTCCATTTCCTAAATAATTGGGCAGTTTGAAAGATCATAATGATTTTTAGGGAGGCTAGAGGAACAATGCATAGGAGAGTACATGATGGAAAGGTAGTTCTGGCAATACAGTGTTCTTCAACTTATTCGCTGTTGTGGGTGTTCACTTGTGATGCTTCACTGAGCAGCACATTTATATTTTTTGTGCACTATTCTGTATTTTATACTTTAGAATTAAAAGAATAAAAGAATTATCAATAGATCTTTCATAAAAGAAGTGCTGTAATTGCAAGCTTAAGATTCTTTCATTTGGAAGAATGATAACAAAGTTGGTGATCCGGCAGGGTACCAAGTTGCTATGCGCTAAAGACATCCAAATACGCCCATGCAGGTAGTTGCTCTGTCTTCTTTGTATGAGGGTAATTTTAATTATCTTACCTCAGTACCCTGATGTTCTGAAGATAAAAGACAAGTAGGACAAAGTCCTGGCTCCGTGCAGTGGAAAATTGAAACCTAGTGAATACTGCGTCTCAGGCCTCAGCAGCCAAGTTGTCTTTGAGTTAAAGCCAACCCATAAACATCTTCTAAGGAAGGTTCTAACTGGCCCCTTTGTTCCTCAAAGAAAATCATCGAGAGAAATTTCTTAATTCCTCAGGCCAAAGCATCTTCAAGAGTTTTGATTTCCCTGAATATTGGGAGTATTTTTGTCTTCAGAAAGCTGTGATCTTTATACCTGAGTACTTTTCCTGCTTTGTTTTGACAGCGAGGTAGGTCAGAGCCAATTTGCAATCCACCTCTTACAAGTTCAAAGAATTGTGATATTCATTTATGTCTACATTGTAACTATATTTTTTCCTTCACTTGATTCTCATGGGTATTTATTTTATCTTTGAGTGTTATCTATATTTTGATAAGTATCTCAATGAATTTGTGGAATAAAGTTGCAAACAGACAAATTAATAAATGTGTTAATATATTAATAAATTAAAATTTAACTTATATTAATGTAATTAATTTTAAAAGGTAATTTAACAAATCTGTTCATTTTAATAAATAAATAATAATTGAAGAAATTAGCATAATGGATTCTGTATTGATGCGTTGAAGTGTAAGCTGAAATTCCAGAGAGACCTTAAGAGGAAACATACTCAAGATTATGACACACACATGCACGCATGCATGCACACACACACACACACACATTTGCTAAGGCAGCCATGTGGTACAGCAAGACTGAATTTGTAAGAGTCATTTATATCATATATGTAAGTGTTTGACACTAGATATTTGGTTGGAATTCCTGATGTCAACCAAAATTGCACTAAGTAAGCAACAATTTGAACAGTTCCTTTTTTTGTTTTGTTTTTTCAAAGTAATCTTTTAAGTTGAAAACCAAACTGAAGGCAAGACAAGGAAACCTATTTGATTAAAAGAAAGGGTCGTGTATTTACAAGGTTTTTGAAGTCTTGAGTGGCAAAATGTTTTAATAAGAAAAATCTGGTTTTGCCTTGCTCCTTCCTGCAGTTTGTCCTGAGGATCACTATGGGCAGGACTGTGTCCAACAGTGTTCCTGTGGCTCAGGACGGTGTGACCCAGTGACTGGAGGGTGCCAATGTCCACCTGGCCAAATGGGAGCCAGGCATCAGCAGGGTAACAATGGCTACAGGGTCACCTTGTCCGTCCAAACACTGACTAAGCTACACTATGAAAGCAGATTGGTGCCAGGGAATATAATAAAATGGGCATTGTTTATAACACTTTCTTCTTAAGTGTGGCTTTAATAATCTGAAAGTACACACTCTCGTAGAGCCATATAGGAAATAGCCTACTGGAGGGTAAACAAGAATTGAAAATAAAAACAAAGAATAATTTATGTATACTCTTGAGTAGGAGCAAACCTTGAAATAACTTTGGTTAACTTTTGTAAAACTGCCTAAAATTGTGTGTTAGGGATGTCTAACTATAAGAACTGAAAAGTTTTATATTTTCTTCAACTTTCAGAAGCCTATTGAGAGCTGTAAGAAAAATGAGAGACAGAAAGGAAAACATGATCTTTGTTTAAAACTACAAAATTTTCAAAAAGAAAAAACTACAAAACTTTCTTGTCCTAAACCATACTATTCATTATTTTCACAATAATAATCATAATAGAAGAACTCTCAAGTTCAGTGAAATGACATACAGAGAGCCACTTCTCCATTGCACACACAGAGGTGCAAAACCAGTGACCCTTTGTTAAAAAATAAGGGTTGGTTGCATGAGTATGTCTCCAGAGCCACCTTGAACCCCACTGGACATCACAGAGTTGCAGAAAAAATGAGATAAGACCAGGAAGTGCACAGAACCACCATATTTTCAATTCTGCACTAAAATAGAGGGTAATCTATGGATAATAAGCAGCCTTGCAGCCAAAGGGAACTAAGCCTACACACAAACACCCATTGGGTCACATGGAGTTTTACTCTAGGCCCATGAAGTTTCCAACTAGCTGAAATAATTTTTCCAGCCCCGATCCATACCACCCTCCCCTAAAATAGTGTGCACACAAAACTAATCTGATACAAGAAAACAAAAGCAAAAACAAAAACTTGATGAATAAAAAGACCCACGAAAAACCCTCCTCTCATTTTGGAAACAATATATGAAATTATTCAAAGATTTTGTTACTTTTTTAGTGCAAATTCTATAAGAAAGGTGAAGGAGAAAAGGGATAAGAAAACAAAAAGCAGATAGACATAAAGCAGAAAAGTTTTGCTATGGAGCACATGGAAATATTAACCAGAATTTTTTCCAAGAATTTGAAGGACGTAATGAAAAAGCGTTCTCTACAACTTGTGAGTGTGATGCAGAGATACAAGGGTTCATGGAATAAATGAAAAGACAACAAAGGGAAATGAAAAAGTAAGCTGGCAAAGCTCAGAAAGAAGTGGAAATGAAAATTAAACCTCACATCATATAAATGAAGACCATATTGAACACAGATAATAGGAGGATTGAATCTGCTTATGTGACAGCCAGGTAAATGGAGAATAAGCTTGAGGAAAGTTGAAACAAAGAAATGGGAAAAATAGACAAATATATAAATGGAAAAGAAAATATTCAAATATAATATTCAAGATTTTTTTTCTCTGAAATGAAAGATCTGATGCTACAAATTGAATACATTCTATTCCTGTAAAGTCTAGTTAAGACTGATCATAAGCAAGGGAAAGCTCCACTGGGGATAAAAGAAAAAAATGTGAAATCTCATATGAAGAGAGATGAAAAATCAGTCTGGCCTCATGCCTCACAGCGATAATCATAACCATTGCTAGCATGTGGTTAATCAATGCCTATGAAGTTTTGGGGGAAAAATATGACTCAAGTGTTTTACACACAGTTAAACTGTTATTCAACTATAGTATGACTGAAAATAAATAACTATTTTTAATAATAAAAAGTTACTGAGGATCTGGTAGCCATAAAATATTTCTGAAGAAACTGTAGAAGATAAATTTGAACAACCAAGTAATAAATGGAAAATCTCTGGTAAAAAGACTATTAGTGTATTAATCTATTTTTATTAGGGCTAAGTTTAAAACAAATGTGGGAATTATAGTCACATGATATGATAAGTATATAAATATTTAATGTTATAAAAATTTTGACAGTTTAGCAAAATGGACATAAAGTAGAAGAAAAGAGAAGATGGAGAAAGTTAAATATACTCATCTTATTTCTTCATTAGAAGTTGCAAATGAGAGGGACAGATCGCTGTCAAAATGTATTGTTTAAATAAGACAACTCAATAAGCATGTTTGAGTGTATAAAAGTAAATGCTGGAATTTAAAATGCTGGAACTGGGGGAAGGAACAAGATGGCAGAGGAGTAGAAAACCTAAATTTTGTCTAGTCCCAGGAATTCAGCTAGATAGTTATCCAACTATTCTGAACACTTACAAACTCAATAGGAGATTGAAGAAAAGAATAGTAGCAATTCCCTGAACAAAAAAGCAACCACTTTCTGGAAGGTACAATGTGCGAAGTGAATCCAAGGCAATATTTGAGAAGCTAGACTGTGAGGGGTGGGGAGGATGTGGGGTGGGGAAGGGAGCCTCTGTCAGCTGGCTACTGCTAAGTGAAATAGCAGCAGAGCACAAAATCGGAACTTTTAGAAGTCTGCTCTGCTGAGGGATGTCAATCCAGTGGCTAAGCAGGGGTGGAACTCTCACTGGGACAGTGTGTGGTCTCAGGACAATCAGGGTCACAGAAGACCAGTGGTGGCTGAGTGTGGCAGAGCTCCCAAGTATCAGAGTGGGAAAGATGGAGCCGAGGAGTGGGCTTTCAGCTGAGGGTTGCCATAAACTGTGTTCTGCAGCACAGTTGGGCCACTACTCTTTGATCAGGCACTTGACAAGTGGCAGATCCAGAGAGAGTCTCCTTCTTCCCCTGGGGGGTGTGGCACAAGAGCACAAAACAGGAATCTGCTGGGTTTGGAGACTCCAAATTGGGTCATGTGCCAGAGAAAGAAATACTCAGTCACAGGCCGGGTGAGCACAGACCACAACCAGAGACCACAGAGACAGGAGCGATTGATGGCTTTTCTCTGAGGGCTCACTGAGTTCTTGGCTCCTCCAGGGCCAGAGATTGGTAAGCTGCCATTTTCATTCTTGTCCTCCAAAGCTGTACGGAAAGCTTTCAGGGAACAAAAGCTACTGAGACCAAACCCAAACAGATTACTTAGCTGGGCCCCTGGCAATGGCACGGTAGTTCTGCCTAGGGCAGATATATGAGAATCACTGCAAGAGGCCCCTCCCCCAGAAGATCAGCAAGAACATCCAGCAAGACTAAGTTTACTGATCAATGAGAACGGCAAAACTCCAGCACTAGGGGAATACAGCATGTAGAATTCATGGCTTTTCCCCCCATTATTCTTTAGTCTTTCAAAGTTAATTTTTAAAATTTTCTTTATTTTTTTCTTTTTCTATTTTTTGATTTTTTTCTTCTCTCTTTTTTCCACCAACATCTTACCAATACCTTTTTAAAAATCTTTTTTAATTTTCACTTTTACATTCATATTCTATCCCTTCATTGTATTTAACCTTATGGTGCGCGCGCGCGCGCGCGCGTGTGTGTGTGTGTGTGGATGTATAAGTTTTCCTTTCCTTAAAATTTTGGGATAGAGTTCATTCTAACAGACCAAAATATACATTAAATCTGCTTTATGGCTTTGTTCTACTCTCCTGCCTGATCACATTATCTCCTTTTTAAAAATAATTTTTTCATTTCATTTTTTTCTTTCTTTTTGCAACCAATTTCTTATCATAGCAATTCCTTTCTTAAATCTTTTTAAATTTTCATCTTTACAGTCATTTTCCATTCCTTCATCATATTTACATATATATATATGGTTTTCTTTCTTTAAAACTTTGGGAGGCAGTTTCTTCTAAGAGAACAAAACAGACCCAAAATTTATGTGTGGCTCTGTTCTATTCACCATCCTGATCATATTCTTTTTTTTTTTTCCCCTTTCCCCCCAGTTTCGGGTCTCTTCTCATTTGTTTAGTGTATATTTTTTCCGGGATCATTGTTACCCTTTTAGCATTTTGTTCTCTCATTCATCTATTCTTCTGTAGACAAAATGACAAATTGGAAAAACTCGCTTCAAAAAAAAAAAAAAGAGAGAGAGAGAGACTGTAACACCTGCCAGAGACCTAATCAATACGGACATTAGTAAGATGTCAGAACTAGAGTTCAGAATGATGATTATAAAGATATTAGCTGGGCTTGAAAAAAGCATAGGAGATAATAGAGAATCTCTTTCTGGAGAAATAAAAGAACTAAAATCTACCAAGTTGAAATAAAAAAGGCTATTAATGATGTGCAATAAAAAATGGAGGCTCTAACTGCTAGGATAAATGAAGCAGAAAAGAGAATTAGTGATATAGAAGACCAAATGATGGAGAATAAAGAAGCTGAGAAAAAGAGAGATAAACAACTACTAGATCATGAGGGGAGAATTCGAGAGATAAGTGATACCATAAGATGAAACAATACTAGAATAATTGGGATACCAGAAGAAGAAGAAGGCGAGAGAGGGGCAGAAGGTATACTGGAGTAAGTTATAGTGGAGAACTTTCCTAATTTAGGGAACGAAACAGGCATCAATATACAGGAGGCACAGAGAGCCCCCCTCAAAATCAATAAAAATAGGTCACACCCCATCATCTAATAGTAAAACTTACAAGTCTCAGAGACAAAGAGAAAATGCTGAAAGCTTTTCAGAACAAGAGTTCTGTAATCTACAACAATAGAAATATTAGATTGGCAGCAGACCTATCCACAGAGACCTGGCAGGCTAGAAAGGACTGGCATGATATATGAGCACTAAATGAGAAAAATATGCAGCCAAGAATACTATATCCAGCTAGGCTGTCATTAAAAATAGAAGGAGAGATAAAAAGTTTCCAAGACATAGACAAGCTAAAAGAATTTGTGAACACCAAACAAGCCCTACAGGAAATATTGAAAGGGGCCCTCTAAGCAAACTGAGAACCTATAGGTAACATAGACCAGAAAGAAACAGAGACAATATATAGTAACAGTCACCTCACAGGCAATACAATGGCACTATATTCATATCTTTCAATAGTTACCCAGAATGTAAATGGACTAAATGTCCTAATCAAAAGAAACAGGGTATCAGATTGGATTAAAAAAAAAAGACCCATTGATATGCTGTTTGCAAGAGACTCATTTTAGACCCAAAGATACCACCAGATTTAAAGTGAGGGAGTGGAAAACAATTTACCATGCTAATGGACATCAAAAGAAAGCTGGGGTGGCAATCCTTATATCAGACAAATTAGACTTTAAACAAAAGACTATAATAAGAGATGAGGAAGGATCCAACATCATACTTAAAGAGTCTATCCAACAAGAAGATCTAACAATTTTAAATATCTATGTCCCTAACATGGGAGCAGTCAATTATATAAGCCAATTAATAACTAAATCGGAGGAGTACATTGACAATAATATAATAATAGCAGGGTACCTTGAAACCCCCCTCACTGAAATGGACAAATCATCTAAGCAAAAGATCAACAAGGAAATAAAGGCTTTAAATGACACACTGGACCAGATGGACTGCACAGTTATATTCAGAACATTCTATCCCAGAACAACTGAATGCATTCTTCTCTAGTGCACATGGAACATACTCCAGAATAAATCACATCCTGGGTCACAAATCAGGTCTCAACTGGTACCAAAAGATTGGGATCAATCCCTGCATATTTTTGGAACACAATGCTTTGAAACTAGAACTCAATCACAAAAGGAAAGTTGAAAACTCAAATACATGGAGGCTAAAGAAAATCCTACTAAAAAATGAATGAGTCAACAAGGAAATTAAAGAAGAATTAAAAAAAAATCATGGAAACATAGGAAAATGAAAACGCAACTGTTCAAAATCTTTGGGATGCAGGAAAGGCAGTCCTGAGAGGAAACTATATAACAATACAACCTTTCTCAAGAAACAGGAAAGGTCTCAAATACACAACCTAACCCTACACCTAAAGGAGCTGGAGAAAGAACAGCAAACAAAGCCTAAACTCAGCAGAAGAGAAATAATAAAGATCAAAGCAGAAATCAATGAAATAGAAATCAAAAGAACGGTAGAACAGATCAATGAAACTCGAAACTGGCTCTTTGAAAGATTTAAAAATTGATAAACCCCTGGCCAGACTTATCAAAAAAGAAAGAAGACAGACCCAAATTAATAAAATCATGAATGAAAGAGGAGAGATTACAATCATCACTGGAGAAATATACAAACAATTATAAGAACATATTATGAGTAACTATATGCCAGCAAATTAGACAATTTGAAAGAAATGGATGCATTCCTAGAGACATATAAGCTACCAAAACTGAACCAGGAAGAAATAGAAAACCTGAACAGACCCATAACTAGTAGAGAAATTGAATCAGTAATCAAAAATCTCCCATGAAACAAGAGCCCAGAGCCAGATGGCTTCCCAGGAGAATTCTAACAAACATTTAAAGAAGAATTAATACCTATTCTCCTAAAACTCTTCCAAAGAATAGAATTAGAAAGAAAACTTCCAAACTCATTTTATAAGGCCAGCATTACCTTGATCCTAAAACCAGATAAAAACGCATCAAAAAGGAGTATTACAGAACATAATTCTGATGAACATGGATGCAAAAATTCTTACCAAAATACTACCCAATGGGATCCAACAGTACATTAAAAGGATTATTCACCACGACCAAGTGGGATTTATCCCTGGGTGGCAAGTTTGGTCTGCAAATCAATCAAGGTCATACAATACATTAATAAAAGAAAGAACAAGAACCATATGATACTTTTAATGGATGCAGAAAAAGCATTTGACAAAGTACAGCATCCTTTCTTGATTAAAACTCTTCACAGTGTAGGGATAGAGAGTACATACCTCAATATCCATGAAAATCCCACAGCAAATATCATTCCCAACAGAGAAAAGCTGAGAGCTTTTCCCCTAAGGTCAGGAACATGGCTGAGATGTCCACTATCACCTCTGCTATTCAACATAATATTAGAAGTCCTAGCCTCAGCGATCAGACAATAAAAATAAATAAAAGGCATTAAAATTGGTGAAGAAGTCAAACTCTCACTCTTTGCAGATGATATGTGGAAAACCCAAAAGACTCCACCCCAAAACTGCTGGAACTTATATGCAAATTCACTGAAGTGGCAGAATATAAACTCAATGCACAGAAATCAGTTGCATTTCTATACACTAACAATGAGACAGAAGAAAGACAAATTAAGGAGTGGATCCCATTTATGATTGCACCCAAAACTGTAAGATACCTAGGAATCAATCTAACCAAAGAAGCAAAGGATCTGTACTCAGAAAACTATAGAATACTCATGAAAGAAATTGAGGAAGACACAAGAAATGAAAAAACATTCCATGTTCATGTATTGGAAGAGCAAATATTGTGAAAATGTCTATGCTACCTAGAGTAATCTATATGTTTAATGCAATCCCTATCAAGATACCATCAACTTTTTTCACAGAAATGGAACAAATAATTCTAAATTTGTGTGGAACCAGAAAAGGCTGTCAATAGCCAGAAGAATGTTAAAAAGAAAAGAAAGGTTGTCCCATCACAACTCTGGACTTCAAGCTCTAGTACAAAGCTGTAATCATCAAAACAGTATGGAACTGGCACAAAAACAGACACATAGATCAATGGAACAGAACAGAGAGCCCAGAAATGGACCCTGAACTCTATGGTCAATTAATCTTTGACAAAGCAGGAAAGAATACCCAATGGAAAAAAGACAGTCTCTTCAACAAATGGTGTTGGGAAAATTGGACAGCCACATGCAGGAGAATGAAACTGGACCATTTCCTTACATCACACACAAAAATAGTCTCAAAATGGATGAAAGATCTAAATGGGAGAGAGGAATCCATCAAAATCCTTGAGGAGAACATAGGCAGCAACCTTTTTGGCCTCAGCCGTAGCAACTTCTTCCTGGAAGCATCGCCAATGGCAACGGAAACAAGGGCAAAATCGAACTATTGGGACTTAGTCAAGATAAAAGGCTTTTGCACAGCACAAGGAAACAGTCAACAAAACCAAAAGAAAACTGACAGAATAGGAGAAGATATTTGCAAATGACATATCAGATAAAGGGCTAGTATCCAAAATCTATAAAGAACTTATCAGATGCCACACCCAAGGAACAAATAATCCAATGAAGAAATGAGCAGAAGACATGAATAGACATTTCTGCAAAGAAGACACCCAAATAGCCAACAGACACATGAACAAGTGCTCAACCTCACTCAGCATCAGAGAAATACAAATCAAAACCACAGTGAGATACCACCACTCACCAGTCAGAATGGCTAAAATTAACAAGTCAGTAAATGACAGATGTTAGTGAGGATGCAGAGAAAGGGGAACTCTCCTACACTGTTGGTGGGAATGCAAGCTGGGTTAGCCACTCTGGAAAACAGTATAAAGTTCTTCAAAAAGTTGAAAACAGAGCTACCCTACAACCCAGCAATTGCATTATTGGATATTTTCCCTAAATATACAAATGTAGTAATCTGAAGGGGCACATGTACCCCAATGTTTATAGCAGCAATGTCCACAATAACCAAATTATGGAAAGAGCCTGTATATTCTTTATCCAGAATATATATATGTATATATATATGAATATACAAACATATCAATATATCTATAGATATATATCCATGAAAAAAATAGAATCTTTCCATTTACAACAACATAGATGGAACTAGAGGGTATTATGCTGAGTGAAATAAGTCTATCAGAGAATGACAATTATCATATGATCTCACTGATATGAGGAATTTGAGACAAAAGCATCATAGGGGAAGGCAGGGATAAATGAAACAAATGAAACCAGAGAGGGAGACAAACCATAAGAGACTCTTAATCTCAGGAAACAAACCGAGGGTTGCTGGAGGGGAGGTGGGTGGGATTGGGAAGGGTATGTGCTAAAGTGAGTGCTGTGAATTGTGTAAGACGGATGAATCACAGACCCATACCCCTGAAACAAATAATACATTATATGTTAATAAAAAAAATAATAAAATAAAATAAATAAGCATTTCATCAGAAAAAAATAAAATGCTGGAACTGAGAATTTTTAAGAAGAAAAACATAGCCAGCTAAAATCAGGCGGAGGAGAGGAATGAGAAAAATTAGGAGAAAGAATCATATTAATTCCATTACCACTTTTGCTGCTGAGCCAATCTATGCTAAATAAGAAATTAATTATGCTATGTAATAATATATTCTTTGTCTAAAGAAGAGTCTGTAGATCATATAAAATTATGACTTAACTTAGAGACAGATAGCGTACATTTTTCCCTGTTTCTCCCTCTAAACAGTAAAAATTCTAGTCTAAAACAAACATAAAACAAACATAAAAATCTAAAACAAGCATAAAAATCTCTGATGTGGAGAGAACAAGGCAGACTCACTAAGGACTTCAGGACTTTAGGGAACGGGAATGGTGAATTCCCTGGGTTTTCATTTTTGACTCATATATCCTGGGCTGGGTGGTGGAAAAGCTGAAACCCAGAAGACCAATGGGTGCAGACAAAAAAATGGAAAAAAATGTCCAAGATATGCTTGCTTTCTCTAAATGAAGACAAGGAAACGGGCAGTCAATCAAGACAGAAAACTCTTAGACAATGACTGCTAAGTACTCCAGTCGAACACGGAAGAATAAAACTTCATCCTTGACTCCAACACTACTAGCAAAGGCCAGGTGAAGAGTCTACCCTTCAGACTCCACAGGGATATATGAGGCACCACTGCCCTGCACCAACATGGTGTGAGAAAAAGGGCTGGGACTTTCATCTCTGCCACATTGGAATGTATCTCCTGCCCTGGCAATTGTGAGTAGAAACTATGTGGAGACCGTGAACTTCTACTCCCATCAGACAGTATGGAGACACCATTATTTTTTTCAAGGGTGGTGTCATAGGAAGTCCAGTGGACAATTAGGACTTTCACAACCACCAAATATCAACAAAGCTATCCTGTGCAGTGTCAGTGGAGGTGGAGTGTGCAGCCGTAAGAGGCATTTCTACCCCTCTCTCAGATAGGTGCCAACAGAGGCCCCATGGGAAGACTGAACCCTCACACTGGCATAGTAGGAATAAGACACATTTGTGCCCCCTCTCATTTGGAGGCTCTGGGAGAACTCTAACTGATGAACCACTTTCCTTGCAAGTACAGTATCATAAGATACTTGCTAAAATGAGATCCAGAATCTCATATCATAATATTCAAAATATCCACATTTCATTAAAAAGTTATTCATCATACCAACAACCATGAAAATTTCAACTTAAACAAGAAAATAATCAACCAACACCAACATTCAAGTGACACTGATTATAAATTATCTGATTGGAATTTTAAATAAGCCATTATAAATAAAAATGCTTCAGTGAGCAACTATGGCCATAGATGAAAATAATTTTAAAAGATGAGAAGAAAAATAGAAAAATAGAATAAGAATAAAACAAAGAATAAGAAACATAAAGAAGAACCAAATAGAAACTTGAGAATTGGAAAATATAATAATCAAAAGAAACAAAAATACACCAAATATAACCCAACAAATGGAGTTGATAGTAGAATGGAGGGGACAGATGGACAGATCAGTAAATTTGAAGATAAAACAGTAGAAAATTCCCCAATCTAAACAATAGACAGGGAAAAGGAAAGAATTGACAAAAAAGAGAGAGAGCCTCAAGGACCTCCTGTGGAACTATTAAAAAAGATCTAACTTGAGGCACCTGGGTGGCTCAGCCATTAAGCATCTGCCTTTGGCTCAGGTCCTGATCCCAGGGTCCTGGAATAAAGCCCCTCATTGAGCTGTCTGCTCAGTGGGTGGAAGGCCTCCTTCTCCCTCTCCCACTCCCTTGCTTTTCCTTTCCCTCTCTCGCTGTGTCTCTCTCTGTCAAATAAATAAATAAAATCTTTAAAAAAAAAAATGTAACTTTTTTGTTGTTATCCAAATCCCAGAGGGGAGGAGAAAAAGAATAGGGCTGAAAAATGTTTAAAGTAATAATGGTTGGAATTTCTTAAACACGACAAAAAATATAAACCTACAGATTCAAGAAGCTGTGTGAATGACAAACAGGATAAACTTAAAGAAATCTGCAAAAGACATATCAACACTAAACTTCTAAAGACTAAACAAGTCTTGAAAGCAACAAGAGAGAAATAGCACCCATGTTAGCTTAGAAAAAAAGACTCCAAAATAAAATGAAAGTAAATAAATGGGTACAACCATACAAAACACATGTGAGAAAAATAAAACAGTCATCATGATATCAGTATTAAACAATGTTAAATTTTATGGCAACAAGCAACTAATGGGAAGGGCGTTTATAATAATAAAGAATAAAAATGATAATGAAAATTGAAGTATAATGAATATGTATAAAACCAGCACCAGTATTAAAATTCATAAAGCAAAACCATAAGCTATAAAAGGAGAAATAGACAGCAAGAGCTTATCAATAGAAGACTAATTCATTAATGTAAACTCATACACATAAAGCTGCATACACATATGCAGGAAAAAATAAGTTTATAGAAGTTTGAACATAATTAGTAAGGCATGTCCAATTGTTGTAAACCAAACTCTGTTCCCTAAAAAAAAATTATATCTTTTTCAAGTATCCATAAAACACTCACAAAAATTGAAAAAAAAAAGTAAATCAATTCCAAAAAGTATGATTTATGGCATTCTATGATCACAAAGTAGTGAAATAAGAACTAATAATAAAACTAACTTCTTATCAGGGAAAAAAACCACCACACTATACTACATGGGCATTTTGAAATCTCCTTTTTAGATTATCAATGGCTCAAAAAGGGCAAAAAAAAAAAAAACAGTATTTCAGAAATTTAAAAACAGTAGTAAGGACAGTCATATCCCATGAGGTAGAGCCAATTCAGAATATAGAAGAAAATTTACATTCTAACATACTTGTGTTAGTAAATAAAAAATGAAGAAAATAAGTTAAAAAAATAAAATAAACAAAGTAAAAATGAGGAAATCTAAAGTAAAACATAGGAAAAATATGAATTATTTAATAAATTATGTTAAGTCAAATGACCAGCAACTAGACAAAAAGTAAGTATTGTGAAAGTAATTTGGTTCACCAAAATTACTTCCAAGTGTATAAAGTACTTAGAGATAAATGATGAAAACTCTGAGAGTACTAGAATTACCATTAGGATTTTTAAAAGTTAGTTTGGAAAGCCATATTATAAATCTTGACAAAAATTCAGAGCCCATAAAAGAAAAAAATAATCCATGGTGTTTTGATTTTAAAAAAGTAAAAAAAAATCTCCAAGGCATAAAACACATAAAAAGTATCAAAAAAATCTTTTTAAATGGAAGAAAAAAAGACCAATTTTTTTAATAAGCCAGGAGTTATTATCTATTAGTAAGAAAAGAATCTATGATACCTATAGATCTTTTGAAAAGATGATAAGCATCATGCATAATGTAAGAAATCCAAATTAAAGTTGCATTTATATAACATCTTTAGATTTTTTTTATTAACATATAATGTATTATTTGCTTCAGGGGTACAGGTCTGTGAATCATCAGGCTTACACAATTCACAGCACTCACCATAGCACATACCCTCCCCAATGTCCATAACCCAGCCACCCTATCCCTCCTTCCCGACCCCCCAGCAACCCTCTTTAGATTTTTGTAATATACTAGTTTTACGAAAGAAAATGGCACATTGGTAATCCTTCTTACTAAATTTGTAAATCTCTTTGTAAGGAAATTTGATACTATTTGTCACCGTTTAGAAGCCATATTATTTTATTAAAAAAAAAGTCTTCTGGTGACTTACCCCACAGATACAGTGGTATATTTGAATAAAGACTTCCATAAGGATATTCATTACAGTGTCACTCATAGTAGCAAAATATTTTAAACAACCTACTTGCTCACCAATAGTGCTGTGGTAAAATAAATCTTACTAGATGCAATAAGTCCTATGCAGCTGATAAAAAACAATGGTGCAGGTCTATTATATGTACTAATTTAGAAAAATCTTTGGAGTTAGTAAAATTTCTTGGGAAATTTTACTTATAGAAGAAACAAATTTCATGAAATTATGTATCTATATTATTTTGGGGGATAAAAAAGGTTAAAGGGTAAGAGAGATACACATATATATGCTTTTCTAGGTATGGACTATTTCTGGATATATTCAGTCATTTATCTATTCAACTCAAAAATACTTATTTAATGCCAATGCCTGTTTTAAACATATGGAACATATGGGTAAAATACATAATATCCCAGTCTTGCAATTTGCTTTCTAGTGGAGAAGAGAGTGAACAATTAACATAATTAATAAGTTATATGTATGTTTAAAGGGAATAAAATCAATGCGAAGAGAAAAAATAGAGCATGATGTGGGGCTCCAGAGAGGTTTATGGGTTGAAATTTTATTTATTTTATTTTATTTTATTTTACTTTATTTTATTTTATTTTACTTTACTTTATTTTGGTGGTTTGAAATTTTATATCTAGTGGTAATTCCACCATTAATTGTGTAGCTGTAACTGTATTTTAAAAAAACAGAATTTAAAACTTTCATTGGGTACTTAACTTTAAGTCAAATAAACGCAGAAAAGAAAGTGTCATACAGATTGAATTCAAGTATGAACTCCGTTATGTATTAAACAAATGTCTTTGGGCAAATAAGAAAAAAATATCTCTAATGTCTCTCCCACTAGATGGAATAGAAAGAAACATTGATGAGAAGTCAGAAGTTCTAGATTGGAATCTCAGTTTTTATCTTTCCCGGCTACTTAGGCCTGAGAAAGAATTAAGTCTCTAAACCTCAGCTTTCTCAAGTGTAAATAAGAATACTGTTACCCACATCAGAGGGATATTTGTGAGCATTAAATGAGATAATTCATGTGGAAAATATCATTATGTAAAAATACTATAAACTAGAAAGTAAGTATGACAGGACTTCGGCCAAATCTAGCCACAAATGTGTTTGAATTGGCTGATACAATTTTGGCTTCCACAAGTGCTGTAAAGCAATTTTAATTAGTTGCCAACTTTCAAAGATTAAATGATTTCATATAAGGTAGATTTTGAGTTTTCCTGAAGAAAAAAATCGTGTTAGCTGGCTATATTGGGCTATACTCCTCACGGCAAAACCAGTTAAATGTGAGTAGTGCTTACTCTCCTACAGGGGGCACTTCCCATCGTTCTGTCATTTTCTCTAGACCATGAAGGCTCCATGTTCCTTATGTCTGATAAGCTTTTCTCATTTGCACCTTATCCCTTCTTCACAGTGGTTCTTCTGTGTCGCCCACCACTGTATGCTAAAGTGCTTTTCAGACTTCAGCACAAAGTCATCAAGGAGTAAAGCTTCTTATCTCTCTTTATCGATTTTGATATTAAGTATATAAAATGCTCCAATGCCAATCTGGGATTGACCTCTGTTCACTAGGGCATCTTCAGTTCCCAAAGTATACCAAGCGTATAGTTATAAGCACAATAAAAGTGCGTAGTGTGATTGAAAACATAAACAAATGATCATCCTTGCTACCTTAAGGTATCATTTGAGTAGTTGTTTTAATTTGAACTTTTTCTTATGCTTTTGCTATTAGATATGATTACTCCATCTGAAACAGAGAAAAATATTTGTTCAGGTGATATTTTTATTCAGTTTGGTATATATATGTACACATATATGTGTACATATATGTATGCGTATTTATATATGTATATTTTATTTTTACTGTAGGATGTCCCCAAACAGTGTATGGCCCAAATTGTGAGCTAAAATGTACCTGTAAAAATGGTGGACTTGGCCGCCCTGTGGACAGAATTTGTACCTGTGGTCTTGAATGGACAGGAAATTACTATGAAAAAGGTAAGTTGATTATCACCTTCTTTTATTCAATAAAATTCTAGGACATACTGCTGCTGTTTGATAAAATACAGTAGAGACCTGTGAAGAGGCTATTTTCTAATAAGTTCATGAAAATTATTTATATTTATGACTCCATTTCCAATAAAAGTAGTGTTATGTTAATAATGATTTATTTTAGTTACCTTACCGGAATACCACATGAAAATCCTTAAAACCCCTAAGTAATTGAAAAAGTATTAATTAATGTGAAAGAACTCTTATGAGACTGAAACCCCATTCCCCCTCCAGCTCTGTTTAAGCCTGAAGACTTCGTGGATGGCAGGTTTGATGGACCTTGCGTTTCCTGGCATGACGCAGAAGATGCCCAACCACCACTGAAGCATTGAGGCTGGCAGAGTAGAAGACGCAGGGCCCTGGCTAGAGCCAGTCCACATTAAGAGCAGGCCCAGCTAGGGGTGCCTGGGTGGCTCAGTTGGTTAAGCATCTGCCTTTGGCTCCAGTCACGATCCCAGAGTTCTGGGATCGAGCCCCACGTCAGGCTACCTGCTCAGCAAGGAATCTGTTTCTCCCTCTTCCCCTTTGCTCTCCCTAACTTGTGTGCTCACTCTCTCACAAATAAATAAATAAAATCTTAAAAAAAAAAAAGAAAAAGAGTAGGCCCAGCTGCAAGGGTCAAAGAGGAGGACTCTGGGAACAGAGGTCTCCCACCTTCACATCATTCAGAAAAAATTATTCATGTACCACCATGAATTTTTTTTTATTTATAAGTGACATGCATGTGCTTTTCAACTAACATGTTATGTATATTTTAAAACACATATAAAGTTTTAAATTGATAAAAAATGAATAAAGATAAATATTGGTTTTTATTCTCATGTTTTCTTTCCGGACCACAATTGATTATTTTGTGCAACACCTGAGAGTATACTCCTTATTTAGAGCATGCTATTGTAGGAGATGATGTTTTATTTTGGCAGAATAGAGAGAAAGGGTTCTGACAGTGAGGCTAAGTGTGGATAGGAACACTGTGTGGGGACCTAACCTTGGAGTACCCCGAGTGGAAAAAAATGCACAGTGAACTTTCACGTAAATGGTTTCACCCATGGGGGCTATTACTCTTTAGATCTGTGGCCCTAACTTACCATCACAGTGGCTGTGATTACCCACCATCCTTTACTGCTAATCTGACTGTCATGAAATTTAGCAGCATGGCATAGAAGATGGTACCATGCAGTAAGAGTGATTAGATCCATATGCTAATTCCTGCAATGCTGATACAATGCTCTGTGCCTTTGGGAATATCACAGTCTCTCCAGGATACGTTTTTCCCATCTGGAAGTGAGGGTAAAGACACTTTGAAATAACAACCCTTCTAAATCTAACATCGAAGATTGTTTTTCAGGGATTATTTTTTTAACATGGATATTTTCCCTAATTTATGGAAAACATCTCTCTCTCTTTTTTTTTTTTTAACGTAGGCTTCATGCCCAGCATAGAGCTCAACACAGGGCTTAAACTCATGACCCTGAGATCTAGATCTGAGCTGAAATCAAGAGTCAGATGCTTTAATGACTGAGCCACCAGGTAACCCACGTGGAAAACCACTCTCACCAATTTTTTGATGTTCGGGATTACTAGATCAGAATAATAGCAGTACTTTAAAAATAGAACCATCACGTTCATATTTTTTTTAATTCCAAGTTGGATAATTCTCTGGCATTTCGGAATATGAGATATTTTAACTTTTGATTCTATCATTTAAACTATTAATATGGAACATTTCAAACATATGCAAAAGTTGCTGAGCCATCGGTAAATACAAATATAATTTTGCAACGTATTATAAAATTCTCCATGTGAGGTTGTACCATTTTGCTTACGCACAAGAAATATACAGAATGCCTATTTCTTCACAGCTTTATCAAAAGATTATGTTATCAAAATTTTGGTAAGAAATGTTATATCAATGGAGTTTTCATTTCATTTTTATTATTATGAAATTTTTTATCATCTTCCCTAATGGATCAAGATCTTTTACATTTTTTCTTATAAACTATTTGTTCATAACCTTAGCTCATTTTTCTATAAGTTTTTTGGCTTTTTCTTCTTTAATATTAGAAGTTCTGTGTCTATAAACATATACATATATATATAGATATTAATTCTTTGTTGTGAATCATTCACCTTAACTTGAGAAAATTTGTTCTTTGTCTTTTTATTATGCCTATAGTATGTGTGTTTGTCACCTGATTGGTTATCTGTCAATGTATAAGAAACCATCCAAAGGCTTAGACTCTTAAAACAATTTATTATTCTCTTGTGATTCTGAGGATTAACTGAGTTCAGCTGAGGTACTCTTCTCTCAGAAAATAGCTGGGGACGGAGCTCTTTGGACACTCAACTGGGTAGGAATAGAAAAGATAACCTCCTCATTTACACATCTGCCACCTCACTGTTCCTCCATGTGGATTCTTTCTCCTCATCATAGTCAAGTTGGACTGCTAACAGAATAAATAAGGTGATTTAAAATTTTTTTTACAGTTATGAAGTCTGGGAAATCTAACATTAAAGTTCCAGGCAATGTGGTTCCTGGAGAAAGTCCTCTTTTCTGATTTGTATATGGCCTTCCTCTCATTTTTATCCTCTTGTGGCAGACAGAAAGTATGAAAGCTCTCTCATGTCTCATCCTACGAGAACATTAGTCCCATCATAAATTTCCATCCTCCCTTGTATGGCCTTTTTCTCCAACAGGATAATTGGGTTTTTTAGGTGACTGCTGATTTCCTGAAGCTTAAGTTATCAGGTCTTCCGAAGGCTTGGAAATGATGTAACATCATTTCCACCACATCCTACTGGATAAAGCAGGTCATAGGATCAACCCAGATTCCATGCAGGATGGGCAGCACAAGAGTGTGAATCCCAGAGGATATGGTTTATTAGGAGCATCTTTGGGTTATAAATTCTCCATGATTTGAAGTTTGTTACTGTTTGTAATAAAATGTATCTTTTATACTCTAATTGTGAAAAACTTTGAGTCATAATTAGAAATATATTTTCCATTTTCAAGTTTTATAGGAATTCACCCATGTTTTCTTTTAATGCTTGTATGATATCATTCTTGACATTTAACATTCTGATCAATGTTAAGTATTTTTCTTGGTGTATGGTGTAAAGAATAGATCCATTTTCCCTTTATATGGCTTTTCAGTTATCATAATAAAGTTTTTACAAGTCTGTCTTCCCCACTGATTTGAGATGCAATCTTCATCAAATACTAAACATGTATATACAATTAGGTATAGTTATGGATGCTTTGTTTTATTGGTCTATTTATATGCAAATAAAATACTTTTTTATTATGAGTCTTTATTATATGTATTTGTATCAAATAGGGCTACCTACCCTTCATTTCTTTTACAGAAATTTCCTGGCACTACTTTTATTCATTTGTCCTACTAAATGAACTTTATAATTAAATTGTCTAGATGCAAACAAAATAAATAATTAAGTTTTTAATTGTTTTTGGTTTTTTTATTGTTGTTTTATTGTTCTCTGCATTTACTGTGTTAGGGAGAATTAATATATTTATGATATTAACTTATATTATCCAAAGACAAGCATGGTCTATCTATTTGTTCAGTAATTTTGCTTCCCATTAAGTAAAATGCTGGGTTTTAATATTCATATTGAGATAAGCTATGAATTTTCTAGTTTATTCACTGCTTTTACTGAATTTTTGTGCCAGTACCACACCGTCTTGATGATTACAGCTTTGTAATAGAGCTTGAAATCAGGAATTGTGATTC
>CM052799.1:109108282-109161954 GCA_028533885.1 Nasua narica
CCTAGAATTGCTCTTCTTCCTCTCTTCTCCCTCCTGTTGAGTATGCTGGCTTTTAAAATGATTTATTAACTATCTAGATGAACTTCTGGGTTCCGACTCTATCTCAACCTCCTACTTCTCCGCCATCTTGCTCCTCCTCCTGCTTTTACTGAATTTTTAAATGAATTTCTTCTTCTTTTTCTTTTTAAAGATTTATTTATTTATTTCAGAGAGAGCAAGAGAGACCACAAGAGGGAGGAGGAGGAGGGAAAGGGAGAGAGAGAGAATCTCTATCAGACTCTGCACTGAGTAAGGAATCTCATATAGGGCTCGATCCCAGGACCCCAAGATGATGATCTACTGAAACAAAGAGATGGTATTTAAGTGACCATGCCATCCAGACACCTTGTGAATTTTTTTCAAATGTATTTTCTACATCTACAGAATTAATAATGTGATTTTTCTCTTTAGCCTGAAAATATGATGGATTTATTAATGAATTTTTTAATGTTGAATGACCTTACATTCTTGGAATAAATACTATTATTTCATGATAGGCATGATATATTATAATATATTGTTAGTTTCTGTGTGCTTATATTTTCTACGAATTAGCATCAGTATTCATAGGTAAAATTAGGCTTTAGTTTTTTATGTATTTTGTCAAGTTTGGGAATTGATGTTATACTCAATAAAATGTATTTGAAATTTCTCTTCCTTTTCAGTGCTCTGGAATATGGTATATAGTAAGGTGATAATCTCATCTGCAAAGGTTTATATAATTCCGTTTAAAATCTAGGACTGGTGGGATTTTTGTTGCTGTTGTTTTAATTCAGAAACTATTTACTATTTTCTTTATTGTTTTTGTATTATAATTAGCTTATCTAAGTTTTCTGTCTCAAATAAGCTGTCTTCTATAACTTTTCCATTTCATTTAGGTTTTTATACTTATATGAACTATGCTTTTTGTATTTATTCTTTTTGATGGTTATTCCACATTTTTTAAAAGATTTATTTATTTGTCAGAAAGAGAGAGGAAGAGAGAGAGCACAAGCTGGGGAGCAGTAGGCAGAGGGAGAAGCAGTCTCCCCATGGAGCAAGTAGCCTGGTCTATCCCAGGATCCAAGGATCATGACCTGAGGCAAAGGCAGACACTTAACCAACTGAGCCACCCAGGTGTCCTGTTATTCCACATTTAAAAAAATAAAAAATTGTGTGTTATTTATGCTTTTGTCTTGATTAGGTCAGTTAATGATTTGTCCACTTTTATTCTTTGATCAATTGTTTGTTTCTGTCTTTAAACTCATTACAACAAATTCACTTGTCTTAACTACAACTAATGCTTCGGTGGTTTCTTTTTCAGAATGTTCTCCTGGTTATTATGACCCAGGCTGCCATTTTAACTACTCATGTCAAAACAATGGAATTTGCAATAGGTTTTCTGGAAACTATGAGTGCCTCCAATGTTACCATGGTAGGGAATGTGAATGTGGTAAACAGAGATAATGAGTGGGCATATGGTGTTGACAAGTTTTAAGCTTCAAAAAGTGCTTTAAATCATAGAAGTAATATATTCACATTATATAAAATTAGATAAACTGCTAATGATATAATGTATATTCTTAAAATGGAGTTTTTATCTCTAATTTAAGTTCTAGATGCTGGCAAATGCCATAATCAGTAATTGAACTTGTTCAATCTTTTTTAATTCTTGTCCAAAAAACAATTCTATGGTTCCATGAACATCTGGAGTATACACAGGCAGAGGAGTCAGCTGCCAGATTTTTTTAACAAAGTTATTCTCCTTCTTCTGGCTGCCTTTAAGCAAAGTATAGAAAAGGAAACTGCTTATTTCATGTTAATCTAGGCTTAACCCTGAAATGTCTGCTTTCAAGTTCTCCTTAAACATATTTATATCACTTCTTCATTTGGACTCAATATTTTCATCTAAAATTAGAAAAAGGGGGAATTATACAATAATTTGTTTTAGGCATCAGGAGTCCCTGATGGACAACAAAGTTAACAAATTAAGATGTGAGACCTTAGGCTCTACAGTTAGTTATATATGGCCAAATCTACCATATAAAAGATGTATAAACTATTATTAACTTCTGTAAGTTTCAGTTTCAACAAATGTAAAATGAGGAAAAGAATAACACCTCCCCTAAAAGATTATCATCAGGACTAAATTAGAAGATACATATAAGTATTAAACACTGAGATATGTGCAAAAACTTGAAAAATATTATTTAGAAGTAAAGAGTTTTTTGAACTTCTGAAATAATATTAATGTTTAAAATTGTTCCCATGCCTTTCAACTTGTTTTTAGGCTCTGGCAAATATATTTTGTAGGAATAAATCTTATTAAACCTTTTGAGGTTTAGAAATCTTGCCAACTACTCTGAGGTTTCTTGTGCCAGAAAGTATGGAACCAAACATTTTGTGGTTTTTGTTTATTTTTTTGTTTTGTTTTCACAATTGGAGTAATAGTATGAGAGAGGAAAAATAGATCTATTCAAGGCCCATAAATTTCATCTTCTATGCAGTGGATTATCAAGGAAGATTTTCAGCAGACAAGAGACATCACTCTTGAAACAAAGTGAAACAAAGTGAAAGTGGGTACATTCACTGATTATTGGGAAAAACAGTCATCAGTAGTGTCTGTGGGAAGTTATAATGATAGTCTAGGATTTTAAAAATATAGACTGGGATAAAAATGGGAATGAATGAAAAGAAGATTATTTTGGGAAAACAATTGACTGTATTAGGCAATTGATTTGGACATGGAGATGAGGAAAACAAAGGAATCAAAGATGGTTCTAAAGTTCTTTTTTTAATATTTTATTTATTTATTTGACAGAGAGAGAGAGAGAGATCACAAGTAGGCAGAGAGGCAGGCACAGAGAGAAGGGGAAGCAGGCTCCCTGCTGAGCAGAAAGCCCGATGCAGGGCTTGATCCCAGGGCTCTGAGATCATGACCTGAGCTGAAGGCAGAGGCTTTAACCCCCTGAGCCACCCAGGCACCCCATGGTTCTAAAGTTCTAAGCCAGGGAGCCTAAAAGAATAATAGTATTACTTAGAGAAATAGAGAAGTTGAGCAAAACAACATTTATGAGCTCAGTTTTATATATAATTAAAATAAAGGAGATAAAGAATAGTTCATTTTGGAAGGAAAACTTCAAAACTCATTCTATGAGGCCAGCATTACCTTAATCCAAAAACCAAAGACCACACTAACAAGGAAAATTACAGATAAATATCCCTGATGAACATGGATGCAAAACTTCTCAACAAGACGCTAGCTAATTGGATCCAACAGTACATTAAAAAGATTATTCACCATGACCAAATAGGATTTATTCTTGGTATGCAAGTGTAGTTCAACATCTACAAATCAATCAATGTGATACACTACATAAATAAAAGAAGGAACAAGAACTAATCAAACTCAACACCCAAGAAATAAACAAATAAAAAGCCAGTCAAGAAATGGGCAGAAGACATGAACAGACATTTCTCCAAAGAAGACATACAAATGGCTAATACAGACATGAAAATATGCTCGACATTAGTCATTATCAGGAAAATAGAAATCAAAACTACAAGAAGCTCACACTGGTCAGAATAGCTAAAATTAACAACTCAGGAAACAACAGATGTTGGTGAGGATTCAGAGAAAAGGGAACCCTCATACACTGTTAGTGGGAATGTAAACTGGTGCAACCACTCTGGAAAACATTATGGAAGTTCTTTGAAAAGTTGAGAGTAGAGCTACCCTATGACCCAGCGATTGCACTACTAGGTGTTTCTCCAAAGAATTCTTCCAGAATTCTTCCGCATCCTCGCCAACAATTGTCATTTCCTGACTTATTAATTTTAGCCATTCTGACTGGTGTGAGGTGGTATCACATTGAGGTTTTGGTTTGTATTTCTCTGGTGCCAAGTCATGTTGAGCATATTTTCATGTGTCTGTTGGCCATTTGGACGTCTTCTTCACAGAAATGTCTATTTGTGTCTTCTGCCCATTTCTTGATTAGATTATCTGTTCCTTGGGTGTTGAGTTGTTGTTTATAGATTTTTGATACTAGCCCTTTATCTGATATGTCATTTGCAACTATCTTCAGTTGTCTTTTGTTTTTGTTGACTGTTTTCTTTGCTGTGCAAGAGCTTTTTATCTTGATGAAGTTCCAATAGTTCATTTTTGCCCTTGCTTCCCTAGTCTTTGGCAATGGGTCTAGGAGGAAGTTGCTGCCGCTGAGGTCAAAGAGGTTGTTGCCTGTGATATCCTCAAGGATTTTGATGGATTCCTGTCTTCCATTTAGATCTTTCATCCATTTTGAGTCTATTTTTGTGCTTGGCTTAAGGAAATGGTCCAATTTCATTCTTCTGCATGTGGCTGTCCAATTTTCCCAACACAATTTGCTAAAGAGATGGCCTTTTCTCCATGGACATTCTTTTCTGCTTTGTTGAAGATTAGTTGACCACAGAGTTGAGGGTCCATTTCTGGGCTCTCTATTCTGTTCCGTTGATCTGTGTCTGTTTTTGTGCCAGTACCATACTATCTTGATTACAGCATTGTAATAGAGTTTGAAATTCAGAATTGTGATGCCACCACCTTTCTTTACCTTTTCAACATTCTTCTGGCTATTCAGGGTCTTTTCTGGTTCCATACAAATTTTAGGATTATTTGTTCCATTTCTGTAAAAAAATTGATGATATTTTAATAGGGATTGCATTAAATATGTAGGTTGCTCTAGGTAGCATAGACATTTTCACTGTATTTGTTCTTCCAATCCATAAGCATGGAACTTTTTTCCATTTCTTTGTGTCTTCCTCAATTCTTTCATGAGTATTCTATAGTTTTTTGAGGACAGATCCTTTGCCTCTTTGGTTAGATTGATTCCTACATATCTTATGGTTTGGGGTGCAATCATAAGTGGGATCAACTCCTTAATTTCTCTTTTTTCTGTCTTGTTGGCGTATAGACATACAACTGATTTCTGTGCATTGATTTTATATTCTGCCACTTTACTGAATTCATATATGAGTTCTAGCAGTTTTGGGATGGAGTCTTTTGGGTTTTCCACATAAAGTATCATATCATCTGCAAAGAGTGAGAGTTTGACTTCTTCACCAATGTTAATGCCTTTTATTTCTTTTTGTGGTCTGCTGAAAAACCCACAGCAAATAATATTCTCAATGATGAAAAACTGACAGCTTTTCCCCTAAGGTCAGGAACAAGGCAGGAATGTCCACTATCATCACTGCTGTTCAACATAGTAGTAGAAGTCCTAAAAAACAATTCTATATTGTACTTCATGGGCCATCTAAGGAAAATTTCCAAATATTGAATTTCACTAACTTTAAAACTTAACTTCCTCATAATATGCCAACATGTATATATATTATATATACATTATATTCTTTGTTTTCTATTCCCTTTCTCCTTCTTCTCTTCCTCCCCTGCTTTCCTCATACCCACTTTTGCCACACATTCCCAGGAATTCATCTATTAAGAACTATATGAATCACTTTCCACAGACACTCTTACTTACTTCAAGAATTTGATTGAAAAACCATTCTCACTAAATTTAGCCTGAATCTGAAGTTTGAAAACATGTTTTAGGTGTTTAGGGTATTAAAGGGTTTTGGCAAAGTCTTTGTAAGACTATAGCACATCATAGAAAATTCTATCTACTTGAAAATGTTTTAACATTTTCTTATGGATTTTTTCTAGACTACTTGTAGAGAATGGCATTTCATATATTCATTTATCTACATGACTAAATTATTGTCAATATTCATGTCCAAAATAATTTTTTCTGGTTTTCTAATTCTTTGTTCTCATTTCTTTCTTTGGTCCTGGGGGTGGAGGGAAATGACCAGAGCAAGTCCTTTAATTTTCCCTTTAACTTATTCTTAAAACCAAAATAACCTTCTGACATTTCCATTTTCTAGTGTGCCTTCCTGGATTTTATGGCTTGAATTGCGCTCACATCTGTGACAGCAAATATGGAACCAGTTGTGATTCAGTGAGTGGACAGTGGATTTGCCCAGCAGGTTTCCATGGCAGCCAGAGTGAAGTTATAGGTATAGCAAGGACATTGTTAGATACATGGGAATTCTGCATGACTATGAGATCTTTCATTCAAAAGGCAAAAATATAAACTCAAATTGAAAACATGGAATAATCACCTAAACTTCAGACTTGGACATTAAGAAGACAGGAATTCGTTCTATGCCAATATCATGGTTGTTTCTGGTTTTGTTGCTGATTGGTCAAAATGTTTTGCCTCCCATAAATGAAATTGTGTAATATCTTAAAACATCACTAAACTATTAGTCTTCAATGGGCCAAGAAGCTCCCTTTGAATGAAAAATATGTTACTCAATGTTTTTAAAAGACTGCATTGGGTTCAATGGTATTAAAATAAATACAAGGGCTTTATGAAAAAAATATATTTAAAAATGTGAAATAGGCATTTATCACAAGAAAATAGTGGCAGCCATAAATGTGGATGAAGAGATAGAGGTGGGAATTTGGGCTACTTAGTTTAATATAAGATATTACAAAATCCTAGAAAACTGATCAGCCTAATTTGAAACAGTGCCAGACTATACAGTTCTCAATAAATAACTCGAAGTCCAATTTTCCTCTGTATTATATACACTCTTGTGCATATAATTACAACCATGGTGATGATATAATGATAGTGATAAATTTGACTTTATGTGAACCAAAATTATTGTCTTTAAAATAGATTTATATATTAGTCCCACACCATATCCACATATGTCACTAGGTCTTACATACACTATTTCTTGCCCATCTTTTATTCATTTATTATTTAGTGATTCAATAATGTACACTTGTACTCAGGTCATGATCTCAGGGTCCTGGAATCAAGCCCCACATCAGGCTCTCTGCTCAGCAGGAAGCCTGCTTCCCCGTCTCTCTCTGCCTGCCTCTCTGCCTACTTGTGATCTCTCAGTGTCGAATAAATAAATAAAATCTTATAAAAAAAATAATGTGCACTTGTTATGTGCTTGTTTCTACATTAAAATCTGGGAATCTGGCAGAAAACATGGAGCTTACAGTCTGAGGAGGTGTACAATAAATAACATTTTGAGGAAAAATATTAAAATACACTTAGCTAGTAGACTCAGTCCCCTCTCTTAAATTCCTATCTTCAAATAGCTTACACACACTCTAACAGAGACAAACTATTGTCAAAATAAATCCATTTTAAGACCTGATGTGAAATCATGTACACAGTGCAGCTTCTTTCTGAGAATTCCAAAACTTCCCTCTCTTCTCCTGACCAAAAAATATCATTTTACCACCCCACTTTGCTACTTCGGACTTCATCTTGAGGAAACTATTATCTTTAATCTCACTTTAGGTACAGCAGTGAAAGCTCAAAAGGTCAAATTTTCAGCCTTTCTCTTTCCTTGGTAGAGTGTTCACCTGGAATGTTTGGAGACAATTGCCATCAACTTTGTGATTGTGAATGAGAACACTCCTGCCACCCAGTAGCTGAAAAATGCTTCTGTCCACCTGGGAATACCAGAGCCAGATGTGATGCTGATATGAACCAAAGCATCTCATGACGTTCCTCTGATTCATGGGTTATATGGAGATATATAGACATTTCCATACTAAAAATATTACTCAATTAGAGAGCAGTGCCCCACCACTGCTTGTCACCTTCCCTTAGTATGATTAATCGTGGTATGTAGCTTTTACATTCCAGGCATCCCAAACCAGCGCCACGACTAAGAGAAGTCACTTTGTAAGTAGCTAAGAGTGATGCAGTTAAACACCCTGGCCACAAAAGGTATTCAGAGATATAACTAAAATTAAGGCACAATGCAGATAGTATTCTTGAGAACCAAGTTCCCACCTATTCATCATAAATTAAGATTTATCTTTTCTTGTCCTTTCCACTCATAAGAAGAATGACCCAGAATATAAAGTCCTGAATCTTCAGGGCCTGTCTTAAAAACAGGATAAAGTGGATTGAATTGACTCACCTCTTGCTGTTTGACTTAATGGATGCTTACTAGATGAAAAGGTTTTGTACGTTTCACAATAGCCCTGAAGGACTCTCCTTGCCACAGATTATGACCCAAAGTAGAGCATTACTCTCAGAATTTACTTTCCTCCTTGCCAAAAAGAAGGGTTGAGGTTATGTATTGATAAGATCATTTCTAGCACTAATCTATGATTCTTTGATTTGGAATTTCAATAATTCTGAGAAAGCCACAGTAACCTTCCAGGATATAGGAGAGTGCTTCTTGCCTAGCACCATCTCTCCCACCCCATCTTGCTTCTAAGACATAGCAATAAAAGCTACTTAAAAAAAAAAAAAAAAAGGCCAGACCCCATCTTAAACACCTTGCTTGCATTCATTTAACCACTCTATGAGGTTGTTGCTAATTTTATTCCTATTGGACAGATGAAGAAACTGAAGCACAGAAAGGTAGTAAGTGGCAGAACCAAGATTTGAACCCAGGCAGTCTGGTTGCAGATTTTGGATGATGTTATTAGTGGAAAATACTAAGTTTGTGAATATCTGTATATAGACCAGAATAAGGAAACTCCAGTAGCTCATCAAGAGTGTTACATCCTTTCCTAGCATTGTGTCTTCCCTTTTTATAGACTTTTAGAATAAGGGTAAAGGGTTCTGAATACTGACTTGGAACTTTATGGGATCTTCCAACTCAGGAGCTTATTGATCTGGACATTGCTTTTTTGCAGAGCTACTTCATTTAAATATCTAATCCTTGTGTTTCATTGAACTGTAAGCTTGTTAGTTGAATCAGTGTTTATCAGTCTTTTATTTGTCTTTTAGAACAAGGTCTAGCACATGATAGTCTTTAGCAAATTTTTGTTGAAGGAATTCTGGCCTCTCTTCTCAGCATTCTTGATGGAGTCATGGTAGACAAAAGTACCTGAATCTTGCCATATCTAAACTAAATATGTCAGAATAAACATCTACATGACATCTTGGTGAAGCTGCAGTACCCATGTCACCAATGAAATGCTCACTAAAGACAGAACCCTTATAGAATTTGTGGTTTCATCTAAATACTGAAGAAAACCACCAGTGTTTATTGAATGTATGTTATGTGTTAGGCATTTTAATTTATGCTTTACAACCATCACCATTTCCATTTTATAGATGAGGAAACTAAAGCACAAAAAGATTAAGAACTTGCCCAAGGTTACACAGCTAGTAATGATAGAGTGGAGATTTGAAACAGAGACTCTGGGTCCAGAGTCAGACTTTAACATCCCCACTAAGTTACTTCTCAAAGGAAAGAAAGGAATAGGAATTGCTTTTGGTTGTCTATTTTCATTGCCTAATATGCCTTGTCCATTAACCACAGGTGGCTATTTAATTTAAATTTGGTTTGATTTGAAATTCACCTCAGTCACGCATTACATTTCAAGTGCTCAGTGGCCACATAGAGCTACAGTATTTGATAGTGCAGTGTAGAACATTTTCATCTTTGCAGAAAATTCTGTTGGGCAGCAATCAGCAGTGGCTTAACACTAGGCACCAAACCAAAAGAGCTAATGGACAGGCTGGAATAAAGCCTCACTCTATGGACTTCCTTTGGACTGAATTCCTGTATCACATAGGCTCTTTAATCCACAAGTAAATTACCACGTGATAGTGGATCATGTGTATTAATGTGTCCATTCTCAGTGGGCACCTCAAGGCCCTTCTTGTCATGGGCTCTTTGAGCGTACCCACAACCTCCACAGATGTACTACAGGGTCTTTTATTTGCATTTTTATTTTCAATTAGGCACAGTTCATCTGTGATATTAACTGTGAGCAGCTGTGTCTATGCAGGCACTATAAAGATAAAAGACCTCATTTTAATTTGAACTCTGGTAAAGGACCTATTAAACAGCCATAATGTTAATTCATAAAAGAATGTAACAGCTTTTTATTGGATTATTTCCCCACCGTCTTGGTAAATTAACATTTGCAGACATTCAAACAGAGGTCTTAAATACACATCGTTATTAACATGAAAATGTGGTATTTTTATAAATTAAAATCAGATTCTGAACTGCTCAAGAGAGATCCGGATTCATAACTCCTTTTCAAACAAGAACACTAGGTCTTACCACCAAACTAAGTAATCCTCCCACACACTGGGCAGAGGTGGGTGTGTTAGTTTAAATCTGAAATAACACAGAATTTTTTTTATTTTATAAAGTTTGAAGTTTTAAAGAAAAGATTCACTTCAGAGCAGCATTTGCATCTCCTCTAAAGCTCTTTCTATCTACCTGTTGTACATTCATTTAGGAAGGAGTTGAATTACTCCTTAGTAATTAGTAAAAGTAACTAATTGCAAAATTGATTTCTAAGTCTCCATTCATATCATATTGAAAATCTAATTTAATTAATTGAGATGAGAGAACTAACCCACTTCTTAACCAATCCTCATTGAAAAAAACCCCAACCGCTCATGATAAATTGAGATTGAATCTCCAACCCAGCAAAGAGAATTTCGAGGCAATAAGGAAATGTCTAACAAAAAATTTTGCCTACAGACTCAGAATTTGCTCTAGTACCACCTGTATCTTCCTATTTATAATTATATACATGTATATATACACACCTATGCATATATAATTTTTTCTACATTTTCCACTTTGTAGCTCTCTAATTTCTTTTTTAAATTTTTCTATTATTTTTAAAAGATTTTATTTATTTATTTTAAAGAGAGAGAGAGAGCACACATATAGAGCAGGGGGAGGAGCAGAAGAGGGCTGGGAGAGAATCTCAAGCAGACTCCCCGCTGATTATGAAGCCTGATTTGGAGATCCATCTCAGGATCCTGAGATCATGACCTGAGCCGAAAGCAAGAGTCCGCTGCTTAACCAACTGAGGCACCCCAACTTTCTAATTTCTTATTTGGACTTTCTTCTATATATTTACTTAATACCTTGTCTTCCTACATAGTAGTACAGGATGACGAATGAACAGTATAAGAGAACTTAGAAATCCAACCCTGCCATTTACTTGGGATATAACATTTAAGAAGGTTTCTTAAGCCATAGCGAACTTCAGTTCATCTGTTTCTAGAGTGAGAAAGCTTATCTCACGGCCTTGCCTACCTCACAAGTGTTTGTTAGATTTAACTGAAATAATCTATTGCGAACCTATTTGTAAACCACATAGAGCTTGGTAACTGTTATTATTGCAAGTCGAATTTCCCCAGTCCTTAAATATTGATAAATTGAGTTAATTACTAGTCTTGCCTAAGTGACTAAGAAATATGAATGTATTTTCTGTTTCCACAGGCTGGACTGGGTGGGACTTTCTCCCTCAACTCACAATCCTTCAGAGACAGAACCTGGTAATTTTCTGCTAATTCTCTGCCGGATTTCAGACTAACACCAAGGGCCCAGGCTGGGGTGTGATGTTTGCATTACCTCTTTAGCCCACGTTTAGTTATTTTCATAAAGCTAACACTTTTCATCCCTTCCCTTTATTTCTCTACCAGTTGCAATCACAATGCAATTCAACTTAAAGATAGTTATATCCTTTTAGTATATACAGCTGGATTTTGTGGAGTTAGGTACACAAGGGATCTATGGCCCTTTTGACGTATTTTAAGAGATGAAAGCGTTGAATTTAAAGGCCTTTCATTTTCAACAACAGAAGCTCAAATAATTGTGTTTTCAACCTAAAGACAAATTTCATATATTGTGTATTCTGAGTGAGTGTTGCCTTGTTCTGACCTCAAGACAACTAATCCATTTTCCCTGGGTCCCTCAGAATGTCGCTGCTATAAGCTCTATTGAATAATCTAATTCTGAGAAGGCACTTTAAAAATCTACGTTGCTGTCCTGCCTTCTCCTTTTTTCAATTTTGTCACTAACTTCCTTGACACTCCCAGCTTCCTCCTGTTTTCCATTAAAGTCCTTACTTTTATTATATAACATTCTAGCATGGGAAAAAGATTCCACACGGTTAACCAGAATTTTTTACAAGTCTATCATTATCTTATTCATTTCCAAGAACTAGTAGTAAAAAGACTGTGTGATGAAAAAGTACATTTGAAATGCCTTTATTTTTATTTTTTTCCCTCACAGAATGCAGGTCAGGCCAGCATGGACCTCAAGGTGCTCAGAAGTGTTAGTGTAGCCACAGAGCTCACTGTAACCCTCGTCAAGGGAGTTGCACTTGTCCCTCAAAGAGAATGGGTCCAACCTGTGAGGAAAATGATTTGAGGGATCCTCAATAACCAAATACTAACAGCTTTTCAGTGGGCAAATAGGATTTTTCCAGAGTTCACCCATGGTTCATCATCTTAACTTTGGCAGAGAAATGGACTTACTCAACTATCTTCAGCCCAACTGCGCCTGTTGTGAGGTGAAAAATAGGACATCTGAACTTTATGGCTTCCAAGCATAAGTTCCTTTCTCTAGGCTACCCTTCCTAACTGCCTTTTGCTGAAGAACATGCCCAAGAAAAAGAGAATGTTTTTTCAAGATCCCAATCATAGTAACATTTTGGACTAATAAATAAAACTCTCTCTCTCTTTTTTTTTTATATGCACAGGAGGTATTTAAATTTGGAAGTAAGAACTGCTTTTCAGTTCAGGTTGGACTGCACTGAAATATTCACACCTATTCACTGAAGACCTCAGTGGCTATTAAGTAGCTGGATCCTCTTTAGAAATGTCTAGAATTTCATCTATTTATTCTCAGTATCCTGCTTCACAGCTAAGTCTGCTTCAGATTGTTAATGTATTGAATTTCAAACATGACTTTTGGTGTGGGAGACTATTAAGACTTCGCCATATAATAATCTGTGTAAAAGTGTGACGTGCACACTTATAATGAATCATCAAAATGTTTAGTGGTGTTCTCCCCATCACTGATCAGCACACAGGAAAAAAGTGAGCAGAAGTGATCAAGGCAAGTTCTTTGCCAGGTCTGGGAGACACAGATTTCCATAAAAGTAGGGCCTGCTGGGAATTGGGTTTTTAATCCACATGGGTAATCTTCACCTAAATTCTTCATCATTCAGGTTGGCTCAATAGCTATTTGTAAGCATGAGCCCTGTGATAAGCCCAAGAAAGATCCAACAATAAATATGATTATATTTCTTGCTCTCAAGTAGTTTATGAACATCTAAAATTTGAAATTACTGATTAATTCACATTAGAAAGAATAATTTTTGTGATTGGAAATGTTACTCGTGTTATCCATGTTTTATTGGGATAAAAATAGAAAATATTAAAATTATATGACTGGATATTTGACTTATGCATAATGTCTAGGGTAGCTTTTTAAAAAATATATTTATTTATTTATGTGTTTGTTTCTTTCTTTATTTATTTGAGAGCGAGAGCACACACTCATTCACAAGAATGGGCGGGGGGAAGGACAGAGGAAGTCTTAAGCCGACTGCATGTTGAGAGTGGGTTGAGGCTGGAGTGCCACATGGGACTCAATCTCATAACCCTGACCTCAGGACCCTGAGATCCCCACCAGAGTAGAAACCAAGAGTTAGCTGCCCAACTGACTGCAGCACCCAGGGGCCCCTAGAGTAGCTTTTAAATTCAAAACTAATTTAGAATATAATTAACTGAAGTATTTATATAAAATACTTGGTGTTAACAATTCAGTATGATATCTGATTTACTTAACATTTCCTATATCACTTAACAGATATATAGCATACCTCTAATAGGCAGCCATGCCAAATTTACTATTTTTAAATGATATAAAGGACTTGGTAAGTAACTCTTTAGGAGATTACTCTTAAGTTTGGTTTAGTCCTAAAAAAGTCATGATGATCTTACCTTTTTTTCTCTATCTACAGTATTTAGAATGGTTTTTATCAAGTCAGTTGAAAACTATGAGTATTTGGAGTACTTGTTAATTTTCCTTACCTCTTTTTTTTTTTTAATCTTCTCTTAGTTATTCCCATCTGACCTGCAAAGAGAATAAGATGTATAAAAGCAGTATGCTCTCTTGGGCTACCATCCACCACTGGACTCCCTTCATTTTAAGACTTAAGAAAACAGTGAGTACTGAGAAAAAAAATGAAGAAACCAGGTTTCTCTTTCTTACTAGTGATGTTATCCCCTATTAAGACAGACAAGAAACACTAGATTTGGCAGGGAGAAAAAAAGAGTAAGATTTCTTTCGGTTGAATTTATTTCCTTATATATTGCTTAACTTTTCATAAATGAGAAGCCATGTGTAAAATGTTAAACGCAGTTCTTGGCCAATGTCAGGCGGTCCATATATTATCTCCTTTCATCCCCTTTTCCACTCCAAGATCTAACACAAATTATGAAAGTAGGCAAGCGAAGTCAAAGTATGTGCCTGTACTTGCACTATCCCATGACCCATTAGACAAATTGAGTTTCACTTTCCTTCTTATCCTAGTCAACAGAAACTAATGCAAGGGATTGTAGCCCCATTTCTTTAAAAAAAATTTTTTAGGTCATCTTTCATATCAAAAAAGAAAATAGAGAAATGTTTAAAGTCCAGAATGTTTCCATTTTACCTTGGGTCACCTTGAAAAACCTTGATTCAGGTGGTACCCTGTAAAAGTTAATAGTCATAAAGTAAGTTATCCCTCCTAAAAATTATCCAGTCCTTCTGCTTGAAGACACTAGTTGCAGATGCCTGAAAATCCTTACAGGGAATGTCATTTCATCTGTGGACCAACATATACTAAATGTGAATCTTAAATAATTTAATAATAAAGGAAATTCTGTTTTAGATTTAGAAAATCATATAACTGAATTTTAAAATTCATTTTTTAATGATTGCCATGTTAGGATGCTTCAGATTAATAAAATAATAATGACCCACATTTCTGTACAAATAAATAAAGCGTATTTTTTACTTTTATAAGGATTTATCTGAGCTTTCTACATAAAAGAGCTAGTCAGGTACAATGAAGGGTGATTTGGCTTCTAAGAAATAATTTGCACGAAATGTTAAAGAATTGAACTATTGTTTAAAAGGAAGCATGATTTACTAGGCATACCTTCTTTAAACTAAAGTCCAATGTCAAATTAGAATCATTGTCATTGGGAAGAATAATTTATATTTCTCCTCTTATTTTTCCTCCCTATATAATCTGCCCTTTGAATGCAGAAATGCTGACCCCAAAAGAAATTCATCCACCCATAATACCCCTTTACGAAAGTGCTTATGCTGTGATGGTTCAGGCTCTTTCCCTTGAAATGCAAGATCAGAGTGGGGATTATTATGCTTTTCTGCAATAATATAGCTCAAGTTTAAAGAAAAGGGAGCAGATGTATGGAAGCGTGCTGGCTAATTTGGAGTTTCAATCTAACATGCCTGGGATATACCATTTCAGTTTAACACCTAACTTCCCCCCTACTCTTACTAACTTCTACACTCATTTATTGAGTTTTCCAGATGAGACAGCTATTTGACACAGGTTAAATTATTTTTAGAGAACTTGGAAATCATTCCAAGAGTTAGTGGCAAGAATGGCATTTCCTTTGTTAGAAATAGCAAAGAAGGTTTGGCTTCTCCTGGGCCTCCTGCGCCTTGGTTTCTCCAGGACCTGGTAATACAGATGTAGCAAGAATTTAAAAAAGCATTTTGATGAAGTGAACAAATAATAGCAACTGTCTACACCCTAAGAGTTATGTATGCAATTCGGTTGAAATAACTTTTCATGTTTCTATAATAGAAAAAAAAATCAAAGTAGCTGAGCTTTTAAAATAGATTTCAAAGTGATTCCAAAGTTTTGACCATTTTTAGCTAATCATGTGGAAACTATGTTCTATTTTTCTTGCTTATATTTTAGTTTTTCTAAATAAAAAACACAAAATCCAATAATTAAGGTCCAGGAAATATATTTAAAAGCAGTAAATACCTCTTTTTTATATTCTTCCAAATACAAACTCTTTCATCTCTAAATCTTTTATCAGGATTGCATGAAACACCATTTAATCATTTGTCATTTTAATGTTTATGCAGAAATAGCTCAAATTTCGAAGAAAATTTAAATAACAAAAATTAACATTTTAATTAATATTCTTCCATTGATGTCTTTAAAATATAGAGAAGTTTTAATAATAATGCCTCCATTTAAAAAGGACATAAGGATATCTATGAAGTACAATTTTATTGCCCAGACCTCACAAGAAAAATTCAGTAATAGTCCATCAGACAAAAAGTTTCATGTAAAGAATTGAATATTAAGTACTTAAGTGTTGACAATATTGGTCTCTTGAAATGTAGAGTATTGGTTTGTTAATAAAATTCCATATGTAGGATTTGGGTAGATATGGTAGCAAACAATTAACATGAATAATGAACTTGTGACTTATTGGATATCTAAATGTTCAATTGGTGATATTTTTAATCATTTATTAACTGAGAAGTACCTTCATTAGTGTCACTTTTTAACCATTGCCTAAAAAGCAACTTTCCGTATTTTAACTCTATCTTGAACTTCCTAACTCACTGAAAATATTTATTAAGTGTCTACAACACTAGATACTGTTAGAGGCATGAAAAAAACCTGTGGTTAACAAGATGGATGTGTTCCCTGCCTTCATAAACTTATAGTCTAGTAGTCGTCATGAGCCAACAAAAGCCATGGTTTTTCAACATTCTTAGCTTTGCAATGAGTTTTATAGTTCATCAGTCCTTTTATAGTTCACTAATCCTTCGCTAAGTCTATTTCTGACAAATTTGTTAATTCTCCTATATTAATACACACTTTGATAAGTTAAATGTATTCCACCTAACCTTAAAAATCCACACAGCAGATTTTACTCTTAATGCCACTACAGGAAATGAAATATTTTTTTTAAAAAACTTGTGAAATACCCTTTTGCATTTATAGAACACTTATTATTTTTTGCCATGTAAAATGGAAGTCTACTTTCAAATCTGTTATTGCAACTGTAATAGCACGGGGATTGAGGTAGTGGAAGTAGAAGGAAGAAAACAGTATTTCTCTTATTCTGAAAATTGTCATGTCTGTTCAGCATCTACCACTGCCTTCTCTTTCAGTCAAAAGAGTGTTTCCCAGTGATAGAGGAGGCTTTTTAGATGTTTCCAAGAACCTGGCTTTATTACAAAGCAAGTAATTCTCTCGAGCATTAAAAAAATATCTTGCTATTTTAGTGGTGTCTTAAAACAAGGTTAAATTATTTTTTTATATTGTGGCAAAATACACACAATGTAAAATTCACCATCTTCACCAATTTCGAGTGTACACTTCAGTGCCATTCAGTACCTCCATGCTGTTTTACTGTAATCATCCAGGATTATTTCTTTCCATATAGGAAGAATTCTCTGATGCCAACTGAGCATAGAGAGTCCTCAGTACAATCTGTTGGTCCACTTAAATGATTTAACTCATGTACTGCCTGTACTTAGGACAGTTTTCATACTCTGTAAACACTTCGGTTGTTTGAAAATATATTTTCTATAAATTTCTTCTTATTCACAAGGCATTCTGAAACAAAAGCATTTTTCACTTTTAAACAATAATACTTTTTCTAGGGGCGCAGTGATTAGATGACCAATCGTTTCTCACTACGCATATCACAGTTGTAGTTCATCCGCTCTATTATATCTCGAGACATGTTGAAAGAAAATGACACAATCAGTAAATTCATTGGGCTCTATGAAATATTAATCAATTTTGAATAACCCTCAAGAGTTTCCGAGATTTTGTACTCTTTTCTTATACCCGCTCCCTGGAGGGCACTCTGGCCTTGAGGCAGTCATAGCACCAAAGCAACGGGATAGGGTCTCCCAAAGCCTTGAGGCCACAAGCAGCAGGTCCCAACCAGTCTTCCATGGAATGCAAATTCATAGTATTTAGTAAGGAGAAAAGGGGGAGGGGGAGGATTGCTTGGGTCTTAGAGTAAAAAACAACACTAACAAGTAGGAAATTCTAGTTGTCTAATTTCTTAAACAGAAATAAATAGTAGACTCTACTGCAATACTTGTTAGGAACTCTATTATCCCATTGTGATTTGCGAATTTTCAGTAGAACAGACATAGTATGCAGAGAATTCCAAATTGTTTAACTAGTTCCTTTCTTCAGGAGTGTTTTGAAAAACTAGCAATAGGGAACACCTTTTGTGAAAAATGGAAATAAATATACAATCGAGTGATCCCTCAGAAACATCTTTAGTCCGGATACCCTGGTCACCATTTTTATGGTGCTTCTAGTAATTGCCTGAGAGAATTCTGAGCAAGGCCTATATTACTTTATAGATTCCCATGGATTTGCTCTGAGCCAGTATTTCTTAAAAGGGAGCTTCAGAAATGCAAAGTAAAATGCTGATAAAGCTCTTTTAAAGAGGTCTTCCTTTCCTGCTTGTCTGATTCACATGAGAAATTGAGTAAATAATTTTGTAAGCATTAAGGATAATTAGGAAGATGTGAAATAAATTGTATTCTTTTTAAATGAAATATTATAAAAGTTTTATAGGAATATGTATTAGAAAATAAAAGACCAAAGTTTTACTAACATCTGGGCATTTTATGGTAGTTTTGCGTACCATATTTTGAATAACCCCTGGGGATTAGTTAAATGATTTAAAAATTCCAAAGAGAATGTTTAGTAGTGCACTGGAATGAATATAATTCCTTTTTCAGAGTCACTAAATGGTTACATGAGTTGTTGTCATGTCATTATTGAAGCATGTAAATTCTAATAATACTAGAGTTATTATGATCTGAGTACTATTTACTAATGATCTTTGTATTGTTTATTAAGTGCTTAACATAAATTATCTCCAGGTCTATGTGCACACACACACATACACACACACACACACACAAAGACCTATTTGTTGTTGGTAAAAGGTTACGGAGAATTTCCTTTTGGATTATATATTTAAGACACTTCTGGTTAAAACTCTACTTAAAATTCCAAATTATTACAAATGAATGTACACAGGGTAGCATTCAGAAAAATCATCTTTCTCACTAACAAAAACCTCCCCTAACACAAGATGTTGATATATATATTTAAATTTTAAAATTAGTAAATAGTGGTATGAATTAGTTCACATAGGATCAGGCTAAAATAAACCTCTATTCAAAACATGAGATTTAACCTAGCTATGTCACATGTCAGAAAAGCAATCAAAACAAGGGAGAGGCATTTAAACAGAGTAGAGTATCTTGCATAGAAGCACAGAACTGGAAAATACCTTAAAGCCTTTCTAGTCTTTTTGTTTTATAGGCAAGGAAACCGAGGCTCTGAGAAGTAGGTCCCACAGTGAACAGATTACAGAATGAAGACTTTCTCGTCTTATGTCTTTCATCTTTTGCTTTTTGATTGTTGCCTTTTCTGAGATATGTGAGAAATTCTTTTGGCTAGAAGGGTCAGTGAACTTTGCTTTACAGAAATACCTTTGAATTCTAGCTGTGCTATTACAGAACTTCCAAACTTGCAGTGTCCCCCTTTTTTGGATATTCACACTGTATCTGGGAGCAGTAGCTAAATACAGATATAAGGAATTGAAGCCAATGGGAGGTTCATGGTCCTAATGGTTTCACTGTGTTCCAAGAAAAATGATCTGAATTTTAAAGGTTTTTATATCTTCTTCAGCATATATTATTTAAATTTCACATTTTGAAAGGCTGTTTAGCCTACAAATTTTAACAATATCTTATTTTGCCACTATTTCTGTAATGAATGATAAGTATAATTACTGGATTTAAGCCACATATACATGAATTATTCATTTAAGTTTATCAGATACATGCCAAAACAACCTCTAAAAAATATTATTGGTTAATACGCACATGTGTAACCATAAGGAAAAGTCGCATTAAAAAAAAAAAAGTCGCATTAACTTTTTTCTTTTTCCCATTCACGTGAGAGTACTTGGGATAGAAAACCCAGAGATATCAATGTATCTGTTCTGTACAACTTTAACGAACCAAGTGTACTGCCTTATATTTACTTACTCAGCAATTCAGAGAAATTTAGAATAATTCAATAAAAATGATCTGAATGTGTATATACTTCTAAAGCAACAGTTACCAGCCTTGATCACAAAGGAGAACAACTGAATATCATGGTAGTCAGAGTGGAGTATGAATTATTGGAACATTAAATCATACTACATGAGCTGGAATCAGTACTACTTAGAAAACCATATTATAGGTATATAAAACAAAAATCTTAAGCATGAATGTATATGACCACAAAAATCATTAACTATTCAATTTATGCACAATCACCTTTCTGAGAAATTGCATCAATACATATTTTATGATAGTTGGACGTTCACGTTGTCAAACTCAACAATTCTTGGACATCAATTTTTTAAAAGATTTTATTTATTTATTTATTTATTTATTTATTTATTTATTTGTCAGAGAGAGAGAGTGACAGAGAGCACGAGCAAGGTGAGGGGCAGAAGGAGAAGCAGGCTCCCCACTGAACAGGGAGCCTGATGCAGGACTCAATTCCGGGACCTGGGATCATGACCTGAGCTGAAGGCAACGAGTAACCAGCTGAGCCACCCAGGCATCCTGGACATCAATTTTTTAAAAGAGAACTTTTAGTGATCAAAGTGTTAAAAGGGAAATCCAGTTAACTGTGAAGTTGGAAAATGACTGGCCACATTCAACTAAATGATGGAACCCTTCTCCACACTCTCCGCACACCATTATAGAGTTCAAGAACTGTCACTTCAAAGTCTATGTTATAGTTTATGCACTTGATCTTAGCCAAAAGGCCGAGAAGCGATTATGTTATAGTTTATGGATTGATAATTAAATAATAGGTAAATAAGGTGACTATGTTTCAATCTCTAAATGTTCAATTTTAGAAATAGAGAACCTGAAATTTTATTTAATTTACATTTTTTACAAGTTTAGTTCTCATAAAAGTCATGCTTCTTTTAAAAAAATGTTTTTATGATATTTTTATGATGATATTTTGTGACAAGTCATAAGCATAACTGAAATATTACTTTTGGAATGAATTATATAAACTTAAGAAATCAGTAGCCAGCTATAAAAAAAAAAGCTAGATAAGGCAAATATTTGTTAGCTCCCCATCATTTGATTTGACAATGTCAGTTCGCTGGCTGATATGATGTCTTTTCCACTCTGATTGTTTGAAAGCATTTGTTGCAACAAATTAATCTTTTCGAAGGACTTTGCTTTCCTCTTTATTTCCTTGTCTATTCTTGCATTTATGGGTATTTTTCTCTTGAATGTCTTATCCTGATTTCTTTTTTTTTTCCTCTGTAAACAATAAGAATATTTTATCTTTTCTAACTCATAGGTTTGGTGCCAAATTATTTGTTCATGAGGGAATACTTCTTAGACACTAAAGTATTATATGGGTGTTATTATCCTTTACATCATTATTTAATCAAGCAAAATGCAGTGAATCAACTGGCTCAGTGTATAAATAAAGTAGTTTAACAGATGTTTTTTCTCAAACTGATTGCATGTGTTTATCTTTGGGTGATGAAAATAATTATATAATTAGTTAATGACATTTATCACATTCTTAATATATACCAGACACTATAATAAGCATTTTTCAAACAATTCAATTAATCATCACAATAATTACTTAGTAGATATGAGTCTGCATCTGATTTTTCTTTTTAACAGTTGAGAAAGTTGATACCTAAAGGAATCAGATAACTTGCAAAAGTCTTTTGGCTCCTAAGTGGGAGAGGGCTCAGGTTTGCCTGATTCTGGGAGCCAGGCTCTGGACTACTATGCATGTAATTCTAAAACACTACCATGTAGGATGAAAATCTATCACTGAAAATGTTGGAAGGTAATAAAAATTTGGTAAATCCAAGTAAAGTGCATTCATATTCCACATGTTGATTCAGACACATGGAATTAGTCACATTTTCGAACACCATTATTTGCTGTATAAGAAATGCATGTGTGCACTTTTTTTGACATGATATAAGAAATTAATAAACAAGTGGTATCTCTGGGTGACCTTGACTTTATACAAAAAACTTTTACACTAATTTCACCTGTACCTTAGTCTCTCCCAGGTCTCAATCAGAATTAAAAAAAAAAAAAATCTTTGGGTAATCTAACTAGATATTGCATGCTTTGGTTCTTTGCTTATGATAGTATTTCCAGGTAACTTTTGCCCCTACCTATCTGTCCACTTAACTTCACACATTTGTTACAGACATTCTTCACTGGGAAGAGAGCATCATGTTTTCTTTTCACATTTGTGGTAATATAATACTTTGTTTCTCAGGACTCATAGGGATAGAGCTTGCATTCCTCATTTAAAAACTTTTGATGATGGTTCTCTGCACCAAGAAATCCATCATCTCTACAATCTTCTTCCCACTCACATTTCTACATCCATTTCACCATGTGCCCTCCAGCTACACTGAAGAATTGCTTTCCACCTGAACTCACTATACTTCCATACCATTGCCTCTGTCTGAAATCCTCTTTATTCTCTACATGGTGAATTACTCATCTTTGAAAGATCATTCAAGGAGTCTTCCCTAGCCCTAAGCCCCCACCCAGAAGTACAGAGTTTTCTTTTCAAACTTCTACAGTACAGAAGCTGGCACATAATGGGAGAGAAACAATGATTTATGGAATTGTCAACAGCATTAAAAATGAATTAGAGACTGATCTACCTGTCAGGAGGCCTCTTCTCTCTTACAAAATTTAGAGCTCCTTGTTTAAATTTCAAACACTCATTTCCCTTGTGGCTATAATTGGCTTGGAATAGCAATAGCCAAATGAACATATGTGGACAGTGGATGCCAAATAATGTGATTTTATTGAAATATGCATGTGGCTTTTTTGTTGGCGGGAGAGTCTACTGCTATCCCACCATATATACTTAGTTCAAAAAATGCAGCATAAGGAAAAAACCAGATCCCATCTGCCAGGCAAAATAGCTATAAAGTGGAGAAATCAGGTTTTTAATGAATCCATTGAGAGTGACTTGAGTTATTTTTTAATGTAAGAGCAAATAAACTCTTGAGCAGAGCTGCATAGCCATGGAGTACTCTTTTAATTTATAGCTAGGCAAAATCCAAATCCTGGTTTTAGCTAAATTAGAATGTTCCCAGAAGAGAGAATGATTAGACAATGCAAGTGGGCTTATACTGAACTTCTAAAATCTGGCTCGCAGTCTAAGGGGGACTAGAATTCCATTCTCAATTCAAGACATGTAAATACTTCTCTATATATTCATGAGACTCACTGCACAACTTGGCTGGATTTTTCTGTTTTCTTTAGCACATATCCACAAAAACAAGAGTGTTGCTCTTCCATATTCCAGTCTGAAGGAGTGTGGGATAAGGGCAAACACCTGTTCTTTCTTCTTTCTTGGCCAACATTTTCTGTCTCCATTTTTGGACTTCCATTTTAGCAATGCTCTTTTTTCCTTCCCTCTTCTACTACTAGGATTATTTGAAATACAATTCATTCATAGGATTTTAATGGTTAAGAAAGACAGACCCTCTATTGATAAAAATTAATTATGAGGTCATCATGTAAAGGCCAAAACATCATAAACAATCAGATATTTAGGGTCTTGTCACTATTGAGATATATTGTTTTCCTTAATATTTCATAGCATCCTCCATCACAGCAAGATGGAGAACTTCGCAGAGACATGACTTTGAATCTCACATTTGTTTTGTACCAATTGAGTATCTCCGACAGTGGTTTAATGTGTCTCTCCCAGGAAGGAATAGCTGTGTAATCCAAGAAAAATGCCTAATCTTTTATTTTATTTATTTATTTTATCCTAGTAATGATAAAGTACTTTTCATGTACTTTTACATTTACATATAATGATAAAGTACTTGTGTACTTATTTATTTATTTTTGTTTCAAGTTTTTATTTAAATTCCAGCAAACTAATTCTGTGTAATATTAGTTTAGGTATAGAAGTTAGTGATTCATCACTTAGATATAACACCCAGAGCTCATTAAAACAAGTGCCCTCCTTATTACCCATCACCCATCTAGCCCATCTCTCATCTGAACAGAGAAGGACAAAGTGAAATGAAGACTCAAAGTTACCAAGAAGATTAAATAAAAATAGAATGCAATACTTGTACCACATAGATTCTCAATAAATGTAAGTGGAATATGGACTATGTAGTCTAAGTCTGTTAATAGCATTACCACTGACAATAATAACAACAACAGCATTCTAACCTACTGCAGAAAGCTGGCCTAAGACTATATGTGTATTAGTTCTCCTAACACACCTGCAATAGCCTTTGTGGTAGTTGCTTTTGTTATGATCTTTCATTTGTAGAGAGCAAGTCTGCAGTTTCTTACAAACACTGTCTTGTACAGGACAGTACTTCCCAAGTAAAAAATCAGAATATGGGAAGTGGCTATGGAAAGTGTAACATGATATATTTGAAATCAGAGGTTTTCTCAGAAAATAGAGGATAAAGAATTATAGTTCTCCCTTCTATGGCATATCTTAATATTTCAGAAGAAAAGTAAAAAAAATCACATTTTTTTTAATCTTTTTTTTTAAGATTTTATTTATTTATTTATTAGGAAAGAGAGAGAGTGAGAGAGAGCAGGTCAGAGTGAGAAGCAGACTCCCCATGGAGCTGGGAGCCCGATGTGGGACTCGATCCCGGGACTCTGGGACCATGACCCGAGCCGAAGGCAGTCGCTCAACCAACTGCACCACCCAGGGGCCCAAAAATCACATTTTTAATATTTATCAAGGAAACATATCCAAAGGGCTAAATCATTCCTCTAGCATTTATGCCTTTGAGTAAGTTTTCTAAATATCTAAATTGCCCAAAAAATCTAAGTATCTATATTCTGCTATTTTTACTAGCAGACAAATGGCTATTGGTATTTGGAACAAAGTTTCTAATACTGTTTGGTTCCTAGAAGAATAGTATTACAAAAATATTTGCTTCCTACTTAAAGCTAAAGAGAGATGAGGATGTCACACTCATTAGGGATTGCACAAAGGACATTCTGAACTAGGAGACTGAGATGTCTGGGAAGCTCAGCTACAGAATCTCTTGGACCATATTTGCATAAGATGGTATGGAAATTGATGAAATAGAGGAAAGAATGGATAATATGAGTCATGTCCAAATGTGTGATCAGATGAGTTGTAGAAATCTGAAACCCTCTTATTCTTCATAATTTTTCTTAAGACCCTATAAACCCCGAGCCAAGGAAACCCCATTCTATTATTCATGGTGCATAATTGACACATTGTGGTAAACTGCACATGTCACTATATTCTGGAATTTCTATTCTATTTAAATCAGAGGTGTTATCACGAGGAATTTACTGTTCCTTTAGCATTGTTTTCAAGGGCAATTTGCCCCAGTGACTCCTTGGACAAGCCAGCGTTTTCTGCCAGTATGGGAGGAAAGTGAGAGTGGGGTAGGGGAAAGAAAAGAGGAAAAGAAAGACTAAGACTTCTGACACTTCAAGTGTTAGGCAAATATGTTAACAATGTTTAAAGTAATTGAATCCAAGGTTGAAAGGAACTTAAGAATCCCATTGTCTTAGTCCTCAGTCAACATCAAAGTTATAACTATATGTCTGATATTCATCCAACTTCTTTTTGAATATCAGATTCTTCCCTGATTGCTAGAAATATCTTTCTTAAATTAAGACAAGTGTTGACTCCATAAAACTTCCAGTCTTTGCAAAATAAGTCTTGATACACCTCTACCTGACAGTCTTTCAAATGGTTGGAGCCAGCCTTCATTCTTCGTTACTCTGTTTTCCTCCAGGTGAAAAATCATTAGTGCTTTCACAGTTCCTGATATCATTTGCCAACCTCTTCTGCAAGTGTCCCAGATCAACAGTGATTTCTCTTCATAATTGCCAAAGCTGTAGCTGTTGTTTAAAACAGGTTATTATGTAAAGCTTACTGTTTCTCTCCTGATTTTTTAAGTAATATATGTTTATTGAGGCAAATCACCCATAATCTCACCCCTGAAAATACCACCATTTATGTTTTCCTGTACTCGTTTCATCTTTATACATTTTATATTGTCCTATAAAATAGATTATGTATACATTTTGAGTCCTGCTTTGTTTCTAATGTTACGCTTTGAGCAATTTCCCATGTCCTTAACGCTCTTTGAGAAGATGTCTGCAGCAATTCATCCTAAATCCAGTATTTTAAATTGTATCCTGATAATATCTTCTTTTTGACCCTTTCACCCTAAGTATCTTCAGAAATTCTTTTTGAAGCACTTAGTCAACATCAGGACTATGGGTTTAAAGACTTGTCGCGCTTGCTAGGTAATCATTGATAACAAAGCACTTCAGGTACAATAGAAAACCAATGTTTTTTATTTAGAAAGTTAGTTTAAACTGAGAACACTTCTTTCTTTGTTGACCAAGTCTTCCTTCTTGAAAAGACACTTCTAAAGCAGATAAAAAAAAAAAAATTTGCACTCTCTATTCACAAGGTATTTAATCTTTGTATTCTCATGGTGACAAACTGAGTGCCATTAGCCAAGGAAACTCTCACCTGATGACAGAGGTGGATCCCCAGTGAAAGGAATCAAGTAAAGGTGAGGCAGCCCAAGGCTTTGTAACCATAGTTACTTTAAGTCTAAGATTATAAACATATTGCTTCCATTATGAAAGATGCATTAACATTCCTTTATGTCCAGTCTTAGAAACCTTGTTATCAGGGCTAGCCTGTTTACTTACTTATCTCTTAAGAGATGGCTAGGCTTAATTAACACTTAAACATTAACCTTGAAGATAGTCCTAGAAAGTGGCCGGGGAGGGAGGATAAAACTCCTTGAAAATGGGATGGAGTGATCTCAAAAAAATATTCAAATTCTGAGAAAAGCAAAAACTTTATCTTATGAGCCTCTTCAAGAATTTGCTTCTACTGACCCAGAAAATTCTGGAAATGACCTCTTCTATCTTTATATATGCACCTGAATGAAGTGAAGGGTGAAATGGGAGTACTTTAAAAAGCAATCCTTAAAAACAAAATTGCTATATACTTTGCAACTGATCATTCATCTAGTCATAACAGATGTTTTCTTGTAAATGGTAAAAGATATTCATGGTAAACCACTGGAATGATTAATATATTCGTAACAAGAAGGTAAAATGTTCTTTTATGACTAGGCTGTCACCACATTTGGAGAAACTGCTGTCTCAGACTTGTTCTGCCTTTGTAGCAAATAACCTGACAACCGTACAGTTTTGCCACTTGCATGAGAACCTGGATATTATAAATCACTACATTAGTTATAGATGTATTGTATTGTTGTTATTTCCACGGAGTTTTTTAAAGAGAAAATACCAGTAAGCATTGTCCTTAACTATTTATAAGAAACGTTCAGGGAAAGGAGTTTTCAACCAGCTTTCCAAAAATATTCTAAACTCTAGTGTTAGCCTTATTTGAGATCTTTTCTAAAGTTTCTTCGTCCTTTGTAAAGCAAGGAGAAACTTAACACTCAAACAAAACAGGACCATATCACTTAACATAATAATCATTCCCAACTTGACTCCCAATGCTTACTTGACTCCTATGCACACTACAGAAATTAGCTCAAACATAATTTTCTCAAAGAAACCTTCTGTTTTTCTGCAATAAGTTGACTAATATGTCACCCACTAACTGATCAAGTTTTATACCCCCATAGTAGCCTAAATTTCATCATGTCACCCAATGTCAGTCTTCTCCCCCAAGTTTAAAACTATGTCAAAACTGAGACCTAAACTACACTTTCTCATTGTTGTTTCCTCAAAACCAAAGATAGTGTCTTCATGGCTAGCCTTCCATAAATATTTGCTGAATGAATAATATCGATGCTGTAAGTATACTTTATTAGAGTCCTTGAAGCATGAGCTTTTCAATAATATCACCTTACTAATTTTAACTGAGGAAGAAGATGAAGAGTGGAACTCCATACTTTTAAAGGCAACATCTGGAATATCTTGATTTAGGCACACCCTATTGTTAGTGAAAAAGGCTACCATTTGAGGGAAACTCAAGGCTTTTCCCTTTCTATCCTGTATTCTACCTCAGGAGGAGGATAAACATGAATAAAGGGCAGTATTGGGTTAGTATTCTAAGCAAGGATATAAAACCCTCCACATGACAATGGGAGAGGTTAAAACATCTTGTGATCCAATAATAAATTTCCTTTGTAATTGGGAACAAATTTTCATGCTCTTGATAATTGAGAATACATGCTTTAGCAGAGAGAAATTAAGACCATATGATCAGAGGAAACCTTTAAAAAGTATATATTATTATTTCTATTTATCTGGACCAGGATCTTTGCTTTGTTACAGATAACCTGCTAATACTGTTTTGTTTTGTTTTAAAGAGAACTTATTTGATAAAATTTTAAAGTTATCCTCTTAATAGAATCTCTATTTTCAGGGTATTGAAATAGCTATTCCAGTTAATTACAATGCTGACTGGGGAGAAGAAACAAGTCTCCTTTGCAAAAAAATTCTAAATAATTTATGCAGATACTCCACCCCAAAAGAGGTAGAATATAACTCCCCATTACTTAAGTATGGGTTGTTCATAGTGAATTCTTTCCAAAGATATCATAAGATAGGGTGGAGAAATCTTACAACACTACTTCAGCTAGGGGATCAAGATTAACATCAGCAGTGATGTCGTGTTGGTGGTATGATGTGATGAAAATGATACCTTACATCTTTGATCTTCCCCCAAACTCACCATCCCAGTCTAATCAGGAGAAAAATATCAGCCAAATCCCAACAGAGGGATGTTCCACAAGACATTGGCTAGTATTCCTCAAAATGATCAAAGTCATCAAAAAACAAGGAAAGTCAGAAATTGTCACAAGCAAAAAAAAGCATAAGGAAATGTGACAACTAAATGTAACATGGTATCTGAATGGGATAGGACTAGGCAAAAACTAAGGAAATCTGGGTAAAGTATACACTTTAATTAATAATAATGTATCACTATCAGTTCATTATTTGTAACAAGTGTGCAAGAAGTTAAAGGAAAGTGTGTGTGGGAATTCTCTGTAGTATATTTGTAATTTTTCTTAAAGTCTAAAATTGTTCTAAATTGGAAAGTCTATTAAAACAATGACTCTTTCAGCCTTGGAAACCTTACTATATTAAAATTCTTACGGTCATAAGTTGAATCCTATTTACTCTAGTTGTTTTTATTTTTTCATTTTTAATAATTTTTTAAATTATGTCATGTTAGTCACCATACAGTACATTATTAGTTTTTAATGTAGTGTTCCATGATTCATTGTTTGCATGTAACACCCAGTGCTCCATGCAATGTGTGTCCTCCTTAATACTCCAGTTGTTTTTAAAAGAATAAGGACAGTACTAGTTTCTTAGGGCTGCCATAACAAAGTATCACAAGCTGTGTGGCTTGAACAATAAAACTGTCTCACGGTTCTGGTAGACAGAAGTCTGAGATCAACGTGTCAGTAAGGTTGGCTCTTTCTGAGGGCTGTGAGGAAAGATCTGTCACATGCATCTTGCCTAGACTCTTGATGGTTTGCTGGCAATCTTTGACATTTCTTGGCTTGTAGTTGCATCACTGTGATCTCTGCCATTATCTTCACATGGCGTTCTGTGTGTGTGTGTGTGTGTGTGTGTGTGTGTGTGTCTGTCTGTCTGTCTGTCTGTTTCTGCCCAGATTTCCATTTTAAGAGGGGACTGGTCATATTGAAGTAGGGTCTTCCCTAATAACCTCAACTTAACTTACTCATCTGCAAAGACTCCATTCTCAAATAATACAGTCTTTGAAATCTAAATGTCTGTTCATCTAGGAAATCCCCTAGGAAACGGATGAAATGTCTGTTCATCTAGGAAAACCCAGTCACTTATTGGGTGACTGTATGAGAGTGGTGGCATTTGGATAGTATTTCTATTTTCTTGAAAGCCTGTAACTGCTTCCTACTGAAAGAGAGCTTGGAGTTAACTAACTACTGGCCCTTTCACAGGGCCAACCAGATATCAGATTTTACTAGATTTGAGTTGACAAAATCACAGCTAAAACTACAGATAAAAGATCCAGCTACTTCTTAATTTGACAAGAATTTTTAAGCGCCAATGAATGTAAGCACATTGAATTTGGATATGCATATTTCTCTCTTCTTGTCCCCTCTCCACTTCCCCATCTACCCCATTTCCAACTATATTCAATAGTCAAAGTCTTCAAATATTATTATAAAGCACAAAACTGATCAATTATAAAAAAGTTTTCAATACATAGTTCTAAGAAATCTGCCCAGCCATGTCTTTTGGAGATAACATGTAGATAGTCAGGAGCACTGTCTATGAAGTAGATCATGGATTCCTCAATATATCAGACTTATAAACCCACTAATGTGGGCGATTAGCTTATATCCCTGACCTGGTATAATAGCTCTACTGCTATTATTCCAATTTAAGGCTTATTCTTCCAGTTGGGCTTTGAATCACAACACTTCAAAGAGGCGCAATTTAAACCATATGAATAGGTAAAATGCATTATGTTTAGGGAGCATATTAAATAGTAATGAGTGCTAAAAAAAATTAAAAAGGATGGAAAGGCAACATGTAATGATGTCAGATTGTGAAATTTTAGATAAGATGTCCAGGGATAATCTCACTAAGAAGGTAACTATATATTGAAGACCTAAAAGAAATGAGAAATTCAGGTAAGTGGATATCTGAAGAAAGACAACCAATAATGTTCCAGGCAGAAGAAACAGCTAATGTGAAACCATTAAGGAGAAGGCGTGCCTGGCATGTTTGGGACCAAAGTAACTGAAACAGAGAGAATAAAGGGGAAAATGTTAAGAGATGAAATCACAGAGATATCAGAGAACCGGATCACTTAAGTCATTGGTCAACATAATAGTTTGGTATTTACATTGAGTGATGTGGAAACCTACTGAAGTGCTTTTATAAAGAGGAATAATATGAAAATAACTATACTTTCTAGAGAGAGGATAGATTATGGAGAACTAGGGGCAGAAGCAAGGAGGCTAGTGAGAAGCTAATGCAATAATTCAGGAAAGGGAAGATGGTGTCTAGGATGTAAAAAGTGGAGCGGGAAGAAGTTGTTAATTTTGGATATAATTTCATGCAGAACCAAGAGAATTTGCTGAAGCAATATATGTGAGGAATGAGAAAGAGAGGGAAAACAAAACCAAACAAAATACTATGAAGATGTATGAAGAAATTGAATTACTGTTTAACTGAGATGGGAATAACTACAGAAGGAGCCACAACTTTAATAGGGAGAGGCAGACATCAGGAGGTCAGTGTTGGGTATATTAAGTTTAAGATGCCTATTATATTTTCAAGTGCAGATGTCAAGTAGGACTTTTAAAAGTTAGATCCAGGATTTGGGGGGAGGGTCCAGGCTTGAGACAGAGACTTTTGAGCCATTAGCTTATAGGTATTTGAAACCATGAGACTAGATGAGATGACTTAGTAAGCATAAACAGAAAAGAGAAGTGGTCCAAAGACAAAGCCCTGAATGTAGAAGAAGCCCAGGATCTCCTAATTTTTATTCTTCCTCTGACATACCTTCCGTGTATGTTCTGCAGTCATCTGCTCTATAAATATCCATTACTGGTTGGTATTGCTCTACTGTATGTCAAACTTATAAAGCTATAGTAATTAAGAGAGCATTGTATTGGTTTATAAAGATATAAGTAGATCAAATTAATAGTAATTAAGAGAGCATTGTATTGGTTTATAAAGATATAAGTAGATCAAATTAATAGGATCAAATTAATAGGATCATCAACAGACCAGTGCACATATGAAAATGTGATTTACATCATGTGGGGAATAGAATAATGGGGCATATGGTCTTTTCAGCAAATGATATTGGGAAAATTGGCTATGTATAGAAAAAAAAACAAAAGAAATTTGGCCTTTCTTCACATCATATATAAACATTAGTGAATTCCATAAGCACTGTAGATTTAAATGTGAAAGGTAAAATAAGAAAACATATAGAAGATAGTATAGGAGAATAAATTTATAATATCATTATAGATGAAAATTTCTTTTCTTTTCTTTCTTTCTTTTTTTTTTTTTAGAGAGAAATAGAGAGCGTGCAGAGGAGGAGGGGAAGAAGGAGAGGAAGAGAGAGACTCTTAAGGGCTCCACACCTCCTGACATAGGGCTGAACCCCATGACCCTGAGATCACCACTAGAGCTGAACTCAAGAATTAGACACCCAACCAACTGAGCCACCCAGGTGCCCCTATAGGTGATAATTTCTTGCATAAGAAAAAATGTACTAACATAAGGAAAATATAGATAGGAACACCCGGGTGGCTCAGTTGGTTAAGCATCTGCCTTCAGCTCAGGTTATGATGCCAGGGTTCTGGGGTCAACCCCCACTTTGGGCTCCCTGATCAGCAGGGAGTCTGTTTCTCCCTCTGTCTCTGCTCCTCCCCCTGCTTGTGCTCTTTCTCTCTCTCCCTCTATGTGTCAAATAAATAAATAAATAAATAAATAAATAAATAAATAAATAAAATCTTTTTTAAAAAAAGGAAAAGATAGACAAATGGGTTTATTTATCAAACTTGAAATTTTTCTGTTCATCAAAATACACCATTAAGACAGTTAAAAAAAATCAAGAGGAAAAAAATGCTTTCAACACATATTACTAGTAAAGACCCTTTTTCCAGGAGTGCTTGGGTTGCTCAATGGGTTAAAGCCTCTGCCTTCGGCTTAAGTCATGATCTCAGGGTCCTGGGATCAAGCCCCATATGGGGCTCTCTGCTCAGCAGGGATCCTGCTTCCCCCTTTCACTCTGCTTGCCTCTCTGCCTACTTATGATCTCTTTCTCTGTCAAATAAGTAAACAAAATTTTAAAAAATACCCTTTTTCCAGATTATGTAAAGAAATTCCACATAAAAATAAGAAAGAGGCAGATAACCTAATAGAAAAAAAGGACAAGAAAACTGAAAAGGCACTATACATACACACACAATGACAGCAAACATCCATCGCATATGGTATAAATGAAAAGATATCCAACCTCATTAATAGTCAAGAAAATACAAATTAAAATCTCCTAAAGAATGGTTAGATTTTAAAATGTAGATAATAATCATAATTATTAGGGGGCAATGGGAATTCTCACATACTGGTATTGGATGGTACTACAACTACTTTGGAAAAATGTATCTACTAAAATTGACCATTTTTTATGACTGTGAAATTTTACTCTTTAGTATAATACTGAAGATAATGCCGAACGTGTATAGGAAAAGACATGAACAAAAATGTTCATAGCAGCATTATTTACTATAGTCAAAACTGGAAAAAATGTACTTCGACAGTATGGCAGTGTCATATGTTTCTTTTGATTTTATGCTTGGGTCTATTCTAGAAATTGGTAGAGCACTATAATAGGAAATAAAAGAGGGATACAAAGCAGCATAATTATATCAGACCAAGAAGAAGAAACTGTGATCGGGGATAGGGAAACTTTTCATTTCACTTAACATTCTGATTGATAGGCACTGTGATCTATCTTGGAACCATTCATGAACCAAAAAAGAAAGTATTTTGTAATTAATTATCAATATTTATTATCTTACTCCATCTAGCCTGCTAAAACAAAATACCACAGACTGAGTAACTTATAACAACAGTAACTTATCGCCCACAGTTCTATATGGAGGCTGGGAAGACCAAGATGAAGACATCGGTATGGTCGCCTTCTGGTGAGGACCCCCTTTCTGGCTCATAACTGTGCCTTCGCTCTGTGTCCTCATGTGCTGGAAGGGGCTATAGAGTTCTGTGGGGCCTCTTTTTACAGCACTAATTCCATTCAGGAGGCCTCCATCCTCATGACCTAATTACCTCCCAAAGGCCTCACCTTCTAATACCATTACTCTGGACATTAGGATTTTTACAGATAAATATGGGTGCAGGGGAACAAACATTCCAACCACAGCATCATCTATAATTAGATATTTGTCATATTTGTCCTACATGATACAATTCCAAGAAACAGATTAGGCCCAAATTCTGCTGAAAGATGAGTTTGAAGACAGAATGGTTCAGTTAAGTCTGGGCTTAAATAGAAGCCCTCCAGGGGTGCTTAGGTGGCCCACTCAGTTAAGGGTTCAACTCTTGGTTGATTTCATGTCAAATCAGCTCAGGTCATGACAACAGGGTCATGAGATCCAACCTTTTGTCACACTCAGCGTGGAGCCTGATTGGGATTCTCTCTCTCCCTCGACTGATGCCCCTCCCTCCTCTCACACTTTCTCCAAAAAAATAAATAAACAAATAAATAAAAATAAATAATAATAATAGAAGCTTCAGATGTGCATATAAACTTAGCATGCTTGAGGTTTAGGGCCAGGTCATATTTCATTAAATAACCTCACAACACCAAGCACAGTACCTTGAACACAGTAGACACTCATTACATATATTTTTGATTGACTGAAATGTGGCAGTGGGTCCCCTGCATCTCCCTCTAATGTATGTAGTTATTTGATTTATAAGAAATTTCTGTCCCTGGCTCTGGTCAGCTATTGAATTTATGTTTGACAAGAAAACCATAGAGTTTGGCAACTCTGCAGTGATAGGTGATGTGTGATTCATTCGGGGGAAGAATAGACATTTTCTATTCAGACTTTGAATTCCTGGGTCTTATGGTTAGTTAATCATGTCTATAGGAATGCATGACTGAGCAGACAGATTCAAAGGTAGGAGACTTTAATCTAAATTACTCCATTGTGTGTTTCCAGATATCATCTTGTTACCCATTGGTAATATTTTCTATAGCCACTGCTCAAATGTATGAGATGAATACAACCCAGTGTTTATTCATCTTAAGAGAAATTCTGTCATCCAGGAAGCAGGGTCCAAGCTGGGAGCAGTGGGTGCCTAAAATACAGAACATTATGACCCTTCAAAGCAGCGAGGATATTCCCCCCAATAAGTCACATCTTTCTGTGTCCCCAGGAAGCTGCTTGGGTTGGCACATAATGTGCCACACGGGAACACACCCTTCACAAAAGAAGCTCCAAGGCAGGAATTAAAAATGGTTCTGGAAGCTTCTCAGCAATAGAGGTAACAGGGTGAGAGCTGGCAGGCATCACAGAGAGCCACCGTTCCAGTTGCCTCTCTCAACCCTTGCCCCCAGGAGACTGGCATAGCAGTTCCTCCTCAAGTAATTACTCTTGGCCTCCTTAAATTACCCCCAGTTCCCAGTGGATGTTTTTCTTCACTTCCTCTTTGAAATCACTTGAGTCTAGTGGTTGACCCAGGGGAGTAGTAGGGTAGGTGCTAAACAATTCCAGTCTCACCCTTGGGAGACATGGCCCTGTAAATCCTTTCAAAGAGGGCCCACCAAGTCCTTCAGAAGGAAAAGGCAGTCAGTGACATGAATACAATTATTGTAGTGGAGCAAAATGTGTGACCCGTCGGGATTCTGTTAAATCCAGCAAAAGGGAATGCCACAGTTAAACCCATATCCTTGGGGAGCACTAACCCTGAAGCAGACTTATTAATTAGGGCTTCTGAGGGGCACAGAAAATGTGGGGGTAGGAGGCTCTTTCAGTTACAGACAGAGCTCCTTTCCAGTCTATTCTTTTCCATGGGGGCAACTCCCGTATCTTTCTTCGTTTTTTAAACGGAACAGTTTGAGCTACTACATGCTCACAAAAATCCCTGTTGTGCCAAGAGCATTTTCAATTCAACATGAGAGCAAAAAAAGTTTTTAAAATGAATCAGTAGGTGGAGCTCTTTCTTTTTATTTATGTTTCGATCCCAGGTCTGATTTTTAGTGAGGGACACAGAGCTTTTGAATGAAAAAATGGGCATTTTAAAACTGAAAACACATATACGATGTGCTTTCCTAATTGAAAGGGTATATTGTGAAATCATTACTGTCACAGAACATTTGCGTTGCATGCGAATGCTAAAGTAAAGAAAATATATAAACCCAAATTGACTTTAGCAATTTGAAAGTGATAGTGGACATCTGTGTTCAATAACTTTTTGCTGGTAACTGGTGTTTAATATTTCATGTCAAATCAAGAAGAGTGAGAGAAGGTTCTTGAACACAGAGACGGCTGGCAGTTTTGCAGCACAGCCTGCCCTTTGTCATACTCACCATAAAGAAACTTGCTGCAGGGAGGATTGAAACTGCACCAGAGTAACTCCTTTCTCGGAACTTATATAAACTTACAGAATACACTGGTCTCTATTTTCCTTTAGAATGATGTCTATAAGAAAAAAAGGTTAAAGGACTTCCAAAACTCATTATTTATTGAAGGGAAAAAGTGGTGTGCGTGTGTGTGTGTGTGTGTGTGTGTGTGTGTGTGTGTGTCGAGAAATTACAGAAGAATAAATCATCTAGAACAAATCTTACCTTTGTGTTTTCGTCAATCCTGATTTTTTTCTAATTGGTGTGCAGTGATGTTTAGGAAGTTGTTTGCCAATAGAAACATACCTTCTTAAGGCTCACGATGAAGTATGTCTAGATAGTATTTTAATGTTTATGTAGTTGGGCAGGATGGGGATGGGGAGTGGAGAGTAGGGAGCAAGAGCTTTTAACTTTATAACTTTATAATTTCTTTTTCTATATCACCCTAGATAGGCAACCTTGATTCTAAATGAATGTTTGCCTTAGCAAATGGGATCAAAGGAAGAACAGAGGAAACAGCATCATTCTTTGAGTTGACCATGGGATTAGCACTTAGTCCCTAAAATGACCTGTTAGTGATGTTAAATCTTGCTGACCTCAACATCTTCCATTCGGTTCTCAGGAGAATGGACACTGGGAGCTACCTGAAATAGTATATAATGAAAGTAAAATAGGAAGGCCCATAAAGCCATAGAGTTTGAGATACTCTAGACATCTGGACATATTTTGTGTTCATGTTGATATAAGTGGACTATATATCTGACTGAAGAAATATTTCCCTCCCTTCTCTAATAACAATATGGCCCTAGAAAGACCAGATCCTTATGTAGGTATATGTTCTTTTTCATTCTAAAGAGACAGATTCCAGTAGCAGAAAAGCAAGACGAAGAAAGAGTTCAGAAAATTGGAATAATTTACTTATGTGCTTAAATTCATCTAACTTAGTTTCAAGACTGGAAGGAAATAGGATTAAGCAAGTTATTTAATTTTCTAAAGAAAAATCTCCTCTATCCACCCAAAACTGTTAGAACTAATAAATGAATTAAGTTACAGAATACAAAATCAATACACAAAAATTAGTTGTGATGCTACATATTAACAATGAACTATCAGAAACAAAAATTAAGAAAACAAATATATTTATAATTGCATTGAAAGGAATAAAATACCCAAGAATAAATTTTATTAAGGAGACGAAAAGATCTATATACTGAAAACTACAAAACATTGATGAAAGAAATTGAAAAAGACACAAATAAATGGAAAGATATTCCATACTCATAGATTGGAACAATTAATATTGTTAAAATGTCCATACTACCCAAAGCAATCTACAGATTCAATGCAATCCCTATCAAAATTCCAATGACATTTTTCACAAAAATAGAACAAACGATCCTAAAATTGTGTGGAACTATAAAAGACCTTTGAATAACCAAAGCAATCTTGAGGAAAAAAGGAGCAAAGCTGGAGGTGCCACACTTCCTGATTTCAAACATCTTTCAAAGCTATAGTAATCGAAACAATATGGTATTGGCTTAAAAAACAAATATATAAATCAACAGGATAGAATAGAGAGCCCAGAAACAAGCTGACACATATATGAGCAATTAATTTATGACAAAAAACTAAGAATAAACAATAAAGGACACTTTCTTTAATAAATGGAGATAAGAAAACTGGAAAGCCACATGCAAAAGAATGAAACTAGACTCCTTACCCCACAGACAAAAATACAACTCAAAATGGATTAGAGATTTGAATGTAAGACCTGAAATCATGGAATTCCTAGAAGAAAACATAAGGGGGATCTTTTTTTGACATAGGTCTTGGCAATGATTTTTTAGATTTGATCCCAAATGCAAAGGCAGCAAAAGCAAAAATAAAGAAGTCAAACTACATTAAACTAGAAAACTCTTGCACAGTAAAGAAAATCATCAACAAAATGAAAAGGCAACCTACAGAATGGGAGAAAACATTTGCAAATCATATATAGATATAAAAAATAGAGGAACTAAATAAACAGTTTTCCAAAGAAGACATACAAATAGCCAAAAGTTAAATGGAAAGGTGCTCAATATCACTAATCATCAGGAAAACGCATATCAAAACCACAATGAGATATCACCTCACACCTGTTAGAATGGCTGTCGTCAAAGGAGAAGAGATAACAAGTGTTGACAAGAATGTGGAGAAAAGGAAACCCTTGTGCATTGTTCATGGGAATGTAAATTGGTGCAGCCACTATGGAAAACAGCATAGAGGTTCCTCAAATTATTAAAAATAATATTACCACATGATTTAGCAATTCCATTTCTGGGTATATATCTGAATGGAAATGAAATTAGTATCTTCAAGAGATATCTTCACGTTCATGTCATTGCAGCATTATTATAATAATATAAATATGTAATGTATATATTATATGTGGGCTTGATATATAAATATATACATATATACATATATGTATACATACCTACACACACATATATCACATGGTATATATGATGGGATATTATTGAACCAAAGAAAAGAAATCCTGGGGCAACTGGTGGCTCAGTCAGTTAAGCATCTGACTCTTGATTTCAGCTCAAGTCATGATCTCAAGGTCGTGAGATTGAGCCCCATGTGGGCGTGAAGACTGCTTCACATTCTCTTTCTCCTTCTCCCTCTGCCCCTACCCCCCTGCTAATGCATGTGCTCTCTCTCTCTAAAAACAAAAAATGGAAATCCTTACCTTTTTTTACAACATGGATGGACTTTGAGGGCATCATAGTAAGTGAAATAAGTCACACAGAGAAAGACCAATATTGTATGACCTCACTTACATGTGTAATCTTAACAACCAAAAAAACTCACAGAAACAGAGAACAGGTTCGGTGGTTGCTAGAGGCAGGGGGTGGTGGGTGGGGAAAATGAGAAAGGTAGTCAAAGGTGCAACCTTCCAGCTATTAAGATTAGTAACTCCTGGGGATGTACTGTACAGCACAGTGGCTATAGTTAACAATACTGTACTGTATATTTGAAAGTTGCTAAGAGAGTACCTTAAAAGTATGCAAGAAAATAAAAATTTGTAGCTAGGTAAGGTGATGGATATTAGCTACACTTGTTTGGGTAAGCAATCTGCAATGTATAGGATATATCATGTCATTATGTTGTGCACCTAAAACTAATACAATATTATATGTAAATTATAGCTCAATAAAAAAGAATGGGACAATTCTACATGTACTACTTTAGAAAAATCTTGGAAAATCTCAGCAACATAGGAGAAAGCAGAGTAGACAAAAGAGTAGGTACATGCTCAGTGATATCAGGAAGTCTAATGGCAAACCAGGCTAAGGTTGCAATCAGAAATAGATATCTGCAGGCAAAAATGAGGTAACTGGATATAACAAATCACATGGAGAGGGTATAAAGAACTCCTTATTTTCTTTCAAAGTGGCATTAACCGATAATATGACATTTTGTGTCTTGCTTTTTGCAAAGTCATAATCATCTTGTCGTTTGATTGTCATCAATCTCCTATGAAGATCAAGGAAGTGCCAGCATCCTCCTTGTTGGGGACACGGGAATAAAGGTGGCCTAACAGTGGATTGTTGCCAGGATTCCTGGGAACTTTGAGAGTACGTTTGTCCAAAATCCAAACGGCCAGGGTAGGGCTGATGGCACACCCGAAGAAGAGTCCATCTCTTTCTTCCCTCAGGGCAGAAAGCTCCAGTTGTCTGCAAGACTCGGGCATTCAATGTACATCATGCACAGGACCAAGCTGACCTCCCTGTGGGTGTTAAAATGATAGAAAGATGCAGATAACATGCATGGGAAAGTGTAGCTTTCTCTTTCTACAGCTGCCAGGGTGATCTGCCCTAGGGCTTAGTCTGTTTCCCATATATTTCTTAAGTAAAATCCCAGCCATTGTGGCTAGTTAAAAGGGTGAAAGAAAAAAGATGTCATCACTCAAATGTTTCCCATGTAGGGTATGTTTATTAGTCATCAGTCTTACATATCACCATTCAATGGAAAGGTCCACATTTACAGTAACCATGCACCCCTTCTTTTTCTACAAGCTGCAAAGAAGCCTGGACAATTTAAATGCCTCTATAAGCATCCATTTGTGAGCCATTGTAGCTTCTTGCCAAGTTATTGTGGCATTGAAGTCCAGGGTATGAACAGAACTTTATAGTATAGCTAGAGAAAATGATCTTTCCAGCAGCATATCAAAATGCCCCACTTGCCTCTTCACCCTCAAGGAAGATCCAACCCTCAGTCAGAGAATATCATCAATTCAGAAAATCGATTCTCATTTTCTTAGGAGCCTGCTTTAGACACCTAATTGCAAATCAGCATCATTGGCTGCATGGACAAGTGGGCTTCTTCTCAACTCTGGGTTCCTGTGGCCTATTTCATTAATAATCACTTGCGTTCTTTCCAATTTTAGGCATTAAGTGTCTTTTAAATCAAAATGAAATGTGTACTTGGCAACTTCTGACTCAAGCATTTTGGTTCCCCGTAAATCCTGGAAATGACACCGAATGCACTTCACCTCTGGCGCACCTCTTCAAAAACCAGAGTTATGCAAGGAGGAACACTTGAGAACCAAGGCGCCCTATCCCTCAGAGCTTTCCCAAGTTCTGGGAAACAGTGGCATGTTGAAAATGACAGAAACAAAACTGCTTAATCACATGGAAGAGAGACAGAGAGAGAGAGAGAGACTGTGTGTGTGTGTGTGTGTGTGTGTGTGTGTGTGTGTGTGTGTGTTCAAGTAGTCCAAAAAAAGAACCAAGCTGAGTTTCACTTCCTAGCAGTCTTAAGCAATAATTTCCTGGAGTTCAATACTGTTTACACTTCAATGATAATCCATGATTTTTAATTCTGATTTTATTAGAATCCTGTTTCTCACCTTCTTTGTCCTAACCAACTTTTCCATCCAGCTATGATGTAATTACAAATTCTCTTCTCCAAAATGTTCTCTCATCCAATTAAAAAAAAAAAAAACCAAGGTTATTTAAAATGTTCATTTTTTTCTGATTCTCAAGCTTCTTCCTAACACAAACACAAAATAATTGGGCACATTGTGGGTCCCCCACCGCAACAGTTACAGTTCTTTTATATTTGACCTTTTTAATGATCCCATCAGATAGGAAAGGCATTATTCCTCAATTTAGAGAGGAGAAAACCTGGGCACTAAGGTTGAGAATTGTCGATTGCTGTAGCTGTTGGTGGACGTTAGAGGTCAGGAGTCCTCATTCCTAGTAAGATTATAATTATAATCAAAGCTACTATATATAGAATAGTGTCCTGGGAACTACAGTTAGTTCTTCACATTTTGTATTTATTTGAATCCTCAGAAAATACTATAGGGTAGATATTAGAACTCTCACCAGAAATATGGAGCAGGCCTCAAAAGATCACACAGCTAGGAAGCTCAGAGGCCAGGGCACAAACCTAAGTCTGCCTAATTCACAAACTGCTAGCATAAGCTCTGTTCCCTTGAGTTCCCCCCATACTTCTGGTCTGCAGCTCATGCAAGGACTGTACTAGTCATCAGAAGTAACATTGCTGATCTTCTCTTGATGAATATGTATTTTTTTAATTTCCCTGAACTCTTATAAATATGACTGTGGGAGAAATAAGAGCTGATAGTGCATATTACTCACCAAAACAAGGGTCTGGTGATGTCACCCACATCTGGGGAAGAGAAAAACAAGGCCACAAGAACCAGTTTGGAGAATGAGATCAATTGGCATGTGATTCTTGGTTAAGTGGAGGTTTCTGCTCTGTATTCTGTTCCCCATTGAAAAGAACTGCATGCAAGTACCTATCACCATAATGTAAGGAGAGAAGACTGTGTGATATGTTCTCAATGGTACCTCTCATGTTGATGTCATCCGTCATCTCCCCTTCACATGTCAAAAGACTTATGTGAGAGGAAAAACAGATCCTAAGCTGGGTAAAGACTAGTACTTTCTGTTACTATGACCTGGTCAAAACAACTGTCCCATAGTTGTCATTTTCTTTCTTTCTTTCTTTCTCTCTTTCTTTCTTTTTCTTTCTTTCTTTCTTTCTTTCTTTCTTTCTTTCTTTCTTTCTTTCTTTCTTTCTTTCTTTCTTTCTTTCTTTTTGAGAGAGAGCACAAGCAGTGCGGGGGGTGGGGAATGGCAGAGGGAGAGGGAGAGAGAGAATCTTAAACAGGTTCTACATATTTAATGTATACAACCCGGTAAGTTTAGGAATATAAACACAAACCAAACCATCACTACCATCAAGGTCATGGATAGATATATCCCACACTCCTGGTTTCCTCCAGCCTCTATATTATATATATAACTTTGTGTGATATAGTAAAAAAAAACACAACGTAAGATTTATCTTCTTAGAAAATTTTAAATGTTCTTAAGGTCTGAACGTTTGTATTCCCCCCTCAAATCCATACATTGAAATCCTATTGCTTAATGTGATGGTATTAGGATGTGGGCCTTAGGGAGGTAATCAGGGACTGAGGGTGGAGCCCTCATGAATAGGATTTCTGCTCTTACCAAAGAGATTCCCCATCACTCCCTAGTCCCTTCTATGATGCGAGGACACAGCAAGAAAGCCACCATTAGGAATTAGGAAGAGGGCCCTCCCCAGAATGCAGCCATGCTCATAACTTGATTTTGAACTTCCCAGCCTCCAGAACTGAGATAAATATATTTCTATTGTTTTATAAGTTACCCAGTCTGTGGTATTTTGATACAGCAGCCTGAATAGACTAAGACAAGTATACAAAAGAGTAGCTAGAGGCACTATATTGTATAATAAATCTTCAGAATTTATTTGTCTTATATAACTAAAACTCTGACCATCCCCTCTTCATTTTCCCCTCCCCACAGTCCCTGGAAATCACTTTTATATTGTTTGATTCTATGAGTTTGACTATTCAAAATTATATACGTAAAAGAAATTACTTAGTATTTGTGTTTCTTTGTCTGGCTTATTTCACTTAATAAAATGTCTTTCAGGTTCATGCATGTTGTCACAAACGGCAGGATTTGCTTCTTTTTTAAGGCTGAATAATATTCCACTCTGTATATACCACATTTTCTTTAACCTTTCATCCATTAATGGACACTTTGTTTCTATATCCTGACTATTGTGAATAATGCTACAAGGAACATGGGAGTAAAGGTATCTCTACAAAACAATGATTTGAGTTCTTTTGGATAAATACCCAGACGTGGAATTGCTGGATCATTGCTGAGATCATCTCAATTCTATTTTCCATGATGGCTGTATCAATTTACATTCTTACCAACAGTGTACCAGTGTTCCCATTTCTCCACATTTCACTAGCACTTATTATCTTTAGTTTTGTTGTTGTTGTTGTTTTTATTGTTTTTAATTGCCATTCTAGCAAGTAATATTCCATTGTGGATTTGACTTGAATTTGCCTGATAATTAGTGATGTGAGCAATTTTCATATACCTGTTTACCATTTACATGTCTTCTTTAGAGAAATGTTAATTTGTTGGCCCAAAATCTTACATAGTATTCTCTTATGATCCTTTGTTTCTGTGGTACCAATTGAATGTCTTCTCTTTCACTGATAATTTTATTTATATATATATCTCATCTTTTTTCTGTAGTTAAGGGTTTGTTAATTTGTTTATCTTATCAACTTGGTAATTTTAAGTGATCTGTCTTTGAGCTCACTTACTCTTTTTTCTGATTGATTGAGTCTTCTGTTGAAACTCTGTTGATTTTTTTCATTGCAATCATTGTATTTTTTAGCTCCAAAATCTGTTTCATTACTTTTATGATTTGTTTATCTTCGTTGAACTTATCATTTTTTTTCACATATTATTTCCTGATGTCATTTAGTTGTCTATCTGTGTTCTCTTGAGCTTCCTTAAGACAATTATACTGAATTATTTTTCAGGCAGTTCATAGATCTCATTTTCTTTAGAGTCAGTTACTATTTGGTTCCTTAGATAATGCTATGTTTGTCTGATTATTTGTGATTTTTGTTACCTGGCATTGATATCTGTGTATTTGAAAAAATAGTTGCCTTTTCTAGTTGTTACAGACTAACTTCAGTAAGAAAAGGTAGGCAGGTCTGCTTCCAGAGCCCATGAACAAGTGAGCCGGCTACTTTGGACTGTGGGGCAGGCCTAGTACCTGGGTCCATGGGGACTAACTCGTCATCAGTGTCCATTGGGGCAAGCCGGTGCTTAGGTCCATGAATGTGGGTCTGGAGCCTCTGTTCAGGGACCAGCCTGAAACCTGGGTCCACAAAGGTATCCTGGACCCCAGGTTCATGGGAGCCAATCTGGCCCTGGAGTGGGCCTGGATTCTTTTAAACTAGAGAATCAAATGGCATAGCTGCTGAAATTTATAATGGGTAACCCCTTTATGATCTTAGGAGCATGCTGTGATATAACATGATCATTTCCTGTATTATTTATGCATATACCTTTCTAATTAAACTGAGAGCTATTTCAAAAATCAGCTTCATTGAAGTATAATGTACCTACAATAAAGGACACCCATTTAAGGGTATACATCTGTGTAACTAACCCTGAAAGTATATATACCTGTGTGTAATAACCTCCATAATAAAGATTTGGGACATTTCTATTATCCCAAAATATTGTCTTGTGCCCTCTCAGTGAATCATGACACTACTCCAAGACCTAGGCAACCACTAACACAATTTCTGCCATTATGATTAAAATTTTATACAAAATGAATTATATAATATGAACTCTATTTCTGGTGTCATTTGCTTAGAAAAATGTTTTTTAGAGTTAGCCACATTGTTGCATATATCAGGAATGTATTCCTTATTTTTGCATAGTACTAACTGTACAGATGTACAACAATATCATCTGTTGGACCCTTGATTTCCAGTTATAGAATAATGTTATGACAGGTCTTTGTGTGGACATATATTTTTGTTTCTCTTTGGTAAATTACTAGGTATGCATGTGCTGAGTCATATAGTAAGTGTATATTTAACTACTAGAAACTGTATAAATGTTTTCCAATGTGTTGTACAATTTTACATTCCCATCAGCAACATAGGAGATCCCAGATTCTCCATGTCCGCTCCCTCACCAATACCTGGTATTGTCTTCATTTAGCCATTTGAGTGGTTGGGTAATAGTATCTCTTTGTGGTTTTAATTTTCATTTACATGAGAACTAAACTGGCTTCAGCATTTTTTTTTTATATGAACTTATTGCCATTTATGTATCTTTGGTAAAATGTCTGCTCAAGATTTTTACCATTTAATTTAGGGGTAACTTTTAAAATTTAATTGGATTTATTTTCATATTATCACATTGTAAAATATAGGTCTTTCTCAGATATATGTATGGTGAAGATTTTCTACAAGCTCATGGCTTGCCTATCCATTTTTTTAATAGTGACTTTTGAAGAGCAGTTTTTAAGTTTGATGACATCAAATTTTCAACTTTTTATTGTTTATACTTTTTGTGTTCTATTTAAGAAAACTTTGCCGGGACGCCTGGGTGGCTCAGTTGGTTGAGCAGCTGCCTTCGGCTCAGGTCATGATCCCAGCGTCCTGGGATCGAGTCCCACATCGGGTTCCTTGCTAGGCAGGGAGCCTGCTCCTCTCTCTGCCTCTGCCTGCCTCTCTGCCTGCTTGTGTTCTCTCTCTGTTAAAATAAATAAAATAAAATCTTTAAAAAAAAAAAAAAAGAAAACTTTGCCTACTTCAAGGTCCCCAAAAATTTCTTCTAGAAATGTTTATATTAGCTTTTATATTTAAATGTTGTTATTTGGGGATAATTTTTACATGCTGCTTAGTTAAAGGTGAGGTTAATGTTTTTGTATTTGTTTTTGTTTTCCATATGGATAACCAGTCTTCTGGCACTGTGTGTTGGAAACACTAGCCTTTCTCCATTAAATTACTTCAGCATCTTTGTTCAAATTCAATTGGCCATATATGCATAGGTCTATTTCTAGAATCTCTATTTTGTCTCATTGAACATACTATTTTTTATATCGATATACTTTGTCTTGATGTTATAGTTTTATAATAAGTAAGCTTGGAAGTTAGATAGTGTAAGTTCTCTAACATTTCTTTTCTTTTACAACATTCTTTTGGCAATGCTATGCCCTTTGATTTTCCACATGAATTTTAGAATTAGTTTGTTGATTTTTTTAAAGCCCATTAGAATATTGATTTATTTATTTTTCTTTTTTTTTAGAATATTGATTTAGATTGTGTTGAATCTGTATCAGTTTGAACAATATTGAGTCTTCCAACCTACACAGCATAATTTCTCCAGTTTTCAGGTCTTTATTTTCTTAAAAAATACCTTATATTTTCTAGAATACAAAGTATTTTACCCATATTTTATTAAATTTACCCCTAAGTACTTTGTATCTTTGATGGTATTTTAAACACTATTTAATTTCAATTTTCATTTTGTTTTTGCATTTTTATAAGAATATAATTAAATTTTTTTATCCTAACATTCTGTGTCTCTGCTAACCCTTCTTATTAACTCTAAGTGGAATTTTGTAGATTCCTTATGGGCTTCTAGGTTTATGAATATGCCAAAAAAATAAAGGTTTTTAATTTTCTTTCTAATTTTTGTATCTTATCTTTATTTTTCCTTCTTTAACTGGCTGGAGCTTTTAGTACAATGTCGAATAGTGATAGTTCTCAATAGTGGGTGGAAACATTTCAATCTTTCCTCAGCAACGATGACGATAGGTATAGATTTTTCTCAGATGCCCTTTATCAAATTAAGTTCCTATCAGTTCTCAATTTTGGTGATTTTAATAATGAATTGGTGTGGCATTTTGCTGAATGTTTGTTTTGTTATTTACATCTGTTTCTGTTTTGTTTGTTTGTTTTAATAATTTGTACACCCAACGTGGAGTTCAAACTCATGACCCTGAGATCTTCCGACTGAGCCAGCCAGGAGCACTTTTCTGCATCTGTTTAATTTTTTCCCAAGTTTTTTAAAATTCTAGTTAGTTAACATGTAGTGTAATATTAGTTTCAGGTGTAAAATGTAGTTATTCATCACTTAGATGCTACACCAAGTGTTTCTCACAAATCTCCTCCTTAATACACACCACTCATTTAGCCCATTCCCCTGCCCACCTCCCTCTTCATCTGTTTTGATGTTCATGTAGTTTTTCTCTTTTATTCTGTTGGTACAGTGAATTACATTGATTGCTTTTTAAATAGTAAACCAAATTTGTATTACAAGGATAAAGCCTAACATGATGTATTAGCCATTTTAAAATTATTAAATTTGATTTACTGAAATTTCATCAAACATTTTTGTGTTGATGTTTGTGAGGGTTATTGGTCTGCAGTTTTCTTTTCTTGAAAAGCCTAGTTTTGAGCATAAATTTACTAGTGAAGCTATCTGGGTCCAGAGTTTACTTTTGGAAAGATTTTTAATAACAAATTCAATTTCTTTAATAAATATAGGACTGTTTCTATATGTTTCAGTCAGTTTTGATAAGTCTTAAAAGAATTTGTCCATTTTTTTGAAGTTGTCAAGTTTATCACCATGAAGTTATTCAATATATTTATTTACTATCCTTTTGGTATGTATGATATCATCTGTTGAATTCTTCATGTTAGTAATTTGGGTATCCTTTTGGTTTTTTCTTTGATTATTCTAGCTAAAGATTTATCAATTATTTAAAATATTTATCAAGATTTTAAAAATTCAGCTTTTGATCCAATTGTTATTATATATTTATGTTTTATATTTCATTGATATCTGCTATTATCTATATTTTTCCTTTCTCCTGCTTAATTTGAATTTCATTTGCTCTTCTTTTACTTATATTTTCAATATAGATGCTCAGATAAGTGATTTTGAAACTTTTTCTTCTCTTTGCAGGAGCTTTTGAGACTATAGTTTTTCCTCTAATGGCAGTTTTAGCTACACCTCACAAATTTTGATATATTTTTCATGTTCATTTATGTCAAGGTAATCTGTTTTGGCTTATTTTTGAGTCATGGGATATATCTGGGCACTGTCTCCCAGCTAAGATAACACAAAATTAACTATCACAGTCTCAGTCACAAAGTATATATTATAGGTATGACTGTCAGGCCACAAATCCAAGTTTACAAAAGTTCATTAAAGTCTATTGATCTTCCATTACACCATGTGGAATGCTACTATACCCATAAGATTTTGAGCAAATTTTCTATCCCTAGGGATATGTTAAGGTTGTTAAGATGTTGTTGGGAAGTGCAGTCCTAGAGACTATAATTCATAGGGTATAGCTACTATTTTTGCATTACTAGACTAGATGCTAAAAAGTTAACACAAAAGGAAAAAGTATTTTTATCTTGAAGCTTACCTGGGAGAATGAGGAATATAAGAAATGCAAAAAACGAAACAAAACAACCAACCAATGGCTCAAGTCTGAATTCTGGCAGTCAGCCTTCTCTACTCCTTCTCCTTTAATGTTCATATTTGATCATTCTTAATGTTTTCACTCCATAAATATATCATCTTGACTTTTCAAACTTTTCTTTGTCTCGCTTGCCACCATCATGGTATAAACCACCATCAGTTCTTGCTTGGACTTCAATTATAACTCCCAAATAGCTCCTCCTGATTCCACCTTTCCCCTCAAGTGTGTTCTCCATGGTAGACAAGTGATCTTTTAAAAGCCATGACAGTTCATGCAGTCCTCCTCCTTAAAAGTCTTCAGTGATCTTCCATTGCTGTCACAGTAAGTTCAAAATCCTTAAAGGGCCCACAATGTTTTGGGTGATCCAACTCCTTTCTGCCTTCTGTCTTGCCCCCTCTTTCCTAATTCTCCCTATACTTTCTTTATCCTTCTCTGTTTCCTGACTGTAGCATGTTCCTTCTCATCTCAGACGTTTTATGTACTTGTACATGGGTTGGGTCCTCTTCAGGTGTTGTCTGTTTCCTTCTGCCACTCAATTAAATGCACCTCTCTTTCCCTCTTGTTCTACTTGCCTAATCTGGTATTTTTCAGACTGAAAGTTTTCTTTATCACAGAGACCTATCCCTTTCCTACCCATGTGCCTCAGCATCCTCCAATATAGCACTCAGCTCACTCTATTATGTTCTCTTACATTGTTACAATTACATTGCTACATTTACGTTCTTAAATATCTAATTATATATATCATGTCCCTTCCTATAAGCAAACAGCAAGTTCCATGAAATTAGAGACTGATTTTTCACTCTTATATCTTAAGGTTCCCACATAATATCTTACTGTAAAATGAATGCAAAATAAGTCAGAATGTGAAAATGTCACAAGGAGATACAAGAGATTTTCAGTAATCAAGTGGCATAATCCACTTTATTAGAAATGATGGCATCACCCCAAACCACCTTCCATTATTCACGGAGTCACAAACACTAGAAAGATCATATGTTTTATATTACCTTTGACATTATGATCCTAAACAGAATAAGTGAAGTTGTGTGCCATTCCCTGGCTTTTCTTACCTTTTTCCTGCTTTATCAGTATTCTTCTTTTCTCAAACATCTTTCTTTTCTCTGAAGTCTCATTTCTTTTGTTATGTAGAAAATGGCCTCAGGAAAGCACATTTCCTCTCCCTGAATATTTGCATTTTTAAAAAAGATACTGGAGGAATTCTCACTGTAGTGATGGAATTCTGACATTAGCAAGGGCGGATACCTATTTTGATAGCCCTCCATAACATCCGTAAATGCAACAGATTCTAGGATGTTGATGGTAGCCTTTCTGCTTCTCATTCTTGGAATCTTTTTTTCTTTTTTAAGATATTATTTTATTTTATTTAACACAGAGAGAGAGAGATCACAAGTAGGAGGAGAGGGGAAAGCAGGCTCCCCGCTGAGCAGAGAGCCTGATGTGGGGCTTGATCCCTGGACCCTGAGATCATGACCTGAGCCGAAGGCAGAGGCTTTAACCCACTGAGCTACCCAGGCGCCCCTCTTGGAATTTTTTTGAATTAGTCAGAATAAGCTAACTAACAACTCCAAATGTTAGGGGCTTAGTGTAATAAAAGTTTATTCTCAGGCCTACAATGTTTTCATGCAATGTTCTGGGCTGAGTGGTTCTTCTGGCTGGTTTTCTTTGAGAGAGAAATTTCTCTCTTGTGGTTTTGCTCTTTTGTGGCTCTGCCCTCCTCTGGCTGCTTAGAGTTCTCAAGATTGAACCCGCAGGTGAGGAGGAAAGGTAGAGAGAGAATGAAGGTTTTTTGGTGAGAACAGGCCAATTCCAGAAATGGCTCACATTCGTTCTATCTTCAGAACATTTCAAGGGAGGCCGGGAAATGTAGTCTATCTGCCGAGAAAGGAAAGATAAGCAGTTTGGTAAATAAATAGGAAGTCTCAGCTGTATCTCTTACTCTAAGATTATTCCAAATCCTTAAGGTATCATTTAGAAACTCTCATACGGTCAGATCTCTATTCTTACATTCCTTGAACCCTAGTCTCAGGAACTTGCAATCTTTTGCTATTAACAAATTTAAGAAAAGTTATTTTATAGTTATTAGTGTTACTTTGGTATGAGGAAGGGTGCCTGGCATTACAAAAAATTATTTGGGGTTCAATTTGAAATATATTTCACTATCCCTCATTATCTAGACTCTGACTATCCTGGAGTTTTCAAATAGCGTTTGAGAAAAAAAAAAAAAAAAAAGAGCTGTTGAGTCTTTCCTTGATATGCCTTACTTTAATGAAAAGTAAAAGTATTATATTTACATAGCCATCAATTCTAGCCATGATGAATACTTTATTTAGAAGAAAAATAAAACTGCTACAAAAGGTTTAGCTCTCCGAGACTCCATAAAACTTCCATTTTTATTGAAAACAAAGAATAAACAAGGTAAAAGTGTAGACAGTTTCAATGAAGATAGATATTAAAAGTCAAAATATCTTATAGTCATTGCGTTATCAATCCAATTTTTTTTCCCTGGTATAAAAACTTTTTGTAGCTATTATGTTAATTGTCTCTAATTCCATAAACAACAACAACCTATACATGTCTAAACCTAAAGCAAACCCAATGTAGCAAAACTTCCACTACATACATGCACAGCCTAAAACTCAAGAAATAATTTTAAGTTGAATGTCAATCCTTTTTGATTGGCCTCTTCAGTCTTCCCAGTCATTATTTGCACTGTTAAGCTCATCGAACTATTAGTTGAACAGCCAATCATTTTCATTTTAAGGGATGAATTTGATACATGCTGAGTTTCAAATATTCTAGTGAATTTTAATTCCTGAAAAATTAAGCCATTGCTGAGCTGAGTATGACTCCAAATACTTTAAAACTCTAATACTTAGTTGATATGCACAGAAATTTCTTTTCCTTGCCCTGAAAAATTGTTGATTTATCTCTTTTTTTAAAAATGGGTGAACTGAGGGGTGCCTGGGTGGCTCAGTGGGTTAAAACCTCTGCCTTCGGCTCAGGTCATGATCTCAGCGTCCTGGGATCGAGCCCCTCTTCGGGCTCTCTGCTCAGTGGGGAGACTGCTTCCCCCTCTCTGCTTGCCCCTCTGCCTACTTGGGTTCTCTCTCTCTGTCAAATAAATAAAATTTTTTTAAAAAAATGGGTGAACTGAAACCATAGATAAATTTGAGATTACACCAGTTGAATTGGATACAAAATTCTGAAAATACCAAGAAGTATCAGATTTTAAAATATTCTTTAAAATATTCTAAAATATTCTTGTTTCTTTCTTTATTTTTTTCCCCAAATAAGTTTATTTTATTTTTTCAGTGTTCCAAGATTAATTGTTCATGCACCACACCCAGTGTTCTATGCAATATGTGATCTCCTCAATACCCACCCAGGCTTGCCCAACCCCCCACCTCCTCTCCTCCAGAACATTTCTTGTTTCTTTCTTTAAATCATAAGCATAATGCATATTTCTCAAGTCCCTTGCAAAGACTGGCTTCTTTCACATGGCTTTAACACACCATTTTAGACTCACTGGTATTTTACAGGAGTCAGAGTAAAGCAGTGTGCAAGGTGATGAGACATACTTCTCCTGGTCTGAAAAGTATTTTAGAATCCTTGTAATAAAGTATCCTAAGTATCATACTGGGTTATATTGATCTTCTAAATCATACTGGATTATACCCATCAATAATTCCCAATTAGCAGGGGGAAAAGAAGTGAAGGGCAGATGTCCCGAGGTTGCTCGCTTTGCCTTTCTCTGATCGTTCGGAAAATGGCGTACTCAACTTACGAGAACAATGAACAGAATTTCTCTGAGGAGGCATTAGAGGAAGAAAGTGTGATTCTCACATTGGTTCCAGTTACTGAGGAACTTAATGAAGAACATCAAATGGAACCAAGTGTTTCTTCAACTTCAGAAATCAGCCTGAAGGTGCCTGGGTCAAGTGATAAAGTTTGTCATCCTCAAATAAATGAACAATTCAAGTTTTACGCAAAACATAGTTGTAATACACCAATCCTTCCCTTGCCAACCAGTTTGCCTTCGTTTAATAAAGTACGTTGGGACACTTTGAGGAACTGGTGCCAACAACTGAATTTGAGTGCCGATGGCCAGAAAATAGAGGTTTATCTGAGGCTCCAGAAACATGCTTACCCTGAAACAAACCAGAATATTCCTGAAACATCACCAGAAGCTAAATTGCAGTCATGTTCGAGGAAAGGCGAGATGGTGGCCAAGAAAGCAAGGCTTTGGAAAAGTCGTAAGAAGAGTGAGAGAGAGGAAGGGATTAATACAGTCGAGGTGGTAACTTCAGCACAGGAAGGCATGATGGCGGCATGGTCAAGAATTGCTGCAAGAGCCACTCAGTCCAAGTCTGTGAATTCACATTCCATTCCTGCTTCTGTTGAGACCTTTCTGCTGCAAGCCTCTGGTGTCCGGTGGTGTGTGGTCCATGGCAGACCTCTCTTGGCTGACACACAAGGCTGGGTTCGCCTGCAATTCCATGGAGGTCAGGCCTGGGTGCCTGACACTCCCAAAAGGATGATTTCTCTCTTCCTGTTACCCGCCTGCACCTTCCCATCCCCCGGCCTAGAAGACAATATGTTATGCCCCGAATGTGCGAAGAGAAATAAGAAGATGATGAAAAGATTAATTGCACTGGGGAAGGAAAAGCGATCTCGGTTGAATAGACCAACATCATTCCCTTTGGATGTGCCATATCTTAATAAAGAATAAATGGTGGAGAGCCCACAGCTATCATTGACTTGCATCCCAGAGATTGGTTGCTGCACTCTGTCCTAGCCGACCTCAGTGTTTGTTGCTTGATAGGTTGAGTACAGGTGTGAATGTCTGGATTCTGTTCTTGACGTTTGCCAAGAAGTGACTGCTACTCCTGCTTCGAGTATTTGGTTCTATAGAATATAATTTAGTTCTGTTTCAATTAATAAGTGTTTTTAAGTTTCACGTTTTCAGAAAAATTGAGCAGAAAGTACAGAGTTCTGAGATACTGCTCCAACCCCTTCCCCTACTATTAACAGCCTGCACCAGCGCGGTACAGTTGTTGAACCTACATTGACCTATCATTACCACCCAAAGCCCATATTTGACAATAGGGTT
>CM052799.1:109162454-109369045 GCA_028533885.1 Nasua narica
CTTATACCAGCATTTGGTGGTGTCATTGCTTTGGATCTTGGCTATCCTAATGGGTGTGTAGAAGTATCTCATTTAATTTGTAATTCCCCAGTTACCTGAAATGTGCAGTATCATATATGCTTATTTGTCATCTGTGTATCTTTGGTGAGGTATCTATCCAGATTTTTTGCCCATTTTTTCATCTGGTTCACTTTCTTATAGTTTGGTTCTTTTATATTTTGAGTGATAGTCTTATTGGATAAGTCTTAAAGATATTTTTCCTAGTCTGTGGCTTGTCTTATTCTCTTGATTAATTTGTATATTTAGACCATTGATGTTGATATAAATGGCTTAAGATCTGAAAAAAAAAATAATAATTCCCAATTAGCTGTTAATATCAGAGGAGGGAGCATATCTTACTAATTTTTGTATTTCCAGAATCTTGAACAATATTAACACATAGCAGACACTTGATAAATGTGTGGTAAATCCATTAATTAATTTATTTCTATTCTGTTTTTATAAAAATAACACAAAGTAGCATGACTCATAATCTGATAAATTGCACAAAATATCTCATATTCTTTTTTTTAGGGCTACCCTCATCCCCTAACTGGTCAGTTCTCAAATTCCACCACAAATTATCCCATGATTCTTAGTATAACACATTATATGGTACATAAAAAATGTCTAATAATATGTATTTACTGAATGATTGAATGGACAAATGGCGATGTTCAATTAAGAAACAATATAATAAGGGCACCTACAGGTGCAGTCAGTCGGATTCTTGGTTTTGGCTCAGGTTGTGATCTGCGTAGTGATCTCAGGGTGGTGAGATTGAACCCTGTGTCAGGCTTCACACTCAGTAGGGAGTCTGCTTAAGATTCTCTTTTTCCCTCTCCTCCTACCCCTCCCCCTGAATTCAATCTCTCTCAAATAAATCAATCAATCCTAAAAAAAAAGATATAATAAATCCTGTAAACTTATGAGTAGAGTTTAGATATGGAAATACTCCTTTAGAAAAGGCAGAAGATCCAATTCTATGTCATTGATGGAAATGATAAAAATATATTAGTGAAAGTGTATTTAGCCAATTTTGTCATGCACTGACTTCTACTTTTGAAAATGACAAAGACTGTTATTCAAATCTCACATTTTTTTAAATGGTTAAGAAAAATTTAATGTCTTGGGGCCCCTGGGTGGCTCAGTCAGTTAAGCCTTGGACTGTTGGTTTTGGTTCAGGTTGTGATCTCAGGATCCTGGAATTGAGCCCTGCATCAGGCGCAGTCTGCTTGTCCCTCTCACTGCTCCCCCCATCCCACTCACACACACCCTCTCTCTCTCTCAAATAAATAAAATCTTTTTTAAAAAAGAAAAATATAATGCCTATAACACATAGTTTAATATTTTGTTACACATTGTCATATTAGTTATAAATTAGTCACTTCGAAGATAGGAAAAATTATTTCTCATAAAAACTATCATCATTTATGGAGTGCTTACTAAATTCCATATATTTTATACACAATATCCTTAAACAGTCTCTTGTTGCACATCGATTACTTCTGAGAATTTGTCTCAGTTATCTGTATGATCTTCTAATTCTGTATTTCCAAGACTATAAATTTTATGAGGACAGGAAATAAGCACATTCTGTTTATCACAACATACTCAATATTTGGTATAAAATCAGTCATATATTAGTTCAAACAAATATTTATCAATCAGCAAGTGAGCAAATAAATGAACACCACGCAGTAGATATTATTGCTCCCATCATACCTAACAGAAATAACTTAGGCTTACAGGCTGAAAGGAACCTGTTCAAAGTCAAATAACAAGCGTAGAGCCAGAATATGAACCCATATTTTAAAATCTCCAAATCCATGCTGTCATATGCCAAGATTTCTAGTTCAAGCAAACACAATGTTTTCACTTCTCGGCTTAGTCTGTCCAGGCTGCCATAACAAACTACCATAAGCTGGGTGGCTGAAATAATAAACATTTATTTCTTGAAACTAGAGACTGGCAAGTCCAAGATCAGGGTGCCCAGTACCAGGCAAGAGCTCTCTTCATTGTTCATAGATGACCATCTTCCTTTGGTCCCCTCACAGTGTAGCCAAGAGCACGAGGGTTCTGTAAGGTCTTTTTATAAGAGCATTAATCCCATTCATGAGGGCTGCACTTGCATGACCTAATCACCTCCCAAAGACCCCATTTCCTAACACCATCACGTTGGGGATTAGGATTTCAACACGTGAATTTGGAGGGAGCATAAACATTCAGTCTATAATATTCTTCATTTATTCTTCAAAATAAATGACATAGCATGTGTTATTGATTTGTATTAGAGACCTAGATAAATAAGAAATAAATATGGACTAGATAAAAAAGAAATACCTAGATAAAAAAGAAATAATATGGACTACAGACTACCTGGACCGTGGTTAGTCTTAACACTCTTTAAGACATTTCTGGTTGGAAAGTGAGAATGAACACATTGTTTAGCTTTAGATTTTGTTAAGTAAAATATGTTTAAAAAAAAATTACAAAGTCCAAAGCAGTACAGGAAAAAAAGAAAAGAAAAGAAAAATGATAATAGAAATTTCTACGTCAACCAATCAATTTTTTAAGAGACAAGAAATATTTTTAAAAGAATAGAAAATTTGAATATAAAAATTTATATCAACTAATATGTCAATAATTATAATTTGTCAGTTAAAATCCAAATCTTTCAAATTGAATTAAGGAAATAAATCTATATGTAATTTATAAGAGACACCCTTAATGCATAAAGATTAAAAAAGGTTGGTAGCAAAATATTTTATTTTATTTATTTTTGAGAAACTTTATGTATTTATGTATATATGTATTATTTTTTTATTGGTCAAACAGATAAAATATTAATATATATAGGAAAGTTTTGATAAACTTGACATAGTAGAGATATATAGAAATATATCTACATCCTAAATTGTAACAGATACATTCCTCTTAAGCACAATTATGGTATTTACAAAAATGATTACATTTATATTAGGCTATAGGCAAGCCTCAACTATCTCAGATGATCCTCTAAGAAAATAAAAAAGAAATTAAAGACACCAAAAAGGAAGAAACAATACCAAAAGAATCTAACATGAGTTGTTGAATATGAGTATATATAGCAAGTTAACAGAATATTAAATTAATATGCAGTAATGAGTAGTACTTTTATAGAGTAGCAACAAAGATCAGAAAATAGTTTTTAAATGCCATTTGTAAAAACATTTAAAACTATAATCTCTCAGAGGAAATCAAAGATGTGCAAGACCTAATGAAATAATATTTCAAAGCTTTATTCAAATAATTTAACCAGTACCTAAATTAATGGAAAGATATTTTCTATGAAGATATAGTCATTGCTATAAAGATATCAAATGTCCCCAAACTGATCTGTACCTTTAATGCTATTCTGATTAAAATTCTAGCAGAGTTTTATGTAGGATTTTTAAATCATATTCTAATATTTACATAGAAGAAAAAGAGTCAACATTAGCTATGATATTCATGTGGAAGAAGAATAAAGAGAGATGATTCATCCTACCGGATATTAAATATTAAGATAAAGCCTTAATAAATAAGAAAGTGTGGTATTGGCACCATGGATACACAGATTGACCCATGAGACAGAATACAAGTTCAGGCATAGAAGAAACCTTGATAAATATAAGGGTAGCTTAGCAGATCACTGGGGAAATGAAAGACTATTTTATAACTGTAGCTTTAAAAAGTCAACTTATATTAAAAAATTAAATTAGGACCCTCCTCTTGTCATATTAAAGCTAATGATTTAAAGATTTCTACATGAAATGTAAAACTACAAATATTTTTCAAAAAATATGGAAGAGATCACTCTGAAATTAGGGTAAAGAAGACTTTTTTAAATAATGCATCAAAGCACTAGCCACATAGAAAAGATTGATGAATATCATTTTGGTAACAATTTCTGCACCTCAAAAAAAAAATGAAAATACAAGTCACAAGCTCTGAGAAGGTATTTGCAATACATATAACCAAAAGAAGATTATTTTCTCAGATATTTAAAAGAAACCTTCTAAGTCAATAATGCTATCACTCTATAGGAAACTGAGCAAAAGATATGAACAGAAGTTTCACAAAAGAAGAAAGATTTTTGGTAATCAAAATTATGCAAAGTAGTTCAATTTCAGTAGTGATAAGAGAAATGAAAATTGAAATGCAATAGCCATCATTTTATCCAGTCCATTGGCAGAAACTAAAAATTGGACAAAACAAGATAGTTGACCTTTGAACAATGGGGGGGTTAGGGTACTGACCAACCTGAAAATCTGTGTATAACTTTTGACTCCTCCAAAACTTAACTACTCATAGCCCACCATTGACCAGAAGCCCTCCTGATAGCATGAATGGTTGATTACCACACATTTTGCAAGTTATATGTATTATGTACTGTATTATAACAATAAAGTAGTCTAGAGAAAAGAAAATATTATTAAGAAATCGTAAGGGAGAGAAAGTACATTTATAGTACCGTATTATAAAAAATCCCCATAAAAGTAGACCCACACAGTTTAAATCCATGTTGCTCAAGGGTGAACTGCATATAGAGAAGTTGTGGAAAGTCTTTATCATTTCTGGTGTAGTATTAATTCTTTTCAGTAAAACCCTTATAGGTATCTCCCCTATTTCTACCACAATGCTGTTTAATATACACATTTTTACTTCCGTCCTAGTTCTTGGGCTCATCACTGTTGGGTACACTCTCCTGCTTAATAACATATTTCTTATTATATTTTATTTCACTTTACAATGCATATATTATATACATTCTTGTATACACATTAAAAAGAAAACTATAAATTTAAAAATATGGCTATTATCAATATAGCAAGTCAATTAAGAAAGCTGTGAATTGTATTTGTGTTTACACTCTAGGTCCAAAGACTTTAATTGGGTGGAGTCTCTTACTAATACTAACCACATTTATAAATGAAACTTTCTGAAGCACTTGAACTCCTGCATTTGTATGACATGGGCTTCTAAAATTTCCTTATTTCTGAAATTGCATTGCAGTTCTCCTAAATGGTGACTATAATCAAGAATATATTTCACAAATTTCAAAATTACTTATTGTGCTTTGCAGTTCAAAAGAGTGATTTTAAATACATTTGACTCTCACAGTAAGCCTGGGTGGTGGATGGATAGGGTAGTTATTACATGGAATTTTTAAATAAACAGAAACCAAGTCTTTAAGAGGGTAAATGATCTGCACAGCTCCACACACTGGCTGGTCCCAAAGTTTGTACTTGACTTCCCACTCTGCCTACTCTCTCCCATACGCCATCTTACCTCTAAAGATAATAATAAGCTTGTAAGTCTGTGAAATGTTTCACCACTTTCAAAATGCTTTCCGTATCACGTCATCTGTTTTGATTCTCACATTCAGCCTTGAGTTTCTTTAGCATATTTCTTTCTTCTCATAACATATATAGAGCATAATTTAAACCAAACATAGTATTAGCTATGAAAATATAAGTTCTTTCTGTGAGAAAATTACTTGATAGTCAAATCAAAGTAACAATAAAATAATCTTGTTTTCATTTTGTAAACCCCACAATTATATTCACTGATTTATCTAACAAACGAGTAAAAATAATTATTTTGGAATTTCTTAGTTATTTTTTTTAAAGCAAATGAATGAATGAATGAATGAATGAATGAATGGATTTATCACCCAAACAGCTTCTGCTCTTCTGGGCTTTGTGAAGATGAAAAGAAATGTGTTCCTCTCTCTAGAAATCCCTTTATTTTACGCTTAACAAGTACAAAGGAAATCTTTCCAGAAATATTTTTTTAGAGGTGCTACGACATATAATAAGTACTATTCAAGTGAATAATGGAGTATTATTAAGCCATATGATTTATTTCATTCTTATTTGTAAACATCTGCTTAGATTTTCTTGCTCTCTGCCTAAGGTCCATGTGGTCTTGCCCACGAATGGTAGTCTTGTTAGAGGCAAACTACATTTCACATCCCATCAAACCCACCTGCTCACCGTTGGCAGCGTTTGGCCAGAGTTGCTGCTCATTAGAGGCTCTGGCAGAGAGAAAGGGTGGGTGGAAGAAGCAATGAAACCAGCGCCTGAAAAGTGAAACTGAGGTTGAGATTTTATATGGGATTTTATTTGGTGAGTGGTTACACTGCTTTTCATTATACCAGATAACAGGTTGCTGGCAGCATACTTAAAAGATATGGAACTTTTAAGGGGCTGAACATGAAATTAAAGCTTGATGAAATGAATTCTAATCTGTGCTCCATAGTCACATGTGTGCCAGGAAACACACACATTGGTGCCTTAATTGTAATGGGGCTGTTCCCTTAAAAGCAGCCGCGATATTCCCTTTGCTGCGCAAGGAGAATCTAGGAAACAATACCATTAGGAGTTTATATGCCGTCTTATGCTCCACTTTCTTCATAACATTACATCAGTTCTACAGGCATTTTCTGCCCCATTTACCGAACTGGCTCCAGTCAATGAAGTTTTGCATTATATGCCCCCAGGGAAGAAAATAATGCAAGAGTTTTACTGTCCATGTTAATGCCATTTAATACATTACTCAAACACATACTTAAGACCAACAGTTCTGATTACGCAACTTTGGTTTAAAGTGGCTTCCAGACTGACTTCTTAACTGGCAACTTCTCAACAGCTCATGTCTTCCCAAACCTCCTTTTGGAAGATTGGAGGGTCGAACGAGTGCAGATTGCGATGCTGCAAACACTCTGGATTGTTTTCAATGTTGCAACTTCATGGTCCAAAAAGGAGGAGAAAAGGAGTATCCAGCTTGCTTATTTTGCTTTTTTTTTTTTAAAAAAAAATTTGTGTGTTTAAATTTTGCTTAAACTGGAACTAATCTTCACCTGCCTCTTGGGAGCCTAATGTCTTTGAAAAATGGTTTAACATTCTAAAAATGATGTGAGTCCAAAAGTTAGAGTTTGAAGTAGGAGTGAGTAGTGAGGTAGAACAGCATTCCATCTCTTTTTTGGAGGACTTGGATTTCACTCCACTCCTTTTGAGTAGGAAAAAACAGATCTGTCTTTTCTCTGTTTGGATAAGGAAGGGAGAGGGCTTAAAGAAGAGAAACATTTTCAATACCAGCTGTTCCCAAAGTCAAGCCCTGCATAAATTTATTCCTTCTTGAGCTGGAGATATTAGGACAAAACACTAAAAAGAGTGGAAAATAGAAAGTGAATCAATAAAACCAATTTTATTATTCTAAGTTACAAATTTTTTTAGAGAACAAAAAGGACAAGGGACAAATTAACCATGGTTCAATCCAGAACCAGTGATAAGAACATAGGCATCTAGGGGCGCCTGGGGGGTTCAGTCGGTTAAGCAGCTGACTCTTGATTTCAGCTTAAGTCATGATCTCAGGGTTGTGAGATCGAGCTTCACATCGAGCTCCATGCTGGGTATGGAGCCTGCTTAAGATTCTCTCCCTCCCTCTCCATCTACCCACCTCCACCTCTCTCTCTGAAAAAAAAAAAAAAAAGAAAGAAAGAACATAAGCACATAATAAAAGCTCTAGGCTATACTGTAAGGGAGAGCTTTTAAGGCATCTTGCTGCAGTTGCTAACTCTTTTTACAAAAGCCTCTAACATATTTAAGCATTCATTGCCAAATATGTGAATCAAATAATGCCATCTCAAGACCAACCAACTAGCTCTCTTATTTTTGGATGTGTGGTTTTAATATTAGACTTAACGCAGTCTTAACATGAGGGTATTCAAAACAATACCAAAACTTAATATTTAAAGATTCTCCACCAAGTTTAAGGTCTCATTAGAAAGATTTAACTCATAAACATATTACGAAATTTACAAAGTTTGGGATGTGTGTGTTTAAGCTCAGCAAAAATAACTATTTCAGTCTAAAAGTTTAAATTAAATACAAAAGAATCAGCATGTCAAATGGGAATTTAAAAATAATTCTTCATTATGTCTGCATATTTTATTCATTTTGGCCATTGAGCATATATCTAGAACCCCTAGGCAAGCTGAAATTCTATCTTCCCTTGCCCCACCCATTCTTTTATGATAAAATATTTGCTAGACAAACTTTTTTTTCCTGTCTTATCCAGACACTGTCCTCACTGAAATTTTCCACTTTTTCAATGGCATCAGTATTTTGGATTTGCTCAAACAAAACTTTAACTCTTTTTCCTACACTCTACTACAGATTCTGCCTTTTTTCATCCCACCAAAACATGCTAAACTGCTGTGTAAAAGGTCATGGGTTTTAGAACTCAACAGGCTTGGGTACGAGCCCCATTTCTATTGCTTGCTATTAGATGCTTTTTTGAACTTAATATCATGAGCATAATCTTCCTTGTCTAAACAGTGCAATGGTTTTGTAGGGATAGTATAAGAATTAGTGATACTGTATAAAGATAGTGGTCCCCTGATGGAAGCTATTAAAATAAAGAACCAAGGGAAGGTAGAATGAAGATGGATTGACATGTCACACTTGTCCCTTCCAAATACAGTTTGTGTGTGCTAGACCTGAAGAATGTGAAAGCAGGCAATGGTTCACAAGAGAGCAGTGAGTCTTCTCTGAGAAAGGAGTCCTTGGCCATGGCTTCACTTCCCTAGTGACTAACTCATCTGGGCAAGGGAAGCGAAGCCTGAAATGTTCAGATTGCTGTGAGGGGAAGTCAGCCCGACAGGCTGAGTTGCCTTTCTTGTCCTTGGCATTGTAACAGTGCACGGTCTTCTGTTGTTCCTGGAACCACTCAAGCATATAATGAATGGAGTACCAGTGATTGGAAACGGTCGGCCCTCGATGATATTTCCGCAAGTTGTTTTCCTTCTACAACTTGGTAATGGATTTTTCTAACTTTAACAGGATGGTTGAAGTGTCTCATGATTTTATATGCTGTTGCCCTCTCTGGAGCCAGCTCTGTCCAGTTATCATGTCATTTTTTTTTAACACCAAAAATCAACTTCTCTCCAAAATCTGAACTGTTTTCCTTGGAAGGTTACATGATCCTAAGCAAACAAACAAACTGAAGAACGATTCTGGTTTTTCTGACGAAACATGAACTTTCTGTTTCTCTCTCTTTTTTTTTTAATGAGCTAAAGTTTTTGGATCTGTAGATTAGGTTAACTGAATTCTGCAGAGGTCAGGGGAGAGTAAGGAATGTTTGACAGTCTTTGTGCAGGAGGGAAATGGAGCTCGGGGAGGCGGACCCTTTTCTGTGTACCAACACCCGATAAGCCAATTGCAAGAGAAGGCAGAGGTCCAGGTTGTGAATATGAAGAAATGAAACACTGGGAAGATGGGCTGGCCAGACGTACTGTGTTAAAATTGCAGCCTACTACTATGTAGATAGATGAACTTGCACGAAGTTCTTAAAATCAATGAACTTTGTCACGTCTTTGTAGCATTGTGAGGATTAGCATGTAGTGCTTACTGAGTGCTTATTGTATGTTGACCACTATTCTAAACATTTTGCTTGTAATATTCCAATTAATTTTCACAACAATCCTTTGAGGCATAAAACAAATATTATTATTTGGATTGTAAAGCTGAGGAGATAAGAGAAAGAACACGTGGCTAAAGGTAACAAAGTTAGTGATGACAAAGTTAGAATTTTCATGTAGGCTGTTTCACCTGAAAGTTCATATTCTTAACTACTAAGATATGATTGGGTCACTTGACATATTGTCTGGCACATAATTAGCATTTAATAAATGGGAGAATGCACTCTATACATATATATTATTTATATATTTCAATATATGTCATTTATATTCAAGGCTTGTTTTTGGAAGTTCAAACAACATTCAATATGAAACTTGGCTTAAAAACACTGACTCAGCTTTGAAAATTTCTTGTTGGAGCTTTAGAGTAGGCACAGTGGTCACTCGTCACTGATTTAGGAAGATCTACTCTCCCTTCAGTATAAATTCAAAGATGACACCAATGCTCTAGATTGGTCTTTTCTCCTCTGTGCCCTAGGGTGTGATTTTCTTTCAAAGAAAGGGAAAATTACATAAACTTATATTTCATTTCCATTCTTATTTGTCATCTTTAGCTTTGCTATAAATTGATATGATCTTATGATTTTTTTTTCTTAATGCATTTTGATTCGTATTTTTCCAATCCATCAGTTGACTTCTCAGCAGTTGAATTTCTGTGCTTTAGACACAATTCTAATTCAATGGCTTCACAGTAGGAGACAGAGTCCTTTCTTCCATTACCCTTGACACAAACCAATACATACCTTCATCATTTCACTAAAACCCCCCACGCAGTCCATTTTGAATGTCAAACTGTAAAATTAACCATAAGCTTGTCCACATGTCTTCTTTCTATAAACTCCATGCTACTTATTCCTCATATCCAGCCTGTGGTGTAAAGAAAAATGTATTTGAAAACTTCAGTACGGAATTTAAAGGATTGAATCGCTACTTTATTTTCAGATTTTAACTCAAGACAATTTCCTTTTTTTTTCTTCTGAACACCTTAAAATGTTCTTTGATTTTCAACATTATCCTCTAACATGCACATCTTCTTCTAGCCTTCCTCTGTTTCTCTTTCGAGATCCTATGTTGTTTCCCCAGCCTTGTGATTGTCCTTCTACAGTCACACATCCGGGACATGTCCTCACCACTGGTCTCTCATCAATCTACTTTCCAGTTGACCGTCTCCAAAAATATTTCTGCTGACAAACTTCACCCTGTGATAATTATTTGTAGCATAAGTATAGAATAAGTTTTCAAGGAGTTATTGATTATATACAGAGAGATGGTTTGTGAATTCTTGGCCAAGCATGTATGTAGATATTGATGACATGACATCACAGAAGTGCTTGGGCACGGTGTGCTGTTAAGTCCTGCCATTGTTACTCAGCTTGGATTCTGTTTTTACATGGGTTGAAAGTTGCTTTACAAACATCTGTACACGTTTCATATGTGTTTGTTTAGTTTCTTACGTTACCTTATTTTGAAGAAGGAATCATTTTTTTTCCATTTAATTCTGCCATCTGGTCTCCTTTAAAGTTCCTACTTAAATGTTTTCTGAGATACTAAAAACATGTCAACAGTTCTATATTCTTAAGTCAAATTCCTTATCATCCCTCATACTTTTTTAAATTTTTTAAAATCTGATTTTTATTTTGCTTTTTCTAATCTACTTAATCCTTAATTAATGCCTGTGTATATAACCTATTTCAGGATCATATTTTTTAATAACTTTTTTTGCAAGTGCTTAATAAACCAACTAACTAATCAACCAACAAACAAATAAGTAAATAAAGATAAATAAACTGACCGACTAAAAAAGGCCTTTGGGTAAGGGAAACCCAATACTATTTTGGTATTCTTGAATGAGTTCACATGAGAAATTCAGATCCATGCAGTACGTAAACTGAGTTTAGCAAGCAAAGCCTGACATTCTGGCAATTTCACCAGACTTGTAAAAGTTGTTATTTCTGACTAACGAAATGAAATTTGCATTGATTACCTAAACAGACTGACATTCATCTGCGTGAACATGATAAATCTACAGCAAGCACGCAAGCCAAGTAGCATGTTCATTGGAAAATAGTTTCTTTGTGAAATTAATAAGTTCTTTCCCTCTTTTCAACATGGGCAATAGGAACTTTTCGGTTTTGCTTACATATTATCTATTCCAGCTTATACATTGTTTACTTTTCTTAATGGAATAATAACACCACGGCACAAATGCATTCTTTCCATGTGAGATAATTACATAAATTAAGTTAGTCCAATACTTACACCTAGCCTGAGTTCAAAACAGTTTTTTTAATGTTTTGATTATAAGCAAGTAAATGAGCATATGTCCAATTATGTTTTGGGTGCAATAGCTTTAGCCACCACATTTTGGCATTTTATTTTATTGGCTAAAAATTCACATATGGTTTCCATGTCTCCAAGCTGTCTTTAAGGATACAAGAGTTGTATAAGCTAACATTGTTTTCTTCCCTTCTCCCTCTGCAGCCCCCTCCCGATTTCTCACATATGCTCCCTCACTGAGATACCTCTTTTCGTTTTAAGGATTGTATGTGCAAATTGTGAAAACCTAAAAGTTTGCTGGTGCTTTGAAGGAATGATGAAAGAAATGCTTCCAACCCTCAAATTTTTATCTACTAAAAGAATCTGAAATGAATGCCACAATGTTTACTATAGAAACAGCAATATTAGTATACAAATACATAAGGCTTACAATGATCATTATTTAACTGCTTCCTTCTTGTGGGTTTACTACGATCTCCCTCTTCAGAACCCTCCCCGGGGGTGTTGGAATGAGGAAGGGGGAAGCTAAGTGAACATCCTCAAGACGGAAATGTATAAGACACAGTCATGCTAGTGAAGGACACGGGATAAGGGAGCACAAAGAAACATATTCAGCCCCTGGTTTCAACATTCCACCCCATGTATCTGTGTTGCTGATATAGTTAATGGTTTGGAAAACTGCAAGACTTGCATATTTTGGGCAAGGGTTAAAGACAACCTTTCTAAACAACTGACTAAATTTTGGTTACTTTTTTAAGGCTGTTAACCTAGCATTTCAAGAGCCTTGGAGTAAATTGAATTTCTTTCTTTCAGTTGCCTTGCTTATATATTAGAAATGCTATTTCCAATTTTTGAAGGAAGTGAGAATCTTGAATATATTGTTGATTTACAAAGATTTCTGAAACTTCATATACTTGCAGAATTAAATCAGTATTTGACTCTCTTCAAGTTCAATATATATTTAATTAAAAGAGAAAAACAGTAAGATCCTGAAATAGTCAACCATGTTAAATATTGAACTAGGCACACTATAATAGTAGATCAGACGCTGGTTTTCGAAGGTTTGACTTTAAAAGTTTCCACTATTTGCAGGCAACCTTTAAGAACCAGGACATGGAATGTTTCATCTTCCTTCCCGGCCTAACAGGAACAGATTTGGTGGGTGAAGTGTGCAGCCGAGATGACGAAAGGGTTTGAGCTTCACTGGTCGCCTGGTACCTACTTGTCCAGCTGATTTTCTTCTTTCACATTTATAGGGAAAAATGTCTTTTCAGGTGATAGAAAATCTTTGTTTCTTTTGTGGGAAACAGATCGCAAAAGAAGCCAGCTGCTTAATAATGGCTTTAATCTTTTATTTATAAAATTATTTTTTTAAAGATTTTATTCATATGTTTGACAGAGAAAGTGAGAGAGTACAAGCAAGAGGAGCAGCTGAGGGAGAGGGAGAAGCCGACTCCCCTCTGAGCAGGGAGTCTGATGTGATGCGGCTCCATCCCAGGACCCTGAGATCATGATCTGAGCCAAAGGCAGACGCTTAACCGACTGAGCCACCCAGGCGCCCCTCTTTACATAATTATTAACAATCTTAAGGGTTTTTCTTTTTTTTTTTTTTTTAAGATTTTATTTATTTATTTGACAGACACAGCTAGATAGGGAACACAAGCAGGGAGAGTGGGAGAGGGAGAAAGCAGACTCCCTGCTGAGCAGGGAGCCTGATGTGGGCTCAGTCCCAGCACCCTGGGATCATGTCCTGAGCCAAAGGCAGACGCTTAACGACTGAACCACCTGGGCTTCCCTGAAGCATTTTTTTTAAATCACAATCTCTTGCATTTGAGTTGTGAGACATATTCCAGTGATGGTATTTAGTATATGGGCCTACCAAATTCTATATTTCGAGACACCCTGACTTTTAGGAAAGTCAGTTTTGCAACAAATTGCCAATGAAAGTTAGAGTGTTACATATTTGTAGTTGAATCAGAAACTTCAATTTCCTTTTAATCTGGCAGAAATGTGTTTAAGACAGATTGTTCAATTGCAGTGTCTAGAACCTAACATTAATAGTACTCAAAATGAGGATATATCCATTTTACAGAAGCCTAGTGACTTAACCGCTTTTATAGCACATGAAATAAAACTCAGAGAAACTATGATGCTCTCAGATTGTGATTAAGACGTAAGATAGGCTATTGTTCTTTATGATAGCTCTCCCTTTATTGTACATTTTCTAAGCTGGCCAATCTTTATATCATCATTCCTTTTAATGCTATCTAGAGAGAAAATATACAGCATCATATGAACGTTCTTAGGAACAGTGATTATTATAAAAATAATAGAAATAGTTGACACCATTTACGAAGCACCTACTTTGCCCGATACTATGCTAAATGCATTTACATACGTTATCTAGTTTAATGTTCCAACAATAACCTTATCCCTGTGTTGTACATGAGAAAACAGAAGCTTAGAGAAACTGCCACTAATTTCCTCTGAGCCATACTACCCACAAAACTGAAGTTTTAGCCCAAATCCTTCTGTCCCTGAAGGAATTAATAGATTTTTTTAATGGCGCAAATTGTATGGTAATACTACCCTTTTAATATAGCAGTACTTGGTTAAGAAATCATATGAATTGAAATTTTAAAGAATTTTACTGAAAAGCACTTTAAAAAAGAGGTGCTGTTTTTCATTAAAATATTTTTGTAATAAATAATATATATCTGAAGTACAAAATTCAAAAGTTATAAAAGATTATACAGTAAAAAGGAAATCTTTACTCTTATCTAGAATTTTTTATTTTCCTCCCAAGAGGAAGCTAAAGCCCCCTGTTTCTTAGTCCTCCTTGTACATATCCTTTGCACGCGTAAGTGTGCACAAATGCATGTGCAAGCCTGTCTGGACATGCACACACACCCGCTTTTCTTACCCAATCCCTGACAGTCTCTCCTTCCTTATAATGGAAGCTCATTCTTTTTTGGGTAAATATGGGCCCAACTACAACACAGTATTTCCAAGATGTCTTGTGATTTGAGTGGCTATTCAATAGAATTCTGGCCAATGAAAGGGAAGCAGATGCTGATAGGGCTTCGGGAATGTTCTTTGGAAGGGTTCAGAATGTACAGTTCCACCTCTCTCTGCCTGACCTATCACTAAGATGTAAGAAAGGGGACAATCCTCCACAGTAAGCAAGTGGTAAGCCACGCAGTGAAAATTAATGAAAGAAAGCAGCATCCTGGGTGTTCGTCAGCACAAATGGGTCAGTGTGGGAGCATTAGAAGCTTTTGTGTGAGAAAAAGAAAAGTTCTAATTTATACTGCATCGTTTTCACAGCAGCATAATATTCTACTTTGTGGATATGGTATAATTTATGTCTTGCCTCCCAGTAAATTCCAGTTAGGTTGTTTTAATGCTCCCAGGAGAGGCAGTTCTGCAGAAACTAGCGAGGCGTGTCATTCTGTGTATGAACACGCAGATCTGTGCGATAATTCTTCGAGGCAGAATTGCTTGGTTGAGGGGCTACACACATTTAATAAGTTCAGGTATTGTCAAATTGCTTGCCATAGAAATTGTTCCAGTTTATTGACATCGATTCATGAAAAAGCAGGTTTCCTTACATTCTTATTAACAGAATATATCAAGTTTTGAGATTTTGTTTTCCAAACTGAAGGTAAAAGGCAGATCCCTGTTTAGTTGTAATTTAAATTGCTGTCACTGTAAAGAAGGTTGGAAATCTTTTTATTTGTTAAATAACCATTTATTTCCCCTCATCCACAATCTCTGACTTTCTTTGCCCCACTTTCCTTGCATTCATTTTTACCTAATTATTCAAAGGAGTACTTATACGTGAGAAAAATGATTCCTTTATTTTTAAAGATTTATTGATTGATTGATTTGAGAGCAAGAGAGAGCGCGTGAGTGCAGAGGGGCAGAGGGAGAAGGAGAGAACCAGACTCCCTGCTGAGCGCAGAAGCCCCCCGCACCACCCCCCCACAACACAGAGCTCTCTGGGCTGGATCTCACCACCCCAAGACCATGATCTGAGCCAAAATCAAGAGCCCCATGCTTAACTGCTGAGCCATCCAGATGCCCCATATTCCTTTATTTTTATGTTGTTTATACATTCCTAGCTTTTAATCTGTATTTTACCTTTTAATTTTTTATTTAATTTATGCAGAATTATTTTCCATTTATGCAGTTGAATGTCTTTTTTTTTTTTTAATGGCTTCTAGATTTACATCTGACTTGAAAAGGTCTTCTTCACTGAGATTATAAAAACATTTTCTTAAGGACTTCAGTGTGTGACCCATTTTGGAATTCATTCTGATGTAGCATGTGAGGTAGGGATTCAACTTCCTTTTCTCCTAGGTGTTTACTCAATTATTCCAATACAGTTATTGAATAAACCCTTTCTCCTTACTAATTTGTAATGCCACCTTTATATACCCAATGCATACCCATATCTGAGTCTATTTTTGGCCTTTTAGGTCTGTTCCATTAATCAATCTGTCTAGTCATGTGCTAGCATCACACTGTTTTAATTATTACAACATTATAATGTGGTTTAACATTGGGCGTGGTCTCTCATTATTTTCATTTTTCAGAATGTTTCCTCCTCCTCTTGCTTATTTATTTTTCCCCATGAACTTTAGAAACAGCTTGCCTGCTTCCAAAAAATTTTCTTTTCTTATGAATTTAACATGAAAGATATAGATTAATTAAGACACAATCTTCAAGATGCTGTATCTCCTTATTCGAAAGCATTACACATATTTCCATGTATTTCAATCTTATTTTGCTTCTTCAGTAGCATCTTAAGATTTTTTTCTTACAGATCTTATGCATTTCCTGTTAATTTATTCTTCTATATGTTACTTTGGGTTGCTATTATTATTATTATTGTGAAAGGGGTGTCCATTTTCTCCTTTAACATGCCACCGTAGCAGTCTAGCATGATCTCAGAATACTAACATTTCCTCAAAAAGCTTCACAAATGTATTCGTTGCTTGTGAAGCTGCTTCATTCATTTTCCTAAATTTTTAGAAAGATTTATTTATTTATGTATTTATTTATTTAGCAGAGAGAGACAGAGAGCAAGCACAAGCAGAGGGAGCAGCAGGGAGAGGGAGAGGGAGAAGCAGGTTCCTCGCTGAGCAGGGAACCCAGAGCTCGATCCCAGGACCCCAGGATCGTGACCAGAGTCGAAGGCAGATGTTTAACTGAATGGGCCACCCAGGTGCCTTCATTTTATTTAATTTTTAAATAAACATATGATTAACAAATAATGATAACATTTTTCCTTTCCAGTCTTTAAACTTATTATTGTTTCCTTTTTTCCAATTGCAATAGCTTGAGTAGAAGTTCAAATGCAAACTAGGATTCTAATTTAACTATAAAATTTTAATATACTCTCCCAGTTTTGCTCCCTTCCCACCCCCTCCATCTCTAATGCTAGAAAATTTACCCTGGCACAGGCTTCTTTCGGAAGATCTTAACAATCCATAGCAAATGTATGTCAACTACAACTGTTTCTTTTGGTGGAAAGCAAGGCAGTAAAGAAAGGCAAAAATGGTGATGAGTTGAAAACTATATTAAAAACCAATGAAATTTGTAAATAATGAAAATATTTATAACCCTTAGCTAACCATTCTACCTTTTAAAATACATTCATAGCAATAAAATTCAATGCAAAGAATAGCATTGCCCTAGAGTTCAGTGGAAAAAAAATTCATTTGGAAAATTCCTCACCCTAATCAAAATAAATGTTTGCATTTTGATAGTGCTTTATAAATATGTTCAATTTTTTTTTACTGGAATCAAACTTCAATTATTTTATAGGGGATGTTTTACATATAAGGAACTGGAAAGTTTAAGATGACTAGATAACTTTCTTAAATTAGTGGACTTTGGATAGAATGGTCAAATGTTTAAGCTTTTCCATTATTTGTTGTATTCCACATTTAATTTTCATGAGAAACAAACAAATGGATAAAAGAAACCATCACATCAGAAAAATAGAACATATAAAATTATGAACTAGATGAGATCAAAGATGATAAAGTCAGTTTACTGAGATGAATAGTTTACCTATTTCAAATGTTGATCACAAAACTAATTTCACAGCAAATTCTTTCCTTAAAAAAAAAAAAGTAAGAAAGAAACATGTCATGGCCAATAACTGCTGAAAAACTGTGGAGACTGGCACTTCCAAATGCTTGGCAGATTATTAAGCCAATTTTTATTGAGTCCACTCTAGTTGTTGGAGGGTCTGTGATTCCCAACTGTTTCACATCAGAGAATGAAAACAAGTAGGGCCCAGCCAAGACCACATTGGTGACTGCCAGCCCCTTTATATGCCAAACATGAAAGCAACAAGTCCAGATGCTTTGATCCTTGCATTTTTGGACTTAGCCCAAAGTTATAGAAAAAAGCACAACTCATGTTAGGACAACATACATTATAAGTAGAAATCAATCAATAGCACTGTGACCTTCAAACTCAGTAAATGTTTGGAGTTAGTTTCAGAGCATGTAATCTAAATTGGGGATTGGAAGTTGGAACCGGTCCTAAACTAACAGAAAAAAATGTATATTTTTTAAAAAATAGAGATTAAAGGAAGCAACAGATGAAGTTTTAATTTATGTGTGTGTGTGTGTGTGTGTAGATGTATATATACATATATACTCATTGAGGAATGTATTCTATTATAAAAGGCCCTAAATGGTAAGGGAAAGAAAGCCACCACCACAATGAAAACCTCTTTTCCTGCATATAATTAAAAGAGAAACTACACTGTGGCAGGAAAATATATTGGAAGGAAATTATGAGCTTTCTCCCAATTTAGGGTAAGAGAATAATGAGATAATTTAAGAGGTGAGTCACTTGGTTGCTAGGACACTGTCCCGACTTGCGGCAGAGTGCCAGCCTGCCAACTTATGAAACAATTGGCCCTGGTCTTGGCAGGGCTGTGGGTCTAAATTCCCCAACACAGGTATATTGAACAACTGGCAAGGGTAGAACTGAGCTGAAAAGTTGATGGCCAATCTGAAATTGGGCACAAGTAAAAACTGTAGCCTGAACCCTAGTATTTTAAATCACTGCCTGTGGCCAGGGTAGTTACTTGAAAAAAATCTTCTGGGACAGAAGAAATAACAGTGAGAGATCGGTTCATTTAGAAGGGTGGGATCTGGCACCAAGAAATAATTAAAAGTAATTTTGCATCTTTTATTTTTTTTAACTTTACAGTAATGATTCGATTGTGCTGTCGCACCAGTTCTGTCTAGACGACATTGTGTTAAAACCTAACCATTTCATATTGAGAAGCTTTAGAATTGTTCCTGGCACCAAACAGGCTGTTCTAGCACAAAAACTAATGCACGGTAACGCTGATAACGTTCAAGAACCTATCATTAGGATTTCTTTCTCTTTTTTCCACGTTTTTAAGAACACCCTTTCTTCATCAGAAAAGTAAATTCGCGGTGGTGATAATACTTTGCAAGCTCTACCAACATGTCAGACAGGCAATGTACAGATGGTCTAACATTTTCAAAACCTTCCAGGAACTGGCTTCTCCAGTCCTGGAAGATCTGGTCTCAGGCTGTGAAAACAACTTTTTTCATGCAGTATGAAAAAAATGTCTGAAAGCATCTCTAAGAGGGCTGGGTTAGGGAAGATGATCATGCCATCAGTTTGACTGTGTTATCTGGATGTGTTCGGGATGTTGACAGATGTGCCCCGTGCACAAGGCTGTCTTATTAGACTATCCAAATAAGATAAGAGTAAGTTAAGGCACAAGATCAGAAGGTGGTCTGTTTGTAAAGGAACCCATTTACCCAAGGCTGTGAACAGTCTGATTCAAAACTTAGAAATATTGACAACACCCTGGAATCCGTCTTTTGCACTGAGACTTTTAGTTGTTGCTAGTTATTTCTTACAATGATTAATGTTTCTGTGTTTATATATACATGCATTCAACAATTAATGCTCACGTCTTTATATATGCAATCCATCCTCTCAGAGGAATTCTTCTTTTACTCTGAAGCAAATATCAACTAGGTATATTTCTAAATAAGTGGATGAATGGTGAGTTGAAAAAAGCATACATCTATTCATTTATCCACCCATTCTGTGTTGAGCTCTTATAACCCATGAAAGACTTCATTGGATACTAAAGGGGGTTTTAAAAAGTGGAAAAGAATATGCTACAGTAGAAGGATCCCTGGCTTTGAAGTGAATATTTAGTTGTGGGGCACCTGGGTGGCTCAGTGGATTAAAGCCTCTGCCTTCGGCTCAGGTCATGATCTCAGGATCCTGGGATCAAGCCCCGCATTGGAATCTCTGCTCAGCGGGGAGCCTGCTTCTCCCACTCTCTCTGTCTGCCTCTCCACCTACTTGTGATCTCTCTCTCTCTGTCAAATAAATAAATAAAATCTTTTAAAAAAAAGAATATTTAGTTGTATCCTGGCTTCTTCATTTATCAAGGATATGACCTTGAAGAAATCACTTATTCTCCCTGTACTTTAATTTCATCATTTTGAAAACTGAAATAAGGCCACTATTCTGCCCTACTCTGGTTTTAAGGATACGAAAGACAATATTAAATAGATGATAATCTTTTGTAAATTATAGGCATGAGGCCAACATGGGTATTATACGGGGAGATGTTTTTCCTACTCCAAAGGAGCTTCCCATCTATTTCTAGAGACAAAGTATCTTTACATAAAATGGTGTAGCACTAATTAAAGGAAGTTTTTTGATTAACCACAATAATTAACAAAAAAAGTAACTGCTTTAATAGTTGATTTTGAGTATACTGGAATAGGAAGCAGAGGCTTTGAGATCTGAGAGTTGAGTAGACCCTGAAAGATGGGTACAATTGCACTGAGCCAAGAAAAAGAGAAAATACATGTAGTCAGGGAGTTCTGTGAACCATGATATGAAAGTACAAATAAAGAGCAAATATTCATTCAGCTGATCAATTATTTACTCAAAAACATTTGTTTAGTGTGAAGGGAACAGTTTGGCTGAAATTCTTTTGGAAGTCAAAGACAAAATGTAGAGCTTCTGCTCCTTTCTGATATACTATAAATAATTGTAAAAGATGAGGCAACTGTATCTTATTAGAGATGGGACAAGTAAAAGATGTATATCTGAGAGGAGAGAATATAAGACAGGCTAACAGGAAATCTCTGTTCCAATTTCTCTAGCCCTTGCTTGCCAAGTGGGGAAGTGACACTCAGGCCAAAATATAGTGATATATTTTTGGAACAACTCCTGGCTTAGTTCTGGTTTGGAATAACCACGGAGGGGTATTTTGGATAGTGTATCTGGTCTACTTTGTGTTGGCACCTCTGATGTTGTTCTGAAGCTAGGTGAGCCACTCTGTCTTGTCAGAATGCAAGCAACTCTGGATGTCAGGCAGATCGCCAGGAACACCAAGAAAGGCCTGAAGGAGGGTCAGAGGTGGAGGAGGGAAAAAAGAGTGCATTCATTCCCATTTCCAGCTGGAGTATGTACAAGAAGTGCTGGTAATATATGCCCTAGATCTACAGTCCAACAAAGAGTCTAAATGAAGGACAGTGGGTCGCACCAGTGACTGGGTTGGCCATGAACTTCCAGGATGGGTTGATTGAAGTGACAAGAAGTGACAGGGACAAAAAAAGATATGTAATATAAACAACACAAAACAAAACAAAAAACACACACAAACAAATGCAACCTTCTGCATGAAACCTATCTGGAGACCTATAAGGATCTGTTGTCTCAACTCTACCATGGTATCTTCTCTTTTTCTTCTTCCTTTCTCTGCCTCCACTATCTCTCGCAAAAGTCTTTATCATTTTCTTTTCTCACTTACCTTCTTTTTTGATTTCTGTTTTTAGCAACCAGTTCTATGACAGAGTTTCAAGTTTGGCATTGAATGTCAGATCTCTTGCAAATTATTTTTACAAAAAAATTTTTAATTGAACAAACTGAATATTTAGGAGTTTATATCAGGTGTTTTAATAGTCTGGTAATGGTGAACTACTGTAGATGAACCTTTTCACACAAAAAAAGAAAAAGAAAAACTGGACAATGCACAAACATGCATATATACATAAATATATCTTTCTATCTCTCTAGATAGATAGATAGATAGATAGATGATAGATAGATAGATAGATAGATAGATAGATAGATAGATATGATAGATAAATTTTGTGTTTAGGAATTGGATAGTTATTAAGGCATTAAGGATAACAAAATTCAAAATTATTTCCCAGGTAAAAGAACTGCAAAAAAAAAAAGTGCACAGAGGTAAAAAGATGAACCCAATGCCCTGGATGATTTTTTCTCACTATACACTGATCACAAGAAGCTAAGAGTTGGAGAGGATGAGTAGACTGGAAAGACTGGGTAGCACAAATTTGAGTTTTAGGCTTACCAACAAGGAATCCTAGAAAAGACCTCTGGCTGTTGGTTGGGACACTCCAGAGGACCACACTTTAGGTGTAGCCCTAAATTGGAATTAGATTGGCCTTGGCATGACTACTCATTTAATAGAATTAAAATGACCTGTCCCTAACTTAACTGCCTACAAGATCATATGACCCAAAAATAGGGGAGAAAAAAAAGACAAGAGGAATAAACTCCAAAAAAGTCCAGATATAGTAGTTAACAAGCACAAACTTTAAAATAGCCATAATTAATATATTCAAAAAACTATATAATAAGAGAACTTCAGCATAGAATGAAAACCAAAAATAGTAAATTATAGATTCGAGATGTGAAAAATACAAAAATTGCAATTAAAAACACAATATAGGAGGTTAACATCTTCTTTGACACAGCTGAGATGGGGACTACTGACCTGAAAGATAAATCAGAAAAAGAAAATTATGTCTAGAATAAAACATGAAAAGAAAAAAATACTAAAAAAACCCCCAAAAAAGTGGGGGCACCTGAGTGGCTCAATCAGTTAAGCCTCTGACTCTTGATTTCAGCTAGGGTCATGATCTCAAGATCGTGGGATTGAACCCCATGTTGGGCTCTGCATTGAGCACAGAATCCGCTTATTCCCTCCCCACCACTCTCTCTCTCTCAAATAAATAAATAAAATCTTTAAAACAACAACAACAACAACAACAAAACAAAACAGAAACAGAGAAGGACATAAAAGACATTTAAGACATGGTGGAGGGAGGAAATTACTATAGTTGTAATTGGAGTCCTAGAAAGGAAGAAAAGAGAATTTTCTAAATCCTAACAAAAATGTCACTAAGCAGAGTCAAAAGTACTATGAACTCCAAACACAATAAGTATGGAAAAAACAACATGTAGGACCATCACAGTGAAACTTCAAAACAAAATTAAGAGAATATCTTAAGGTAATCCAAAGAAAATAGACGTACTCCCTACATATTAGCAACAATTGCACAGATGGCCAATGGTGAAGGTCAGAAGCCAAAGGAATGGTATTTTCAAAGTGTGGTAACTATAAAAATTTGTGTAATGCAATAGCTAAAGCTGCGCTTCGAAGGAAAGACATACCTTCAATTATATATATTAAAAAGGAAGAAGGTTTAAAAATTTAAAGTCTAAATGTCATCTCTAAAATATTAATTAAAAAAAAGAAAAACCAAAGAAAGTAGAAGAAATCATAATATAATAGCAGGAATTAATGAAATAGACACAAACATGCAAAGGAGAAATTTAACAGAAACAAAAATTATTTTTAAAAATAGTAATAATAGTAATAATAAACCAACACTGATCACTCAGAGAGGGGGTCACTAATTATCAATGTTGGGAACAAAAATCGTAACTCAAACAATAATCAATAATAAGAAGAATAAAAGAATATGTCAATAAATGGGCAAATGTCTAGAAAAGACTTCACACAATAGGGTTCTAAATTACTAGCTTGGCATTGAAGTACCCTAAAGAATAGATTTCAGATCAATACTTCTTGTTGCTCTAAAAGAAATTTCTTTTAGGACTATTCAGAATATAATTCCAGTCATTCTTGCCCTTCAGATTGACAAGGACAAGCCATTCAGACACCCTTGAACAGTTGTTGTAGAGAATCATCCCTTATGGTTTGTTCCGAAATTACGTATGGGGATTTTTTAGAGGGTGACATCATAGATTGATAGGATAAATGAACTTTGGATTGGATGATGACATGGTGAAGGAGAGGATAAAGAAAGAAGGGAGTAGAGGGTCCTGCACCATCCCAACATTTCAAAGAATTAGCATATATGCCAGGTCTTTGCTGAAGTCTAGCAGGCCAAAGTGCTCCAAATTCCCTGGCAATGTGTCTGAATATATTTTCAAAGAATGAAAATTTGGTGTGCAATATATTGCTCGGTGTCCCCTTGCAGTCTTCTTCATCTTCTCCCTTTTCTCTACTTCTTCTCTTTCTCTGTATGAAAGGTTTTCCCACCCTCTGTCTTCAGCCATGTGTCCTCAAAAACACAATCATTTTGCTATATCCTTCCTGCAGAGACAATTAATCATTTATCATGGAACACCCCCAAATTCTGGATGTTTGGCTTTATTGAACTCAAGACACAGATCATATCATAACACTCTGTCCTTATTCCAGTGACAGAGGTCCTCAGTCTATGACTCAAAAACAATTCTGCCACTCAGCTTCAAACTACCATTCCGGTTTTGACAGACATTGCCCCATCCATCCCCACCTTGCAACCAAAAAGCCCCACTTTCTTGTTGCAATGGCATCTGTGCCGGTCTATGAACATTCTCTGTATGCTTCAGTTCACTCTCCCACTCTCCTTTCCCAGAAATGCCTTGGAATTTCCCCTGGTTTGACCTCACATTCTTACTCATCTTTCAAGGGCTAGCTCAGATTCCAGCTTATCTGAGAACCCTTCTTGTATTGCTACCCTATTCTCTCCTTTCCCTACAGTCCCACAATATTTTCACCCTTGTTAGATGACTGCTCACTCATACCATTTTTAGTTTTTATAACTGAGTTATTTAAATCACTTGTTCTACTAGATTATAATGGTGGGGACCACTCTTTATTCACCACTGTTTTTCCTCAATTCTTAGGCCATAGTTTATACAGTGTGATTAATAGAATCTTGTTGACTTTTAAGTTTTTATTCTGAACATTTTGTTCATACACACCCCTATGTCTAAACTGCCCCTCTCTCCTGGAAAAAATCCCACTTATTCTTTAATAACCCACTCTTGTATCATTTCCATAATAAGTTGTTCCCATCGCCACATAGAGTTAAGTTCATAATTCTATATGTAAAACATACTCTTTTGTTAGAACATCTAAGAAGTATTTCTCACAAAGACATGCTTTATTTGGCACTAAGTTTGTGATGAAAAATTAAACTGTATGTTCATATGTTTAGTATCATCTTGAAGCATATTTTAAGGCTCCTTTGACCACCTGCAATTTTTTGTGTATTTAATTAATTTCAACTAAATGTGGCAACCAGACTGTGCAAGAAAAATACATATTCCTATTAATACAAGTGTCCTAAAACTGAGTTTTAGGCCAGAGGTAGTTTCCACAAAACTGCAAGGTCAAAGGGAAGGTATAAAAGAACACTGCCAGGAACCTCAATCAATGGTTCAGCAAGATTGCTTTAGCTCAAGGTTAACTGTGTTTTGGGGGGAAATCTGAGGGGATATCACACTTCTAATCTGATCCATGTGGTTACGCCATGGGAACAGCACTCTACCAAAAAAATTAGAATATAGATGTCGAATTCTCAAGAGATAAAACCCGACCTATTTAACCAAAGGCAGTATTCTTCAACCACAACGAGTAATTCCCTGCTCATTGAGCATTTTTGATCCAGGCATACATCCAACAGCTGGATGTGTATTTTCAACAGTGTGTGTTCTGTAGCAGGCAGTGTTAGTATGATCTAGAATTTGTGCCACTGTACTATAGTTTGATCTTGTCCTGGGCCTCATTTCTAAGCAGACAATACTTTGAGATATTTGACTTAGTTGGTAGTTAAAAAAAATTGTCACTTTTATTAGAAATACATTTTAAAAGGTAAGTAAAGTTGTTATATTTCATCCTCTACTGTTTTCTACAAAAACTAATAAACCTTGTTCGAAACACTGCGACAGAGCAAATAGGCATACAAAGAAAAATGCTGGCTTTTGCCGTAAGAGAAGTCGCAGTTGAATTGGGAGGACAGAAAATATGCATGAAACTATAAATAACAGTAGGAAAAACTGAAAACTAAGTATGTAGTTTGTAAAACTTTCTCTCACATGAGAAAAGATTTAGCAGATGGCTAGATTGGGGAGCAGAGGTAATTATTCTCTGGGCGAGTTACACACATTCTTAGTCAGGAGGCAGCAACAATCGATATCAGGCCAAGTATAAATCAGAGAAAGGATGCAATGTTCTTCATTTAATTTTTTCAGATAACAAGACTCATGAAACTTTTCAGTTGCTCGGTCAGCTCAGACACTCTATGTTCATGTTGCATGTATATAATTTGGGTTCTCATCTTTTCTGACACTTCTCACATAAATTATTCTTTTAACTGGGTGGTTTTAATTCTGCCAATGTGATCCCATAGGCAGATTTCAAAAAAAGAGTGTGTGTAATTTACCAGCACTTTTAGATTCTAAATTTTAATCTAGCGATAATTCTGCATTAAAAAATGAGGTTGAATTTCAATGGGGAAAGACGAAATAGACTTTTTTATATTTATGGAAATAATTCTGGTCAGAAAGCATATTATTCAGTCTAAGCAGGTAATGAGGTATGAATCATTTCAACATAAAATCGAAAATATTGCTTAAAACTGAAATGACTGAGGGTTTTTTTTTTCCTGTTTTCTTAAGATAGATCTTCAAAGCCAGATACGCACCACAGTATGTGTCCAACATAAGTGCTTTTGATTGGAGAAATATCTCTAACAGAAATAGGGTGTACCAAGAATTGTTTAAGAAAGTTCATCTCCTTTCTTAAATTGATATTTAGTTTTTTCCATAGCTAGCAATTTGGGATAAATCTGAAACATTCATTTAACATTTTTTAACCACATTGTCTGTGGACAGTTTCACTTATTCATAACTAAAGACCCAATAAATCATCCAGTGTTTACTGACTGCCTGCTGTGTGCACAGCCCTAGGCTCTGTTTTATGTGAGATTAGAAAGAATGCATTTCTACCTTGAAGAGACTATAATCCGATTGCGAAGACAATTGGCACCCAGAAATGATAGCAACATCAATGAGACCAAACAGAATCAAACTCTTCAGAGTAAGGAAAAGACCTTAGGTATGGTTTAAAAGAGAGAGGGGGGCGCCTGGGTGGCTCAGTCGTTAAGTGTCTGCCTTCAGCTCCAGTCATGATCCCAGGGTCCTGGAATCCAGCTCCACATCGGGCTCCCTGCTTGGTGGGAAGCCTGCTTCTCCCCCTGCTTATGTTCTCTCTGTCACTGTGTCTCTGTCAAATAAATAAATAAAATATTTTACAAATAATAATAAAAGAGAGAGAGAGAGAGGAAATTTTTGAGGGAACTCCAGAAACTGAACAAGTAGAGTTTGGTAGATGAAGAGTGTTACAAAACCAAAGAGCAGCACTGGGATCCACCCAGCGTGGATCAGTGGTCTGAGCAGAAGGTGCTTTATGCCCCAGCAACTCCAAGGACATGGCTTGCATAGCATCCTCAACACCCCACACAGCTCCAGTGCATGAACATATTCCCTTCAGTTCTACTTCAGACCTCTTCCTTCATGATTTCTGATTGATTCGGTTGCTTTCTTTCATGAACTCGTAATCGCCACCTTTCTTAGTGCAGGACTATGGTTTATTCTACATTGCAGCTTTTGGGGTCTGGGACTAAGGTCCTCTCTTTTCTCTAAGACCATCTTTACCAAAAATGATTCTACTTTATATCTTTGACAGAGCCTAATAAGGGCTACATACTCAAGAATGACTTACCAAAGGAATGGATATGATATAAAGAAATCAATAATACATGCGATAAATTACATAGTTGCCATTATACCCACCTAAGTGATCCCTGACAAACTAGGTGAAATAGCACTCGAGGTTTTGAAGTAGAAAAAAAATCTGCATGCAGATCACATTTAAGAAAGACTACAACACAGTTTAGGGTATTCGTGAAGAGACTTTTATCCCAGCCATGAGGTGATAAAGACAGGACCAGGTTCTTGGCACTAGTAATAAGGAACAAGATGGAGATAGGTGATTGGGTAGATATAGTGTCTACAAGTAGATAATGAACTAGATAATTTTCTAATTTTTGAGTTCAATAAAAGTTTGGATAATGTCTTGTGTGATAGTGTAGGTGTCGCAATATTAAGCAGTGATTTGTAAGTGAAAGAGACTCACAGGAAAAAGGATTGCTAAACTCCAATCCAAATCTGGCTATTCCCTCACTGTGTAATGCTGAGTAAATTACTTGGCATCTCTGATTCTCAATTTCCTCAATCATACAATAGGAATAGTAATGTCAAATTCTTTGGAATGCTGTGAAGAACCAAAAAAAGTATAAAAACATCTCTACTGCAGTGTCTGGTACTTTAACTGGTTAAAGGTAAGTATCACTTAATGTTTACTGAATTTATGAATAGAAGCATTAGAGTGAAGGTGAAAGGAAAAAAAACAAAGAAAGGACACAGAGAAGAATGAACAGGCCACTAGAAGAGAATGAGAATTGGGTCAGTAGACTCAATGGAGTACCTCAATGTCCTTTGATTGCTTTAAATTGTGGGAGAAGATCAAGCCAAAGAGGTGAGCCTCTGTGAAAAAGGTGCTGGAAACAACAGAGATCGTTGTTGTGATCATATAAAGCATACCACAAAATGAACTGGACACATCTTTAGTATGAACAATTCTTATCATGCTGTGTGATCATTAGGTATAAATAGTTTGCAGTTAGGATAAGTGACTATAATTACCATTTGTGGTTGGATGGTTTAACCGAGCATTAAGTTGAGTTAGCTATGGAAAAAATGATGAACCAGGTTGAGGACTTAGGTGATTGTAGTCACCTGAATGACAAGAGCATGGGATCAAGAATAGCCATTGACATTGCACATCATTCACGAGAAAAACATGTCTCTTAGTCTCTGCACTCCCCCTTGTTTTGGACTCCCAAACCTTAAGGAAGGAAGGGCAAGGAGCTAATGACATGAAACCTTATAGATTTGCCCCAGATATAGAAGCCAATTAAAAAAAATCCCCTAATATGTCAATGACAATTTTGGTAAAAGGAAAATGAAGGTTATATATTTCTGTACTATGTGATTATGCCCCAGAATACTTACTATCTATACTATATGCTACCTTCTTTGTACCTGCTTGGTTTACTCTGTGAAGGACAAATGCATGAGTAAAGCCAGCCTCCATCCCAATATGTGTCTGGACTCTTATTCCTGGACCTGAGCAATTTAGACCCTACATTATCAATCAGACTCAGTACCCCTGTTGGAGCTAAACTCAGCCTCAGAATTCAGCTCAATGCATTGCTCTAGCCAGTCAACCACAAATGGATTGGAATTAGTTTCTAAGTTAAAACCTATTTGTCATCCTTGGTTCAGATATTTATCTACCTCAAGGCAGGCGTCTGGAATACATGGTCTCTAAAATTCATGTCTAGTTCTATGAGCCTATAAAACTCTCAGTTCCAATAATCTAATTAGAAGAACAAGATCATGATTATATAAGATGGAAACTCTTGAGTATTAAAGCCTTTAGGTAAATCAAGATTAAGGAAATTTATGTCTAAGGTTGTATGGATAAGTATATCTTTATTTTGGTATCATTTAGATCCTTCTAGTTGTGCATGCGTGTGTGTGTTTATAGAATTACTTCATATTTGAGTCTACCCATGTTCATAATTTTATCCTGTATTTACTCCCTTAATCAGTTTTTTATAGCTTTTATTCCAATTGTTGCATGTTTCTGAACCAACTCATAATTTAGTCTGAAGTCTTTTAACCATTCCTTTTGGCATTACTTTCCACTCTGAAATATGATGATGTTAAGACACTTTTTCAACCCCTGGCACTTCAAATAATGATGGGCAGATTGCCTTGAAGGAGAGATACCTGGCTGTTTTCACCACACTGGATTTACTGCCAACAATTAGAGAAGAGTAAATGTTTAAACATCAAGAATTCCAGAATTAAAAACTAGTTTATGATTTTTCTACATCCTTGTATATTTTGGATTTTTTTTTCCTTTTTTCTTATTTCCTTTCTTTCCTCCAATGTCATCTCTTAAAGATCTCTGACCTTTATTCCACACAAAGGTTTCAAAGCTGTGGGTGTGACTCTATACTTAACGTTCTTCTTAAATACTCTTTTATCCCCATCCCCGATCCAAAACATCATGGATTAGTATCTTTATATTTCTTTCCCATTGTGTGCACTAGTTCCTCTCCACAAATTGAAGTTTAAACAAATAAACTATATTATGTGGCTATTTCCCCTTTCTCCCACGGCACCAAAATAAATGGAGTAGAAGTTCTAATGAAATAACTGGAGTAGAAGGTAATCTTTGGATTCTATGGAAGACAAATGTGTGATTTCAAGATTTTAGCACTCTGTACTGAAGGGCCTTTAGTAATTAATTAAATCTACCTAAATCATAGTATACAATTAAATTGTATCTCAAATAATTTTAACTTTTGCCATTTTTTATTGCACATACTTATTGAATGACATTAAAGAGTATTATGAACAAATATTCTAGGGTGAGAGTGAACACGACATTTCAGGGTTTAATGGGCAGGTTAGCCCTGTTGGAGCAAGGTGCTTTAAAGAATTTTAAGGAGGAGTAATGGTAGGCATAAAGTCTAAAATCAACCAATCACCAGAGAGTGTCACAACTTCAAAAAGGTGGGCACCCCAACTACAATCTGTGTGTCTTTACAACATTTTAATTTTCGCTAGGAAAGGGGGAGTCTTACTAAGGTTTCTCCAATTCATCTTAAAATTAAACACACTGGAGACCATTCTTTAACAACTCTTTTGGGTCATTCCAAAACACCTCTGTTATGGAGATTAATACTCTTTGATTCGGAGCCAAAAGCATGGTTTTCAGATGTTACAATTACCTGTTCAACTTCTCAGGGGCAATTATTTGAAAGGAGTAAATGCTCTGACTACAATTGCCTCTGTGGGAGCCGCAGTAATTGCCATTCGTCAGGGCAGCAACCTGCTGAGGGCATCAATTCATAAACTCCAAGCCATCAATAAACTGCAACCTGGGCCCCCGGGTGCCAACATTCTCTACACAATGAAATATTATTACTGGCAATTAGGTAAACAATGAGCCAACCCGGAAATGGAAGGGAGGTTGCCAATGACTACCTCAGTGCGTCACACACAGATATCTTGATTCTTTTCTTGCAAGAGAAACACCTTGGGATGACCCTTTTCACACCACCGGGAGCTGAACTATCCCAATCACCTCCACGGATGAAAGGAGGAAGAAAGAGGCAAATGTTAACATATGGGTTTTTGTTTTGAAGAAGGTAACAGCCTTCTTCTCATAGATATCCACAGACATCATATGGTGCCTTTGCAGGTGGCTGGCCATAGGGTAGGATGGGGTGGGGGGAGGAAGGCACCCAAGTAACTGAACTTAGTGAAGCTACCTCCACAGCCCAGGTCCCAGGGCAAACCATCCACCAGTATTGGGGCATCTATGTTAATGAGAGCTGATGATTTGTGACATACTTAAGAGTTTAAAAAGATTTTGCCATACACCATGAAATTCGATCACCCAACAATGTCAGCAAGGTAAAGTGTGGGAATTATGGTTTGTGTGCTATCTTTGTTGTGCTTTTAATAAGGGGAAGGGATGGAGAGTCAGAGACACTAAGTAATTGCTCAGGACACTGAGGTCACTCCTCAGTGCTTTTCCCATTTTGTCCAGTTGCCTACCTTGCGCGGATTTCCACATGGAAAGTGCTCAGATCTGTCTGGAAGTACATTTCCAGTGTCTCCAAAACCCACCACTCTTTTCTCTCTGAGCAGTTCTTTCCCGGGGCTCTGACCTGAGAAATGGGCAGCTCCATCGCAAGCCAGAAGACCAGGAGCAAAAGTGAAGTCACTATCAGCAGCCTGAGACAGAGACGGGGCCCTGCAAGTTCTTTGAACTGACAAACACAGTAGTCACATTGAAATGCACTCAGAAAGTTGATAGATGATGAATGTTTGGGATGTTTTATGAAGTGAAAAGGAAAGTAACTCCACAGCCAGATAATTTCAGTTATTTTTTCTGTCTAAGTTGGAATTGATGAGTCCCTCATCTCCACTCCTGTTATTTTTACCCAAATAAATAACACCACTGAAAGCTGTTTGATGGGATGAGAGCACTGCTAAAACGGGAAAAATCTGTGAGAGCAGAAGTGGTGGGAGGTCAGGAATTTTTAAAAGGCACCATTAGAAAAATGCTGTGGTTTGGGGTATGTTCATAAGGTAATGTGGTGCGCCCTGGGTCAGGAAATTCTTCTGACTGATAAATCATATTTTATTTTTATATGGGTCTTAAGTTTATTAAATTCATTTTATATATCAAACAAGTGTAGGCTCCATAAGTATTTCTGAAAACTAAGCAGGAAATGGCTGCGCAGTGACTAGAGCACAGGATGGAACCCTCAGAGTCCTTACTGACACTGCCTCCACGCCACCATGAGGTCCGGCCCTTTGTGGGATCTGGGCGGGAGAGCCAATGACTTTCTTCCCCTCCCCTCATCTTAGAAAATAAAATAGAACAAAAAAAGACCCTTTCGCCTTTCAGAGCACTTGCCCGATTCGTGCTTGCTTACTTCCCTAATCTCTCCTTTTCTCCTTTCCTTTGGTTTATAAGGCAACTCAAAGTTTCAAGGGGACTGTAGCAGGTCTAGGATAGATATACTTTAAGACCTTATATCCTTTAAGATATGCTGCAAGACCTCTTCATAACAACATCTCTAAATGTCAAAGAGACGGGCCCCTGGGGGGTACAGTTGGGTAAGGGCCTTACTTTTGGTTTCAGCTCAGGTCCTGATCTCAGGGTTGTGAGATCGAGTTCCAGGTGGGGCTCTCCGCTAAGCATGGATCCTGCCTGGGACTCTCTCTGCCCCTCCCCCACCTCCACACCCTGCTTTTTCTCTCTCAACTAAATAAATCTAAAAATAAATAAATAAAATGTCAAAGACAGGACAAACCCTAATGAAAAGTTTACAATAATTATATTTGACTTTTGCTCATGGTAGGAACAAGGACTGAACAAAGAGGATCTTGAAAGAAGTGCATATAAAATAAAGAATTTCCTCTGAAGTTTTCATAGAGAGCCTTCAAAAGTTCCCCTAACTCCTAGGTGTGGAATTAATTTTTAGACTCAGGAGAGGAAATAAGTACTAGAAAATAACTATTAAATCGAATATTCTCCAGGCTCAAGAATATCCTGGCGTTGTCTATGTCTATAATTAGGCAAGTAAGACGAATCATGGCAGAATTACTTTAGATTTAAGGAAAAAAAAAAAAGTTGAAAATTAGCAAAATTTTTCACATAAATATGTGATTTTCTTTTTTTACTGCTTTCCTATGAGATCAAATGCTTTTTGTTTTCTCTCTCATTAGATTATCAACTTCTGAGAGCAAGGACAATGTGTTCTATTTCTTATTGATCTATAAGACCAGCTGACACCATTGACTGACAGTTTATATATGACTCTCAGCTAACAAATTTTTCCCTTCTAGAAGTATGAATTTTTTTGCTTAAAAAAATAATGTCACATACATTAACTTATATAGAATCAAAATTATAAAGAATTTGGAATATCAGGGTGCCTGGGTGACTCAGTAAGTTAAGTGTTTTTGCCTTTGGCTCAGGTCATGATCCCAGGGTCCTGGGATTGAGCTTCTTCCTCTCTCCCCTGTTCATGCTCCTTCTGTCTCTCTACCTCTCTCTCTCTCTCTCAAATAACTAAATAAAATCTTAAAAAAAAAAAAAGAATTGGAGTATCAAATATTTTTATTTATTTCAAATTTAGATTTTATATATTTTATAATATTTATTTTATAAAGTCCATAATTCTTGCTGATGCACAGTAAGTAGCTTTAGAATGAGCTGACAGAATGTCTCCCTCCACTGTTTAGATTTTAGTCTGGCCGTCGCTATTTTATATTAACTCTGGTTAAACATACAACACACAATTTTAAAAGTCCCTTTGTTTATTTGTGAATCAAGGTACTAATGTCACATACACGTGATTAGTTATTTCCATTTCAGGCCTTTATTGAAACTCCTGGAGTGGAGAGTTTCAGAGACTATGAGACACTAGATTGCACGGAGCTCCACTTCTTTATCAGAGTGTTATAGCCTGTGGCACTCAAAATCTCCAGCACAGAACGTGGGATTAATTATTCACAATTTTACAATTTTATCAGTTGCTCTTCTATTTCTGAATTAGACGGTAAGTTCCTTGAATGTTACAGCCATTGTTCCTTATACGATCTCTATCATTTAATACAGCTCTGAGAGGTAAAAGCAAGCTCATTCAGTCCAAGACTTTGGAAACCAAAGAGGACATCAGATAGGTAAAACTATTTTTTTTATCTCATACTAATCAGATTGTGGGGCGTGCGTGTGCATGTGTGCATATAGCTAATGATACATGAGAAGAGATGTGCTCAAGATTTCTAGGTATGGAAAAATAAGATTTTGCATTGTGTTTTTAAACAAATGTTGGAGTCACTTATTTTAATTGTTAGTTGTGCATTCCATTACATGAGGAGAAATGCTTTCAAAATGTGTTCCCAACTCAATAAGAAAATGTTCAACCCTGACCTACTGATTTGTCGTTCTGAGCAGTGTGGTCATCGTTTATGCGTCACAAGGCTGGTGGCAAAATTAACCTCAAATAACAAAGTGTTTACGACATTAGGGGAACAAACATAATTCTCTGCAGCAAATTGAATAACATTCTAATTAATGTCTCAATGACTCAAATCGCTATGTAGAAGATTACTTTAAAATGAACCTTGAATATCACAGGAAAACTATATTCATTCACTCAAAATAGACCAAAACTTTTTTTATAACTATACACTGGTTAACTATACATATATTTAACTTTTATGGCAACAGGTATGTAAAATTTTCCTAATATTATCTCTCCCCACCCCCATCTCCCCAGGAAAAGCCTATTGCCTGATCCAGTGCTTTGTATTTTCTAAAATTTTATGTCAGAAGCCTCTTCACTAAAGTTTTTAGTTGGATATCTGCAACTTGCGGTTCATGAATTTAACTATAACTGTGTTCATTACTGAATCAAGGGCTGTGGCTGTAGTCATTTATTTCCACACAATATGTTCTTTTTATTTCTCAAGACGTTGTCACAGATAGCCAGTCTCTTTCACCCATTCTGCATGAATAAGGATGGCAATTGCTACTGGCAGCCATTCTGTGACCAAGAGAAAATCCGTCTGAGAAGCTGACTAACATCGTGGCTATCTGAGCAAAGAGATAAAAACAAACTAGATCTCTGATAACATTGTGAGCTAACTGGCAGCTCAGAGATTGTCCTACCTCTAAACTTCCTTTAACATTAATAAAATTATTTTATTATTGCTTGAACTAGTTTAAGTCTGGGTTTCAGTGACTTAGAAACAAGAGTATAGTAAGACAATCCTAAAGAAAAAGATTAAAGAAGTAGCATAGAGAAACTACTCAAATTAAAATTTTTCCTGGAGTCCTCCATGATTACTGACTAGATTTGACCCAAGTTATTGAGACATAAAAGTTAAGATCAAAGAAATAATCACAGATCAAAGAGATAAATAATAAAAAATAATTCCAAATATGGTTGCAAGCTAGAGTCCTAGACTGCTCTAATGGTGGTCTCTTGCTTACCTGACACTGCTGGTGGTGTTCTTGTTGCCATTATTGTTAAAGTCTTGAGTTTCCTCTACGATAACCAGGCTTATTAAGCTTTATTGTATGAGTCAAATAATTTGCTGCCTGCTGAACTCAGAATGTGGTTTCTTTGCATCACCAAGAATTGAAACACACTGTCATTTAATTCTGTTTATTTCTACATGCCTACCTAAGAACAAAAGGGAATCATTTTTCAGCCCTTATTCAACACTAACAACCATTCAGATGACTGCTTTAGCTCACCATTAAGTTTTTCCTTGCATCATCTTTTGACTCATCCAGTTAATGGATAATACCCTTGCGCTTTGACAATTTCGAAACTAAGTGTAATCTTCCTGTTTCCTTCACAGGTGACCATTGGTGTTGCTGTTCAAATGTACAAGTTCATTTTTTTTCTTTTTTGTCTCCTATTCTTTAATAAAGTATTTCAATAAGTTTATTTTTAAGAAATAAGACAGCTGCTAGGCTGGTCTGAGACCAGATTGCCTGGGCTTGAAATCCAATTCTTACCTACGAGTTCTTAAGTAAGTAAGAACCTCTCTGGGTATTAATTTCCTCATTTGCAAAATGAGGAATAAGTAAAATCTATCTTACAGGATTGCTAGGAGGATGCCATGAGTAAATACATGTAAAGCACTTAGGATGATACCTCGCATAACATATAATTAGCTATCCATTCATTTATACATTCAACAAATAATTCATTGAACTCCTAATATGAATGAGGCACTATGTCAAGACTTATGAGAATGCAAAGATAAAAAGGCACAATCTTTTTCTGTTTTCAAGTAGTTAACTGTCTAATATGGGAGAAACAGCACAAAAACAATGTCAGAGAGTATTCAAAAAGCATCAGTTAAGTATGTTATATATGAAGAGAGAAGACAGAGATGGGCCAATGCTACTTTTGCTTTTTTGTTCTAGTCATGTAATTTATGGAGTGTAATGATTTTGTATTTTTTCGTTGCTATAAAGATTCTTTTGTCAAAGCTTGCTTGCTTACCTTGCCTGTTTTCTTATTAATCCATATGGCAAAGTAGCACAGCATAAGCAAAGATACTAAAGAAAGTACCAAAACAGAAAACACTGTGGTCTTCTATCTGATTACTGAGCAGAACTAACCCCAACTTCCTTTGTGATTCATCGTATGCTGTAAATATTTTATTAACGAAAGATCAAAGCTCATATCCTATTGAGCTTTGAATCCCCAGTATCTAATAAAATGTCCCTGATTTCAGAGATCTGGCCAATTCGAATATCACTTTTTCCTGGTCACAATGATTGGTTCAGAAACGGGAAAATCACCCAAATAAGACTCAGAAATTTTCTGCCAGAGGAGTTGTTGAAAGACTCATTCTGTCTATTCATTCTGCCAAGCTGTTGGAATAGGAGGTGGAATTGTCAACAACCATCTTGCTGCCACCTGGGGAAACTCTGAGAAGGAAGCAGAGCAGCAGAAGCAAGAGAGCCAGAGACATACAGAGAAGGGGAACATTGACAGCACTGGAACTCTGTATTTAGCTGGGCTTGGCCCACCCTTTGGCCTTGACAGTTAATGAGCAAATACATTCTCTCGTTGCTTAAAACCAGCTTGGGTAAGAATGTTTGCTTACATACAAGACCCAGAGTACATGCTATTATTATTATTCACAGGATTTTTTGAATTAAATCTTTCTAAAACCCAGTTTTATTACTTGACTAGTTATGGAACTGAAGCAATCAACATTCCCATCACCCCATCCCCACCACAATCTTCAACATTGTCATTTGCATAGAGATCTATGGTTTGCAAAGAACTTCCTCTGTCACATTTGAATCCTAATTACAATCCACTCACCAAGTAGGGGAATCTTGTTATTAATTCTTGATGTGCAAGGAAACTAAGGTTTCCATCAGTTAAGCAGTGTGCCTAGGGTAATTCATTTTGTAGATGAGTATCTGTTTTTGAAAATTTAATTTTCCATCATAAAAAAATGTATGTCGAGTTATACTTTAGCCAAAATGGAACAACAAACCCCAGATTTACCCTCACATTTTAAACAATGGAAAAACCAGGGAGAAAATACTTTTTTTTTTCAGACATTGAAAAATCATAGGACTATAATCTCTGAGAAAAGGGAAACAAAGTGAACCCTACAGTCATGCCAGCCTAATGCCTAGAGGCAGTTTCCAGGCTGCAAATCAGAGAGGAAAATCCAAAAAGTACCTTATAGTCTCTCTTAGTTCAGGAAACAGAATAAACAGTTCCAGAAGGCCAAGGCATCTAGAATTTAGGGGTGGAATGCCGGAAAGGAGGGAGAGTCAGGGAGCTCCACCGAAAGAGAGCTCCAAGGAGTTGCAGAAGCAACCCTCAGTTTTCGGCTGAGTACTAATCAGTGCGAGTTGGGAGAAAATGATCTAAGGTCAGAGAAAGAGCCACCAGAAACGAGTAGAGAGAACAATTTCTAATGCTCACACCAGTCTGAGAGTAGTTGGCGTTCCCACCAGCCAGAATGGAAAGGCATTAATTACAATAATAGGGATGAATCCCCAGAAAGGCCACCTATTGGGAGTGGGGCTGACTTAGCCCTAGATCAGAGGCTCCTCCACTTCCATTCTAGCAAAATCTTAAAATCTTAAGGCAACTCTCAGAATGACCCAACTGATTCCAAGTAACTGCACACCAAAACAAAATCCAACACTATTTATAGGAATACAATATAATCCAGCCAGCAACAATAAAAAAATCACAATGTCTGGCATTCATTAAAAGAAATTACTAGACATGCAAATAAGCAGGAAAATGTCACTTCTAACCAGGAGAAAATCTACTGATAGAAATAGTCCTAGAAATGACAAAGATGAGGGAATTACCAGAAAAACATTTGAAATAGTTATAAATATGCTCCATATGCACATGGAGGTAGAAGAACACATGAGTATGATGAAAAGAAAAATTAAAGATATGAAAAGACCACTTCTGAATATGAAAATGGATATTAAATGAAAAGTGATTTAGGTTAAATTGGGAGCATATTAGTCACTGCAGAAAAAAATAGAGCAATAGACTATTGAAAACATATTATTGAAGTAGTAGAAACTATTAAGACATATCAGTTAAAACTATCCAAAATGCAATACAAAAAAAAAAAAAGATTGAAAAATATGAAGAATCAGTGACCTATGAGACAATACCAAGCAGTCTAATAAATATGTAACTGGATCCTGAGATAGGTGAAGGAGAGGAATAGAAAAAATATTTGAAGAAATAATGCTAATTTTTTTAATATTTGATCCAAATAATTTTCCTACCAATAGAAGTATAAAGAATATCAAACAAAATAAACATTAATAAAAGCATGCCAAGTCACCTAACAATCAAATTATTAAAAAACAGTAATAAAGTCTTAAAAGTGGCTTAAAAAGATGCAATACTGCATATATTAAGGAAGAAATACAGAAATGTTTTCAAATTTTTTGTCAGAAACTATGCAAGCCAGAAGATAACGAGGCAAATTTTTTAAGAGAAGGAAGGAAGGAAGGAAGAAAGGAAGACAGGAAGGAAGGAGCTGGAAGAAAGGGGCTGGAAGGAAGGGAGGAAATTGTCAACTTTCTTACTAGCTAAAATATATTTTCAGACAAGGAAACAGAAAATTCATTGCAAAAAAAAAAAAAAGACAGGTTTAAATCGCATTAAAAACCTGGGTCACCTGGGTGGCTCAATCACTTAAGCAGCTGCCTCCAGCTCAGGTCTTGATCCCAGCCCCACATCAGGCTCTCTGCTCAGCAGCGAGTCTGCTTCTCCCTTTCCCTTTGACTCTCCCCCCACCCTGCTCCTGCTCTCACTCTGTTTCTCTCAAATAAATAAATAAAATCTTTAAAAAAAGAAGAAAGCAAAACCTAATAATATGCTACAAGAAATTCAGTTATTATGTTAATCAGGATTCAACGGGAAACAGACCAATGAGACATATATAGACATACATAAATACATATTATATATACATACATATGTAAAATCTCTTTACATATGTATGTATATATGTGTGTACATATACATATGTGCGTACACACACACACACACACACACACTGAATTGGCTCACATGCTTATGAAGGCTAAGAAGTCTCAGTCTGCCATCTGCAAGCTGGAGGCGCAGGAGACATGGTAGCAGAGTTTCTGAAGGCCTGAGAATCAGAACTGATAGTACAACATCCAGTTCAAGCGCAGGAGAAAACCAATGTCCCAGCTCAAAAACAGCCAGGGAAGAGCGAATTCTTCCTTACGTCTCCTTTTTACTCTATTTACATCTCCAGTTGATTGGATGAGGTCCACCACATTCAAGGAGGACAATCTACTTTACTCAGTGTACCAATTCTAACCTTAGTCTCATCCAGAAATACCCTGACAGACACACTCAGACTAATGTTCAACCAAATATCTAGGCGCCTTGTGGTTCCATCAAATTGGCACATAAAATTAACCATCAAAAATATAAATACAGTAATGTTAAAAGTAAAAAGATGAGAAAAGGAAAACCATGAAAACACAAATTAAAAAAAAAAAAACTGAAGTGACCATATTAATATCAAACAAAAGAGACCTCAGAATAAGGAAGATCATTGCTAAAGGGATCAATGCATCAAGAGGACAAAACCAAAAATAACCTTCTAAATGTGTATATACCTAAATACAGGAAGTAATAACTGAAGGAAAAAGCATGACAGGATAAATAGTAAATCTATTGCTATGGCTGGGGAGTTCAACACTCTTTCTGAGTGGACAAAGAAGTGAACAGAAAGAAAGTGGACAAAAAATTAGTAACATTATAAACTTGAACACTACTAACAAGAGGCTCATTTTACATGAAGCATTGCTTAGAGGAAAATTTACCATTCTCAATGCTTCCAATAGAAGTAAAGATCTATGAACAATGATCTGAGCTTGCGCCTTACGAAACTAAATACAGAAGAGTAAATTGAGCACAAAGTAAGCATGAAAAAAGGGATGAGAAAGATAAGAGCAGAAATCACTGGAAGAGCAGAAAAAGAATAGAGAAATAAATAAAAGCAAAATTTACGTCTTTGAAAAGAAAAATGAAATCGACAAACCTCTTGTTATACAAATCAGCAGAAAGAGAATACGCAAATTACCTGTATTAGGAATGACAGGGAGGACATCATGATAGATTCTACTGACATTCTAAAAAATAATGAAAAAACACAAACCACTCTGTGCCAATAAATTTTAGAACTTTGATAAAATAAATTCTTTTTTTAAAAAGATTTTATTTATTTATTTGACAGAGAGAGAGATCACAAGTAGGCAGAGAGGCAGGCAGGCAGAGAGGGGGCAGCAGACTCCCTGCCAAGCAGAGAGCCCAATGCAGGGCTCGATCCCAGGACCCTGAGATCATGACCTGAGCCAAAGGCAGAGGCTTTAACCCACTGAGCCACCCAGGCACCCCTGAAATAAATTCTTTTAGGGGAGCCTAGGTGGCTGTTGGTTGAGCATCAGACGCTTGATTTCAGCTCAGGTCATGATCTTGCTTCAGGCTCTGCATTCAGTGTGGAGTCGGCTTCAGATTCTCTCTCCCACTCTTTCTCCCTTCCATTCTCTCTCTCTCTCTCTCTGTCTCTCAAATAAATAAATAAAATCTTTAAAAAAAAATTTCTTTACAATGCAAATTACAAAAGTTCATCGAAAAAGAAGCAGAAACTTGAATAGCTCTACAGTTGTTAAATTGGAAACATAGTTAAAAACCTTCCCTCAAAAAAGGAAACAAAACTCCAATGTCAGATAATGTTACTGGTAAATTCTACTAAAAATAAAAGAAGAAAGACCATCAATTTTATAAAAACTCTTCCAGAAAATTGAAGAGGAGGAAATAACTCTCACCACACTTTATGTGGTCAATATCAACCTGGTATCAAAACAGACACAGACAAGAAAAGAAAATTAGAAACCAATAAGCCTCATGAACATCCTAACAAAATTTTAGCAGATAAAATCTGGGAATACATACAAAAGATAATAGATTGTGACCATGTAGGTTTTAACTAAACAATGCAAGGTTGTTTACTATTTTAAAATCAATCAAAGTGATTCATTGTATTTACAGAATACAAAAGACAACTCATGTGATTGACTTAATTAATGGAGAAAAATGTTTGAGAACATGTTTTTATGTTTGATAAAATTCAAGAGTTATTTATAATAAAAACTTTCAGAAAACTGAGAATAGAAGACAACTTCCTCAGTTAATAAAAGGAATCAATTCCTATTGCTCTCATCATGCAAATATCGAAAACAAGGCAAATATTTCTTCTGTTCTTTTTATTCAGTGTTGCATTGCACACTCTAGCCAACACCGTAAGGCAATAAAAGAATAAAAAAGTATACAGTTTAAAATGGTCTACATAGACAACCTTAAAGAATCTGCAAAAATGCTATTAAAACTAGTAAGTTAGAGGTGCCTGGGTAGTTCAGTAGGTTAAACGTCTGCCTTTGGCTCAGGTCATGATCCTGGAGTCCAGGGATCAAGCTCCCGTCAGGCTCCTGGCTCAGCGGGGAGCCTGCTTCTCCCCCTCTCCTTCTGAGCAGGGAGCTTGCTTCTCCCTCTCCCTCTGCCACTCCCCCGGCTTGTGTGCTTGCTTTCTTCCTCTCTCTCTCCCTCTCTCTCTCTCTCTCTCTCTCTCTCTCTGTCAAATAAATAAAATCTTAAAAAAAAAACAAAAACAAAACCTAATAAGTGAATTTAGCAAGCTTCTGGGAAAACCAAGGTCAATATATGAAAGGATATCACATTATATAAACAATAAACATTTAGAAATGAAAATTTGAAAGATCATGTCATTTACAATATTATCAAATAATCAGAAAGTGTGGGGATCTATTAATCAAAATAATGAAAATATGTACACTGGAATCTATAAAATATCCCTAAGACAAATTAAGGAGCTAAAAAAAAATGGAGATATGTACCATGCTTATGGATCAGAAGACTGAACACTGTTAAGACAGCAATTACCACAAATTGAAATATAGGTACAATACAATCCCAAGTAAAATCCCAGCAGCACATTTTTCCTTATTAGAAATTTATAAGCTAATTTCAAAATATGTATGGAACATCAAAGGATATAGAGCAACCAAAAGAATGGTCAAGTTTGAGGACTTATATTACCTGATATCAAGGTTTATTAAGAAACTACAGTAATGGAGCACCTGGGCGACCCAGTTGGTTAAGCGCCTGCCTTTGGCTCAGGTTGTGATCTCAGGATTCCTGGGATCCAGCCTCGCGTCAGGCTACCTGCTTCTCCCTCTCCTTCTGCTGCTCCCCCTGCTTGTGCTCTCTATCTCTCAAATAATAAATAAAATCTTTAAAGAAAAAAAAAAGGGAGAAGCTGCAGTAATCAAATATTGGTGCAACAGTAGAAAAATAGAGTCCAGAAATGGATACATGTATACAATCCACTGATTTTTTACAAAGGCACTAAGGTAACTCAATTGAAAAAAAGGATAGTGTTTTAAACAAATTGTGCTATAAAAATTAGATATCCACATGGAAAAAAAATAAACCCAGACCTTTGTTTCACACTATACAGAAATATTTGCTTAAAATGGCTAATAGCCTTAACTGTTAAGAAGCAAAACTATAAAATTAACAAGAAAACAAGACAGAAAGTATTTGTGACCTTGAGCTAGGCAAATATTTCTTGGATGTCTCTCTAGGTATACTTGCCTTCTCTAGATCTCTAACTGGGTGTCTTAGAAGCTCTTCAAATTCATTTCATCCCATTTCAAATCATCATAGTTGTATTATGGTTTTTTTGTTTTGTTTTGTTTTCTGGCTCACTCGTACACACCAAAGCCAGAACCCTGGATTTTTCCTTTGAGTCCAGCATTCTTTCCTCAACAATCCATGGTTAACTCTCTTCACATTCTTTACCTTTGACATCTTTCTGCTTCTCTCCATCCACTCTGCCTCCACTGCCTGGAGGCCACAATGGTCTTCCTCTTGGAGGCCAGCAACAGCCTCCTAGCTGCCTCTTTGCCATCACAGTGATCTCTTGAATTCCAAATCTGATCTGTCACTTGCCCTTCTAGCCGCACCACATTGCCCACAGGATTAAGTTCTAACTGCTTTACATGGGTGTATAAAGCCACCGATCATCTGCCCTGCTTACCTCTACAACCATAACTCTGGTCTCCGCAGCCACAGAGAATTGTCTTCAGTTCTCACAGTGTGGCATGTCTCTGCGCACCTCCGGGAATGGTGGACATTTCCTCTCTCTGGAGCATCCTTTCCTCAGGCAGCAGTCTTCTCTGTCCCAACCTCCCCAGTCTACCTGCTTCTTTCTCATCCTGTAGTTCTTTACCTTAGACATCACTTCCTCTGGGCACCATTTGACTTTTCTTGTGTTTCCATGGCACCCAGAACCTCTGTCAAAGCATTTACTGCAGCAAAATTCTTTGGAAATCTTTAAACCTACATCCTCTTCCAGACTACATGCTCCATGAAGGCAAAGAACTTTCCGTCTTCCTCACCAGAACTCCAGAACCTAACACGACGTATTTTACATAGAAAACACTCAATGAATAAGGGTTAAAAAAGTGATTCTGCTTTCTCCTCTTGCTATAAAAAACATTCAAGTTAATCACATTATTTTAAAAATCAAATGCTGGGTCACGTGCTTTGCTTTTGAGCATGTAGTTAAATACTCCCTGTGGCAAGGCGGCTATTTTTAAGGGTCAATTTAAAAGCATCGTTGGTTGCCCTTTCATTACAGCAATCCCCTCATTTCTCACTCATTCTTTAATTTGCAAAAAAAAAAAAAAACCTTGTGAATATGTAGTGTTAATAAGTGCCCAGAGTGCAGTTGTGTCAGACAGCGCTCAATAATCCGTCATTGATCTGCACCTGTCTTACATTGCTTCACCTTCTTACAAGGTGAGAGTGAGGTCCATTGCTTCACCTTCTTACAAGGTGAGAGTGAGGTCTCAGTTCGCATGCAATATGTTTCTTCTGTTTAAAAATGAGTGTATCTTGGGCGCCTGGGTGGCTCAGTTGGTTAAGCGACTGCCTTTGGCTCGGGTCATGATCCTGGAGTCCCAGGATCGAGTCCCATATCGGACTCCCGTCTCTGCGGGAGGTCTGCTTCTCCCTCTGACCTTCTCCCCTCTCATTCTCAGTCTCTGTCTCTAATAAATAAATTAAAAAATCTTTTTAAAAAAAATGAGTGTATCTTATGTAAAAAGTTTCTTGTGTTCAAGGCAAAAGCCCTCAAATTGAGGATACATCTTCTCCCTGATAATGTGTCTGGTCATTGTTGGAAATGTTATGTTCTCTACCTCTGCTAGAACATTTCAGTAGATTCTAAGAATGTTTAGTGACATTCCAGAAAGTCTATTTTAAGGAGTGGCGAGATGGGGATAGTCAAAGCTAGTGATTTAGCGGAGTATAATACAAAATATCTTTCCCTATATCATTATATAGTTTGTCATAGTTGTTGTCTTTAATATTTAGACCTATGAGTAAAGGAGAAAGATTAGTTTCTCCTGTCGGGATCAACATTCACTAACACAATACTCACTCAGCCTTTACTTCTGATTGCAGTAATAATACGTATTTCTTATAAAAAGTCTGTAGAGATACATACACACACACACAAATATATATAATTGTTTCTAGAGAAACAAATGGGATTAAGTGGGGATGTAGGGTAATTTCAGTTCATTGGTTTTTTGGGGTGCTTTTCTGCATCACAACATATTTATGTATGTTTTTTTGTTATGGTTAAAAATAAATAATAGAAAAATTGTAAAAATTTGAAAAATATGCTAATGTAGAAAAAATTCTACATATTACTGTTAACATTTTGTAAATTTTCTGCTAGTAACATAATTGACCTTGGAACCACACAGGTTTGGACTGTGTGGGTCCACTTATATGCAGATTTTTTCAATAAACATAGTACAGTACTATAATGTATTTTCTCTTCTTTATGATTTTCTTAATAACGCTTGCTTTTCTCTAGCTTACTTTATTGTAAGAATATAGTAAGAATATAGTGTACAATGCATATAACGTACAAAACACATATTAATCAACTGTTTATACTATTGGTAAGTTTCCAGTCACCAGTAGGCTATTAGAGGTTAAGTTTTGGGGGAGTAAAAAGTTACACATGGATTTTGTACTGTACAGTGGTCAACACCCCTAACCCCTATGCATTTCAAGGGTCAACTAGAGGGGCTCTTGGGTGGCTCAGTTGGTTAAGTGACTGCCTCTGGCTCAGGTCATGATCCTGGAGTCCCGGGATCCAATCCCACATCAGGCTCCCTGCTCACCTGCTCAGCCGGGAGACTGCTTCTCCCTCTGACCCTCCCCTGTCTCATACTCTCTCTCTCTCTCTCATTCTCTCTCTCAAATAAATAAACAAAATCTTTTTTTTTTAAAGGGTCAACTAGATGTATTTATTTATAAAACTTTGGTAATACTCTGCTTGTTCAACTCACTTTCTCATGGTTATATTGAATTTGTTCACTGACCATAATTTATTTAACCATACTTCCATTGCTGAATATTTTCATGGCAGCATAAACAATGTTGCAAAGAACAAAATGAGCATAAATCTTTTTTAATATCTCAAATTGTTTTCTTAGAATACATTCCTACAAGTGAACTTGCTGGCTCAAATGTGTGAATATTTGTAAGGCTTTTGTTACATCATATCCATATTACCCTCTAAAAAGCTGTGTTATCTTAAATTTTTAAAAACAATTTATGACTGTCCTCATTTCCCACCACCCTTGCCAATACTGAATATTATCATTTTTTCATCTTTGCCAGTGTTGCATGTGACAAGTCTTTTTAAATTAATATTTTAGTATGCATTTCTTTGTTATTTTGTGATGTGGACATTTTCTTATATTTTTTGTAACCTGTAGAGTGAATTGCTTGTTATTTTCTTTCTACAATATTCCTCTTACAATGTACCACATTAATTTATACAGTTCTTCATAAATAAGAACAGTTGCTCTTCATTTTTACTTTATTTTTCAATTATTTTTACTATTCACCATTCTATTGCTATTCACCATTGCTATTTCATTTATTTTATGAGAATAGCTTTTCATGTTTACACATTTGTATTAATTAACATTTCTATTTTTGATTGTTTACTTTTGTTTCCACCAAGAAATCAGATAGACTTTCATCCATACTTTTTTTTACTGATATTATGAGTTTAAAACTATATTCTTTTTAACACTTGAATCCATCTACAGTTTTAAATAAATACTGTGAGGTGGACATGAAGTTTTATATTTTCTAGCTAATCAACAAATTGTGCCATTCTTCCTTCCCATTGACTAAAATGGGTTCTTTATCATGTTAGTAACCATATATTCTCTCTGGCCATCTTGGGCTACTCACTCATCCCTCTTATTTGACTTGTATGCAACAGAGTATGTTTATGTTCATTCAAATACGGTATGAATTTCAACTTTTTTTTTTTCAGTAAAGCGACAAGTTTATTAAGCAAGGCTACAGAGAAAGCTCTCAGGAGTTAGAGGGATCCCAACAGGGTTGCTGAGTTTCAAACTTTTCATCATATGATATTCACTGACCTGAAACAATCAGGTTGAGTAAAGTATTGAATGTGTGTTGAGTCACTTTCTCAGTTTTCTACTCCCTTCCATTAATTTATCTGTCTTTACGCTAGCACCATGCCAAAGTCATTATTATAGCTTTAATAATGTGATATTTAATTTTGACAGCTCCGTTTGTTATTTATTTATGGTGCTTCTTTTTGCTTATTTATTCTTCCATTGGAGATTTAGGATCCATTTTATTGGAATTGTTTCAAATCTGTACATTTAATTGGGGAGACTCACATCTTAATAATATTTGCATTCAGGAACATGACATATATCTATATAAAATCAACCTAATCCAATTTCTCAATAAAATTTTACATTTATCTTGATACTCTCAATATATTATCGAGTTTATTCTTAAGCACAATTTTATGTCTTTTTAAAAATGCATTTCCTTTTCTCATTTTGTTATTCTAAATGGATTATGATTGGTTATTACTCCAGTGAGGCTATCTCTGAAACTTGGAAATAGGTCGGAATCTCTTGTCATAGGAGGGGGTCACTAACCCATTCTTATGAGGAAAAAATGACTGCCACAGTGAATAGATAGCAGAAAATACCATGTGATGTACTTGGAGGTGTTGTCCAGTCTAAAAAGGATGACTTTTCATCAGCTTCAGCAGTTGTGACCAGTCAGGACTTTGTCTGGGATTCTGATCATATAGGAGAATATGGAAATCCAGTTTCATGTGAAATGAGCTCAGAGTTTCTAAGTAATGATAAAGGCACATAAAGAAAGCTCAACATAAAAAAAAGTAGTAAGATCCTAGTAAAAACAGGAAGTTTTCTGTGTACATTAATTTATTTCCTCCAAAAATATTTATTGAGTACCTATTAAGTATCATATTCTATAGAGAAAAATGATAAATATATTAGTTAGCTTGAGCTACTTATAACATAAAGCCCTATACTGGATAGCCTAAACAACAAACATTTATTCCTCACAGTTCTGGAGTCTGGAAAGTTGAAGATCAAGACTCTGGTAGATCTGTCCAGTGAGATTCCCTGGTTGGAAATATTCCATGTGTCATCACTCCATGTATATTGTCAAACATTAATGCCAGGAAAGTAATGTACCTATGAGTCCACAAGAAGAAGATAATGGAAGCTCCACTTTTGGCACCTTTCCTGGACTCTGCCCTATGACTTCCTTCCCTTGGTTGATTTTAAATCTATATCCTCCACCTGTAATAAATCTTTACCATGAGTATAATGACTTTCAGTGAATTCTGAGACCCTTCTAGCAGATGATAAAATCTGAGGGTGGGCTTTTGTGAGGACTATTCCTTTAACCTTTTACAGTTGGCTTAAAACCTCATACTTGTCATTTGGCTTTACAGTCCTAAGTGACCTGACCCTTAATGCAAATGCACACACACGCACACACATACACAGAAAAAAGGTATCAACTCTAGTTTTTTAGTTTTCAGTGATATTGAAATAAAGGCAGTGAAGAAAATATTCGTTTTTTACTAGGAGCAATTTTTGTAAATGACATAGAGAAAGCAATTCCCTGAAAGTAATAATTTTTCCAGACTGAAATATATAGAACAAAAATTGAATAGATCAGCATAGATCAAAATGATCATAATGATTACAAGAACACATTACATCCTACATGTCTGAAGTAAGCCCAGGCCAATGTACTAACAGCACTTATAACTGAGATGACAAATCCATGTGGTAATCTTACAAAAATCACATAAAAGAACAAATATCTAGTTTCAAAACTGGGTTAGATAAGGGATTTTATAATTGGTGTGTACATATATATTTGTGGAAAAATTAAAAGAGATCAAGTTTTGATTGATAGCGAACAAAATTTCCTAATTGATGCATGGGAAATCCATAGCTGTCCAAGCACATGAGGCTGTAGCTTAGCTTCACTAATAATGATCTCATTCAGAATACAAACATCTCTCTGTTTGAGAGCTACTCTTAGTTATCGAAAGTAAAATCTGGGGCTGCCCAGAGAGAAATATGATTCTATTCCAAACGACTCAGGTAACACATTCTGAACATTAGCTCAAAAATTATAAACTGGATAATGGAAGATGATTAAAGAAGACAAAGGAAAATGAGTAGACATTCCTAATCTACATAAAAGAAGGTTTGAGGATAAGATAGTATCCTTCAAATGTTTGAATAATCGTTATATAGAAATACATACACCTCCACCTCTATGGCACAGATATGGAACCCATTCTAGTGTGCAATGATCTCCCAGTAAGTAGAACTTTCGATAGTAAGTAGAACTTTCAATAATCATAGCTGTCTACAGGTAGAATGAACAAATAGGTATCCTTTGGGGTCAGGTGGGGAAGCATTTGTCTAAGCATATGATGGGGACTTTGTAGAGAGCACTCAATATAATTAAGTGGTTTTAACTGATAAATTTTTATTAATCTTGAAAGTGATTTTAAAAACTGAGTCACCTTTAATCACAATCAAATAGTCAGGTTCCATATCTTCTGATTTTTTTTCTAGCCCAGCACAGGTTACAAGTAGTAAATTAGAAGTGGGGGGAAGTTGTTACCAGAAATGACTTAACATTTATAGAACTCTTAATATGTGTCTTACATATATTATATGACTTAATCTTTAGAAAAAGGTTACTATTAAGTCAATCTGTCCTTTTGTAAGAAGGGAGATAAGTTCAGGCTTTGAAAAAAACCACCCAAGGTCAAACAGCTAATAAGCAAGAGTACACCTTCTGTCCAACCTAGATCCCTCTTCCAATGGCAGTGTTGTTTCTCAAACCAACTCTTTCTAACAGCAGGAAATGAGAGCCAACAATAAGTCAGTGAAGAAATGACAGAGACTTTCTATAAATCAAATTTAATACCTTACAAAGCATAGTTGTCTGGGGCCATTTAGTGTGCATACAAGCAACCTCTCCTATTTCAAAAAGCTCTTGAATATGTTACTAAATTATAAGAGTACAGAAACTAAAGTTCACTTCAGTATACAAGCTCCACATCATTAAGAAAATATGGAAGTGTAGGGGCACCTGGGTGGCTCAGTCGATTAAGCATATGATTCTTGATTTTGGTACAGGTTATGATCTCATCGTCATGAGATGGAGCCCATGTGGGTCTCCACAGTGGGGAGTCTGCTTGAGAGACTCTCTTTCCCTTTCCCACTGCCTCTCCCCCTTCCGTGTGCACATGTTCTCTCTTTCTTAAATAAATAAGTCTTAAAAAAGAAAAAAAAAAGGAAGAAAATATGGAGGTGTGTTCATGATACTATGTCTAGAGAGATCAACGCCATTGCCATTCTTCAAGAAAAAACTCCTGTGTTCCCATTGATCAGAAAATTACACTGATTGAGTTTCACATTAAAGTCCTTTACTGTGTTCTATGTTGGGATTCAGATGTTTGCCTCAATCAGCTGTGGACAATATAGATATGTGACAATGGCATCAGGATTGTTTGGTTTCAAGTGACAGAAACTCAAATGGAACCAACTACTTTTCCAGCCTCATGAAGGACAGAGGTACAACTAAGCCCAGAGAAAAGTAGACAAAATGACTGGTCTTGCCCAGGAATCTTTCTTTCCATCTTCTATTTACCGTGGCTTCTCTTGGTGTCATCTTCTCCTATTGAAGACTGTTTTTCTCCATGCTGTGGATAACATGGCTGCCAGCAGTACTTTGGTATTACTTACTGAAGCTACTACCGTCACTCTAAATTCCAGGGACCACATCTGGTCTTAGTTCTATTTGAAAATCATGGATAAGGACTCAAAGTACTTAGTTTACTTCAAGTGTCAAACAGTGAGCCAATCAGTTGTATTCATGAGAAAGAGTTTGCATAGAATCAAAATGGTCTCTGAGGGACCAAACTGTATATTAAGGCCATGCCTAGACTAGGAAATTACAGGTCAGGAAGACATCACAGTGAGCATCTATTACATTTGGTCTCCACCGAATTAGAAGTTTTAGGGAAAATTTTACCAAAACATGAACAAATTTTTAACATAAAAAATTAGGCACTTAATGGAATAAGCTTCAGTGATCTCGAAGAAATACTTATTTCAGATATTTCATTGTTTAATGATATGAGACAAAACATGTATTTTAGTCAAGGCCTTTTTCCAACAGTATCGTAGCATTACTAGAGCATTAAATTGCTAAATTGGGAAAACAAAACTTAGAAAAAACAAAGTATTTTCTTATGTGATTGAGGTCCTAGTGAAAAACTGAGTCCTTGATAAAACAACTTTATCTAAAAGATTTCTGTTGGGACACCTGGGTGGCTCAGTTGGTTAAGCGGCTGCCTTCGGCTCAGGTTATGATCCCAGGGTCCTGGCATCGAGTCCCACATCGGGCTCCTTGCTCAGCAGGGAGCCTGCTTCTCCCTCTTCCTCTGCCTGCCACTCTACCTGCTTGTGCTCTCTCTCTCTGACAAATTAATAAATAAAATCTTAAAAAAAATAATAAATAAATAAAAGATTTCTGTAAAATATTCCAAGATCTGTTTCATCTTCTAGCTCAGTTGTTATAAAGCATTACTGTATGAGTTGAGGTGAAAGTGGGTAATATCATTCCCTTTTATGGAAGCAGAAGCCAAAATTCAGTGAGAACAATGCATGGAAATGTATGTTAATCATTAGAAGAGCTTAGAAGTGTATGTTCCAATGACATGGTTATATAGATAGAGTTCTTAACTGGAATACTATTTATTTATGTGAAAATTCAAGTTGCTGCCACTGAAAGTTTATGCCGAAGGCAAATTGTCAAATCTGAAATGTAAGGCCTAAAAGCTGGTCTTGGATAGATTAAAAAAACACACAGCAAATAGACTGCATTGTTGTAGGCTGAAGCTTATTTTCAGAAATACATTGCTCAGCACTAAAGTGGGCAGTCTAATCAGTTCCTCTGCAGAAACAGCAAGATTTTTACAAATGAAAGAAAATCTACAGAGATGAAGCTGTGACTGGAAAATTTGATCCACATGGTTGTATTTTTAGATCTGTCAAAGATTGACCTCTGTTTGCAGTTTTCCTAGCAATAGTTTAATGTAAAATTAACCTATATGTAGCATTTCTGTATTTCATGGAATTGTGCTATATATTGTACCTTATCTATTATATCTAGAAAGGTCAAATATTCTCTCTGTTAGTAGCAAATATTTCTTCTTTTTAAGCTATGCAAATGTTAGTCTCTTCTGCATACATTTTATGTAGGATTCTGGTTAATTAACCTAAGAATCCTTATCTGTGATGAGAAAGCTTGGTGGAAATTTACAGAGGATGGAATGTACTATTTTGTTGCCGTCGCAATATCTGAAGGGTAAAGAGATGGTGAACATATGGGGAAATTCTCACCACTGGAATCCAAACAGGAAGATTTCTTATTTTTTCATCAGTATGTGGGAAAATCTTGGATGTGGAAAAATAGCGACTTCTCCATATTTAAAACAGACACAACCTGGTTGTTTTCACAGGCATATCATTATTATTTCATAGATAAGTGAGTATGTAAGTGTGTCAACACATACATACATGTGTGTGGGTACATAACATGGTGACCAGGAGAAAAAAAAGCTCTGGATTAAAACCATTACCCTATATTAAAGTATGCTTTTACTAAACCTATTATTGGCAATTCGGTTGACAATCATATTACGGTGTGACATTCAAATGTCAAATGCATATCTCATTTTCAACTAAGACCATTACATCATTCCTTGTCAAATGCACTGAAATATGGCTAGGTCTAGCTCTGATTAGATAAGGGACCTCATGCTGGTGTTAGCAAATCCAACCCCAGGGATTGATTCCCAAGCTAAGGGAAATGGCAAAGTTATTATTGATGATGGTGCCAAAGCTAACAGGTTTCACATGTACTTTCGTGAACATATGGCTACAGCCCCAACAGCGACACCATTAAGAGCCATTTGTTCAAGTGTCCTGGAATCACTGCTGAAGAAAAGTGAAAAATTTATCAATTTTAAATACCCACCAGTACGGAAGTTTGTCCAACTCCTTGCAGGTTGTCTGGTTCACTGCACTTACTGGAATTGTATGAAAAATAACCCTTTGTGTATGTGCAGGAGTTTGTCTCATTAGAGAGACCATATAACAGGTACGTTCGAATCCAAGTCTAGGGTTTGAGTCTGGGCTCTGTGCAGTCCTGGCTGTATGACTTTGGCAAAGTTCTTGATTTCTCGAAACATCTTCTTCTGCATAGTTGTGATAATTATGAAAATGAAATGAAATCGTGTATAACCAACAAATGGTAGTTCTTCCTATTACATTATTTAGCTTTTTTGCAACTTCATGAAATATGTAGGGTATGCAGTATAGTCTTGTTCTAGATCAAAAAACAGACCCAGAGAGGTCAGGTGGCTTGTCTAAGGTCACAAGGGTAATAAGGGTGAAAGAGAATCAAGCCCAGGTCTCTTTTTTTGAAATCCAGTATTCTTAAAGTGTCTGTGGAGGTACAAAAACCCTTTAAATTAGACTATAGTTAAGGTACTACTACACTTACAGGGGCAAAGTTAAATAGTGAATTGGTTCAATTACCTCAATGATGCAAGCCCTAAGTACCAAAACGCTTCTACGTAATATGACTGAATATATCAGACCAAATATCTGAATAATTGCTCAATTATTCATATCATTTTGAATATATGTATAAATCTGGTCTTTTTTGTGGAGGAGGGGATGAGGGTAGATTCTGAATCATGTCTCCAATCTTTCCAACATAAATAGAGAGTATTAGTTTTCATTTTCCCTTTCTAATTTGTTCAAAATCCAGTGGCTTTTTTTATTATTAAATTGAAGTTTGTGGATAAATGGGAAAATCTTGACTGAAATATGGTACTTCCAACCATAATTTTGGTTTGAATTAGACTGCTTGCACAGAACACGGCTTCATACAAGAGTGACAAGCCATGACCTTCTTTGTAGGTGTGTGTTGGGGATAGGACACAGTTTGACATCCTTTCAGCTTTTATTGTTAGTGCAGAATCAAATTCTGATCCTGAAGAATATGTTTCAACCCTGTTAAAAGGGGGGGGGGGGGTTATATTCAAATTAGCCCAAGACAATTCTCATATCAAGAATGAGCCAAAATTACAGTTATTCGAAACTAAAAGAAACCTACCCCCTCTTTTTTTTCTCGTCTGATCTTTACAAACTACTTACCTATTTCAAGATAGTATTAAATTCTTCTGATTGTATTTCCTTAGCTACAGTCCTGAATGGAACACAATATCAGCATTAAAATAAAAATTAGTGACATTTAGAAAACAACCAACAAAAGTTTTTCAAACTATAGAAATATACGTCAATGAAAACAAATCAGGCATAGTTAAAAATCTTGTGTCTGTACTAAAAACAAGTCTGTCAGCCTACCATCATTTATGTACTATAATAAATACAGTGCTTAGCAAGATATGGGAATAACATTACCCTGGATTGACAAGCCTATTATACTTTGAATAGGTACTACACAGAAAGTGGGGGAGCAAGTGCCTTTGTTCACTGTGAAGTCTGCATTGTAGAATGATCCCTAGAGACGAGGAAGGAAGAAGTTCAGACATAATTAGGGCCCATTTGAAAGGCTATGTTCAGTACAATGGTGTGGGTGTAAGTCTCTCTGCGGTAGGGTGCCGACCCTCTCTTTGGGTTGCTAATATGTTCTCTGTCCCTCTCATCAACTTCCTGGCCTTTGCTCTAAAACCTGTCCAAAGTGAAAGATCCCCTCCAACTGTAGGACAGCCTTCTGCCCACAAAGCTGGCCACTCTTTGCCTGAGACAAGTTCTATCTTCGGAATTTTGAACCTCTGTGTTTAATAGTCTCTGCACTCCGCTAAGCCAAGTATTCGCTTGAGGGCGAACTGAGTCAGGGAGCGTGCCTTTGAAGAAGAGTTTGGTGGGTAAAGCCCCCACACGTAGTAGAATCTTCATAGACCTTTACTGACCAGACATGAAAGGAAGCCTCGAAAGCAGAAAAGAGAAAATGATAGAATACAGGAAGTAGTTGTTACAGCTTGTTTTTCTTTTTTAAGGGGAAATCATGGCCACTTTTAAAGTTGCCTTGCACCAAGCACAATCCGAGACTGCTTTTTTCCTCACCTTCATCTAAAAAGGCCACACGGTGAATCAAATAAGTTAGATGAAAAAGGGGGGGGAAAAAGACTTTTGCCAAAATATGATTGCTAAGATGCTGATTTAAAAAAAAGTTTTGTTTAAACAGCTGTCCTTTCTATATATTTGGCCCCAAAATTCTGCCTCTAAGAATTTTTCCTAAGAAAATAAACACAAATGTGCCCTAAACTCTAGGTCTGTAAAAGAATTTTAACAAAAATTAAAATAGAGGGCTCCTTGAAAATATCATGATATATGCATATACACGATGGAGTAAAATGCAGCCATTAAAATGATAATATTAAAATCTTTAATTTAGTCTCTGCGTACTTGTTTAGTCCTTAACTATGGGCCAAATCCTGGCTAGTCACTGGCATACAGCTGTATCTGCATTCGGAAATCTCACATATACTTGAGGTAAGAGTGGACATACGTTAACTGAAAAAAAAAACAGATTAAAGGACATTATGTTTTTGATTTTTTAAATATGTTATTTATATACACTTCTATAAGTGTATATATATGCTAATACACATTATATATATATATATGCTTATTGCACCTTTGGTTACTGCTGCATAACAAATCACCCAAAACAACAGTCACTAATCATCACTCATGCATGTGTGCATGGCTGTAGGTTTGTAGATTGGCTGAAACAGCTGGAACCTGCTCCACAGGTTTCTCAGTCTCTTCAGAACAGGGGGCCGATCCAAGCATGTTCTTTTTATGGTAGTGACAGAGGCACACGAGAGAGAATAGAAACAAAGACAACCTCTCTAGGTCCAGGCATAAGACTATACAATGAAAAGTGTAGGAAAACCCCAAGATGCTCAGGCACTAACATTAGTTATCTGAATGGTAGGATTAGGTGTGAATTTTAATTTCTTCTGTTTATTTTTTCTGAAGTTACAAGAAAAAAACCTATCCTTGACGTAATCAAATCCCAACAAACACTTAGTTTAAATATTTCGCTGAACTGAATTTTCACAGGTTTCTTATTTTTTTGCCCCTTTTTATAATAATTCATGGAGAAAAGAGAACAACTAGAGAAAGAAGACCTAATATTTCATGATGTCCATCCATATGTCAGTAGATCAGAATCATAATTACCCAACCATTGCCTGGCCTGACTTTGAATGTGATCCCCGCACCACTGATAAGCTTAGAGTGGTAGAGAATTGCGAATCTAATGTCATCTCTGTTTATTTATTTATTTTCTTCATTTGAGGAAAACCAAGCACTTGCATTTCAGTTGGCTTACAAAGATAACAATCTCTTTAGATTTACTCGATTTGCATGGACACAAGTGTTTTGATATGGAAGGAAACAAGATGGCACCTTGCATGCTCTTATAGCTTCTCAAAGGATGCGTGGTCCTTCTCCTCCCAGCCCTCCCCGTGATGGCACAGAGCAGGAATGCTTTAGGTCCCATCAGCCTTTTTTTTTTTTTTCTTTCTGTGCTCATGTGAGTGTTTTTTTCTTGTCCTATTGACTGGTTTAGAAAGCCTTTTTCTCCCCTCCTTTTTTGTGCCGTGATTACATTGAATGGTTGATGTTTCTAGTGAATCATTCCACCAATTAGGCTAAAATATTAAAAGACAAGTAACTTGAGAAGGAAACTCGCATTTCTATAGCACTTTGCAGCAGATGTATCCTATTTACTGCTTTATTTTATTGCTTAATGACTGGATCTGAAGTAATTGCACCATTTGACAGATATTTATTTGTAAAATGTGATTCATTCAGTCAGACACTTTTAGAATGATTTTCATGCCAAGTGTTAAAATTGTGTAGGCTTGAGTAGCTCTTTCAAAAGATGCAAACACGCATGTAAATTCCATGCATCAAGCACATCTACTTTCGGCCCTTTTTATTATAGAAATATTCCAGTTGACAAAGAGTGCTAGTGAATAGACGGCAGGGACTTCTGGACTTTAATCAACCGCAATCACTGGCAGAGTTCAGAATTAATTTCCTAACCATGAATCACCTGCAGACAATGAATCACGTTCTAGAGAATTTTGCCAAGCAAAACAAGCCATCATGCCCTGTACAACTTTTGAGGACAGGGCCATGGAAACTCATTTGACTAGCATAGTTGAAATAATGAAAAAGAAAAGAATATAGAGAATTGTGGAACAAGCTATCAAATAGTGTCTGGTGACTTTCAGCTTTACAAAGACAGGGGAGTGGAGAATTCAGCATGAAAGCGATCTCCGAAATGGTCTACTCACTGGTTGGATTCTGTTCTTAAATTCTCGCTACTGAGAATCAAGGTAAAGAATTCTTTGTTAATACTTTCTTGGCTCTGAAACATTCTACACATCATAGCACAAACCTTAGAACACTTCCACCCATTTTTTAACCAAAGTATTAGAAACTTTTTCTTTAACTTCTGGTTCATACACTCTCTCTCTGTGAAAGGAGAGAAATGGGGAGTATTAAATGTACAGGTAACTCAGATGGAAAAAAAACCACTTTTGAATGAAATAGCCAATTGATTTACATACCTAAATTATTGGTGTGATTGCCTCAGTTTTCCATTTTCTCTTCCAGATAGGCAAACAAAGGGACGGATGATCTTTATTTGTTTCTGGACATTATAAAAAACAAAAACAAAACCAAAAAACTGAGATAAATTTAAGTTGCAAGGCATACAACAAAATATTTAGCATCTTACATAATGTCGTCAAAATAGAATCAACCATTTAAAAAGGAAATATTTTCACTGTCAAATTTAAAACAAATTAATTTAAAACTATATCAAGTAAAAATATACAACAGTAAAAAATAAAATGACCAACACACAATATTTGACATAGACCATTGCAAAGAAATCATGCATGCCATTGCAAAGAAAATAAAGAATAAATAGAAAATTCTTATCTAGGAAAAATAGTGAATAATAAGAATTTGTGAACACATTAGACAAATGTCAAGAACTCAAAGACTAGACAATATCCATGTTCATAAACTGGTGTGAGGTGTTTTTTTTAGTTGATTGATAGGTCATTAGCATCAAATAAATTTGCCTTTATAGATTCATCCAATTTTGGCATATGAGGAAAAAAAGCAAGATTCATGTCATATGGCACAGAATGAAATAATTTTCCAGACGGGCAATCAATATTTCATTTTAGACCATGAAAATAGGTAAATCGAACTATAAAGTATCCATTGTCAGCCACTTTAGCCAGATGAATGGAACACATTAACCATTATTAATATTAAGTGAAGCTGCTGGAATTTTCATCTGTGACTTGTATACCATTCTGTTTTTTACAATGTGTTGCCTTCAGACCTTCTAATTTTCCTCTCACTTACTGATTGCCTTGGCACCTGGGCTTGCAATTATCTTCCCTTCCAAGGGTTCTGTTATCATTCTGAGTGCCTGGAAAGACCTATGTTCAACCCAAAGAAACCCTGAGTTCTCTGCAGCTTGGCATCATCTCCAATGACTTACCTTCCTGTGCGGAGCCCTCAGGGGCCCACCACCAAGCTGAAAAGCTGGAACTTTGATCTTGATCTGAAGCCACTCCAGCTCAAACATTGTAAATTCAGACTATATAAATATTTGACCCAGTACTCTTACCTTCTGACTGTTTCTTAATTATTTCTGATACTCTAGTCTTCAGTCTCATTGGTTAGCCACTTAACAAATAGTGATGCTAGTCCTCTTGGTGCTTTATATTGTTCTTGACGCTGGATTTGCTGGAGTAAAGAGAAAAGTCAAGGATGCCTGCTCTCATGAAGCTTACATTCAAACCCTTAACCCTGCTTCATTCTCTTGCTTAAGACCCATGTCCCATCATTTCAACTACTCTGTTTTTAATATCCTAACTTCTTTGCTCATTGTTTTTTCCATCATCCACTGGCAGAAGCCCAAGCCTAGAAGACTCCAGCCATTGCCCTTCCCAGCATATTCACCTCAGTGGCTGACCATAAGTTGGAAGAAATCACGTAACTGTGCAGATAAACGCCACAATAACTTCATGGTCTCTCCAATAGCATAGGGGCCCTCACCACTTCCAAGAAATCCCTTTTTCTCTGTTTTCCTAGCTCTTTTTTTAGATCCCTTGGTACTTATTTCAAACAAACAAGCTTACTAAAGTTCACATCCAGGGCAAATAATTTCAAATGAACCCCCAAACCAATTCTAAATTCATGTTGTGACTAACAAACGATGGCAATTATTATCAGTGGAGGATATCTGAAAGCATCATCTTTAACCAACCAGGACTCAGAGACTGAGGCAAGTAGAAATGTTCTGGGCTTTCATTGAGGAAGAGCAACCGATTTACTTTGCCTTGATGTTAACCATTTTGTTGGGCTTAACTTTAAAATTCAGCTTATAATCAGTAAGAATACTTAAAGCAGGAAGCATCCAAGTGTTAGGCACAGAAAACAAGAAACATATAAGATCCCTGGGCTGCTTGACCAGCAGCTGTATCACAGAACGATGAAGTGTGCTCCAAAACTTAGTGGGAACTCAGGCAGTTATTTGACATTTTTTGGCCTTGGTTTTCTGTAAACGGTAGACCAATTTAATAGGGTAATTATGTGTAAAGAGTTAGAATATTACCTGGTCTCTCCTAAGCACTCAGAAAATATTAGCAATTAGCTGCTGATCCCATTTCCACCTATAATTGAGGCTCCATCTTTCTCCTTCCTGCCACACCAAATTTCTTTAAAATCCTGCCAGTGTTTATAGTTTCCATTTCCTCCTCTTTCGGCCATTTCTTCGCACCACCACTCCTCTGAACCTATTCTCACTGAGGTCATCAGTGGCCTCCTTGACGCTAAATCCCCAGAGTTCCCCCTGGTTTTTATTTTGTTTATCTATCGATATCACTTGACACTAGTCACCACTCTCTTCTTCCTGAAACACTCTTTCCCAAGCTTTTATGAAGAGATGCACTCCTTGATGTCCTCCTATATTTTAAGTTAAACTTGATCTCCCTCCTTTTCAGGATTCTAGTCTGTCTACTTTTTCAATGTTGGTGTTCTGTAAGTTTCTATCATAGAATGTTTTTTTTCTTACTCTACATAATTTTCCCCAGTAATCTAATATACGCTCACAGGATTCCCATCTCTGTTCCTTAGGATGAAGGCTAAGCTGCTGGGGAAAAAAAAGGAGGGACCTAAAGAATGAGGTTTATCTCTCTCTCACCTGAGAGCCAAAGTATGCATGGTCCAGGATGGCAGCTTTGCTATAAGGGGTCACTTAGAGAGCCAGCTTCTCTGATTCCATTCTTCGGCATCCCTGCCACATCTAGATTGTCATTGTCTGCTGCTTAAAGCTAGTTTCCTGCTCAGTTTCGGGTCTTCAGCAAGGGAAAGGGAAACAAGGAAGGTCAGGGGCAGGGACTACTCTTTAAACAAATGGCCTGAAGTTGCATACATTATATCTACTCACATTCCACTGGTAAGAATGTGGTCAAATGACCACACAGCTCCATGGTGACAGATGGGAAATGTGGTCTTTAATTGGGCATCGCATCAGGGAAAACAGCAGGCAGGAGGATAGACTTTCGTAGACAACTGTAAGTCTCCACCACACTGTCTATAAGTCAATAACTAGAAATTCTGTGTCTTTAGATGCCTTTCCTTAGCTTCAGACTCAAACATCTAACTGCTTACTAGACAGTTCCACTTCAATTTCCCTCTTACACCTTAAATTCAGTAGGTTCCAAATAGAATTTATAATCTTCTACATCTCAAAATCTCCAAACTCCATTTCCGTGAAAACCACTCATACTGTTTTGTTTCCTATCATTGTTGTAGAAACTCCTTGGTGTTTATCACCATAATCATAACTATGCATCATCCTTCATTTTGCCTCTATCCCTCTGGACCTCCCCTATATCATATCTATCCCAATGGCTTAGTGACTCTTTTTAAATATCTCTCAGATCCTCAGGTCACTATCATTTTATTACCCTTATTATGTCTCTAGCCTCCATTATCACCCCCACTTAAATTTACAAACATTCTTTATTTGCTGAATAGATTTGATTCTTCAGTTTAGGCAGCAAGAGCTCAGAGAGGGAAAGACATTAGGTTATCTGAATCTGTCTGGTACAGTGATTAACAAAAGTTTGGAAAGTGGAGATTTATTTAAAAATTTCTGAGTCTCACACCTGAGAGCTCCACTCATGAGAATGTGGGTAGTAAGGAATTTCTGTATTCTCCACCTAAAGTCCCATGGATCTGTCTAAAATATAAATCTAATCTTAGCACCTGTATAAGTTTTTACTTGCTTCCCATTGACATTAGGATAAAATCCAAATTCTTAGCATGGCTCAGAAGTCTTTCATCTCTGATTGTTACTTAACCTTGCCATTCCCCATGCTGAACTTTTGACTCCACGCACACATGCTTTCTTCTGGTTCCTTGAACACACTACGTTGTTATGCCCAGATTTTGAGATCCCCAAATACCACCAGGGAGCCGAGTCCGATGCAAAAGCAAAAGAGCCCTTTATTCAAGCTAGCTTGAGCTCTCTCCCACACTCACTGACACAGCGGCGTGGTGTAGAGAAAGAGAGCGAGTTTCAAAGAGCACAACAGTTTTAGAGCGGCCGGTGGCCAATGAGATTGTAACACACAGAATGTTGCTTAGTAACTGTTTGAACTAGCCTATCATCCTGGCCAGAATTGGCGCGCAAGTTTCGCAGGCAAAAGGCGGAGTTTATATTTTTTCCCGGGCAGGAGTCCCTCATTCCTATTGGCTAACCCAAACCCAACCCATAGGCCATCTGGGCTAATTAGCTCAAGAGAGGGCTGAGCCACACTCAGACCCTCCCAGAGGCAGGTCCTGCAGTGGGGGCCACACACAAGAAGGCAGGTGTAAACAAAGCAAGCCAGCCCTGCTCTGCTCCTTCATACGTCTCCCTTGTCTTGGGGTTTTGCATATGGCATTCCATTTGACTGGAACTCTCTTCCTTACCCTCTGACCCTCTACTTGTTTAATTCCTAGTCATCTCTCAAGATGGCAGCTTGGTTTTCATGTCTTCCAGGTAGTCATGGGACCCTCACTTGCTGAAGGGATTTGGTGCCTTCACCAAAGGCACCAAATTGTCCCTTCAGCCTGGTATTTACCCTCTACTACACTTATAAAACTTTGTTATAATTGTTTTTTATATTATCTATTTCCCCATTTAAAAATGTAAGCTCTATGATGACCGAGGCCATTCTCTTCACTGTTGCATCTGTAGAACTTGGGTACAGTTTATAATGTAGTAGATGCTCATTAATATTTCTTAAATATTCATTAATATTTGGATATATGTATAGTTTGGAATGAGAGTAAAAGTACTACAAAAATATTTAGTGGCAATTCAGAGTCCTTGACACAATTATAATAAGGATTAATAGATTAATGTTATTCACTAGAGCACATTTTTATTTAGAAAAATAATTTAATAACATTTTGAGAATAATAAGCTAAAATAAATGATGCTAGGCCAGGCATGGAAATGTCAGAATTCTTCCCTTTCCTGATTCTTCTTGTACAGTCCACATATATAGAGCTCTTGCTTTTGCTCCTCAGTCTGGCTCCTTGAGGCTTACTAGGTGAGAATCGTAAGGAGGTGGTCCTTACTCCTTATTAAACTATGGGCTGGTCTGACTCATTCTGATTCAAACCTCCCTCTTGAGCACCTGTCTTAGGAAACTGTACTTAGCCACAGTGGCAATCAATTGTGAAGTGTGTCACCAATTATTAAAATACAATGCTTACTAATGTTTTTGTTTGTTTGTTAATTAAAGCAGATTCAGTGCCATCTGAATTAAAACATTATTCATTCCATTTTCTTATCATTTTTCATTCTGGTGATTTTTTTGTTTTTTTTAATTTATCTGTTTAAGGATTTTATTTATGCATTTGAGAGAAAGAGAGAAAGAAAGAGAGAGAATGAGCGGGGGAGAGAGGCAGAGGGAGAGGGAAAAGCAGACTCCTCACTGAGCTGGGAGCCAGATGCGGGGCTGGATCCCAGGACCCGGAGATCATGCTGCGAGTCAAAAGCAGATACTTAACCATCTGAGCCACCCAGATGCCTCCTTTTTTTTTTTATGAGTAGAAAAGAAATGACACAGTCTATGCGAGAGCTGATATTAACAGTTGGATATGCATGTGATAGATCATCTAGTTATCTGGTTTTAAAAATGGAAGTAGGGGTGAGTTTCTCTATTCCAGACTTAATTTAGTTTAGTGGACAGTTTCTGTCCTAAGAGAAAAAGCCCCATCGCAAAGTGGAACTTGCATGGAGTGAGACGCTTGGCTCCAAAAAGCAACTTTCTCAAGGGCCCCTGCAAACACTGCATATGTGTATCTAAGAGAAAGGGGGAAAAGATACCGCCTCCTTTACAGAACCCCTGTGCAACTGTGCAGAAGCCTCACGGTTTACCTTGACCTGGTCTAGCACCTGATCCTGCCAGGCATCCCTGTGGGTTTGCACTTGGAGACATCTGGAACAGAGTCAGGGACATCTGGTCGTGTTCTAGGGTGCAAAAGCATGTGGAATGATGACTCCTCTCAAGATCCGATGAAGAAAGTTCTCAGTAGTTATGCATGAACACGGTCAGGTCCTGAAGATCCAAACACAGACACAGATTCTTTGTTAATTGCATTTTTCTTCCCTTTGGTTCGTTTGCTGTGTTTGCCCTTGTTCTTGCTGCTCCTATTTGTTTGTTTTGTTCATTTGAAAAGTTAATACTTTAAAAAAGTAGATTAACGAGTTGTGTGCACTTGAAGAAAAACTTCAGAGGACCTTGCCTCATGTCTGAAAGAGCTATGAGTCTCACTGTTTCTAAAAACTTAAACCTCAGACTTGCTCTTGATGAAGCATCTCCAGTCCATGAAGACATCCATCAACTTTTTCTCATGTTCCTTCATCTTTTGCTCAAATTATGTGTGAAACGATAGCATTGTAGAACTGGCTAGTCCCCAGTGAATCCTAAGCTGTCCTAAAGATCATTTTCTACCACCCTGAAGGTTTAACTACAACTCCATTTAACTGGCACTGGTGGGCAATTCACCCGGGGCGCTGCGGTGTGACTGCTCAGGAAATGTCTGCCTGCTGTAATGCTGGCAAGCTTATTCCTATAAAATCTCACAAGATCCCTTGTCGAAACATTTTGTGCTGCAATGTTGATGATATGCCCAGTTCAATCAATCAATCAACAAATATTTATGTTAAATGCCTGTTCTATCACCACCACTAGCCTGACATTCCCCCCCTGTTCGCCATTGTGCCCATGTGAACGGTATTCAGGCAAATGTCAGGGTGATCTCTCTGACCCCAGTGGACGCAGGCTGTTGTTTCTAGCCCTTCCCAAATGTAAAAATCAATTAATTCGCCAACAAACAGTTATTGACATCTGCTGTGTGCCCACATTCTTTAGTAGGCTTAGATTTCTTCTAGTATGATAAAAGTCTCAAATCAGGATCACTCCCTTCTTCTCTCCTTCCTCCCTTCTTTTGGTAACAGTTTATTATAGTAGCATCTAACATTAGTATAGAATTTTTTAATTAGCAAAGTATTTTTATTCTTAACCTTACTGACTATACTGAGAGGAGGCTGCTTTTTCCTCTTTTACAGCTGAAGGACCAAGAGATTTGGATTTGTCTAAAGTCACAGCCAATAGAGAACAAGGGAGCATCCCTTACTCCTTACATCCCTTACTCCAAGGAAGCATCCCTTACATCCCTGACTTTCCCCGGACTCCCATTTCTCTCTGTTACATAGAAAGCACTGTAATAAGTGTGGGAGTTTGGGAATAAGAGTAAAAATAAGATGAAAAAAAAATAGTTTTTTAAAAGATTTATTTATTTATTTATTCCAGAGAGAGAGCATGAGCACGAGGGGCAGAGGGAGAGGGAGAGAGAATCTGAAGCAGAGTCCACAGAGCATGGAGCCCACAGTAAGGCTCGATCCCACAACCCTGAGATCACAACCTGAGCTGAAATGAAGAGTCAGATTCTGAACCGACTGCATCACTCAAGCACCCCGCAAAAAAAAAATAGTTTTTAACCTCAAAAATGTAATATCAGAGGTAACCCAGTGATTTTGTCTCACTCTAAAATAGAACTAAGAGGCTGTGCATTTCAGAACACCTGCTTCATATTTAGAAAGAGATGACCCCCTTGTCTTCAGAGTGTCCCAATGTTGCCTGGCCCCACAAGAGTTCTATTTGCATGCTTCTATCTAGGGACTGATTCAAACTCTATTTCTCAGAGCCATGCCTCTCAACGGCTGCTTATCCAGCTGTATCTAAATGCAGCACCCATTTCTTCACCTGTCCCCTGGCCCAGCTCTACAGTCCAGTGCAGGGTGGCTGTTGGCCTGGACCCATTGTTTCAGTCAAACAGTTTGTGGGAAGGTCATGATTGACCTCCATGTCACCCAAGTCAAACACACCTTTTCTCTATCTTTGACTTGTGAAGAAGCAGAACACCATAATGGCAAACAAAGCATGGAACCTTGAGATCAGACTCCCTTGGTGTGACTACTGAATCCTCTATTGCTTAGCGTGATCTCAAACAAGGGAATTCACCGCTCTGGGCTTCACTTTCTTCATCCATAAAATGGGAATGATAATAATATCTACATCATAGTACAAGTGTAAGGCCTCAAGGAGTTAATATACGCAAAACCCGGAGAAAATGTCTGGCACATATTCAATGATACAGATGTTATCTGTTATTATTTATTGTTACCTAAGTTGCTGGATATGTTAATCATTTTTTTCTTCATTAGCCATTATCTTCTATGTGGCACCATGTTCTCATGATTTTACTCTATCTTCTCTAATAATTTTTCTCACTCACCTGTGTAGACTCTCTCTCCTTTACTTTTTACTTAACAAATAGATGTTTAAGTTCTTCAAGTTTCACTTACCATTTCCATTCTTTTTATTAGTTTTCTATCCTCAGAAATCTCATCAAATTTACACAGTAAAATACCAATTTCACTCAAATACGTGTTTTCACTACAGATGTCCCCCTACCCTGGATTTTCCACTGACATATCCACCTGCCTTCCTGCCATCTCTACTTGTATATTTCACATACAACTTAAACTTGGTGTTTCACTCCCAACTGGCCACCTTCTGGTATTCTGGTATTAATAAATATAACTGAAAGTGAATGTGTTACTGAAGCTAGATGCCAAGGAATCATCCAGATGACTTCTGTGACCCTCACTTCCAACAGCCAATCCATTACTAAGTCCTGAAGATTATACCTCCCATATTCATTGATGCAAGCATTCCTTATAGCCTGTCAATGCCACTGTTCTCTCCCACCTGGACTATTGCAATAGCTTTCAAAGTGCTCTGTTCTCATCTCTCTGATCCCTGTCTTTCCACTCTCTGCACATCAAGTAGAACAATCTATTCAAACACAAGGACATCCTAATATTATCTGCTTAGGGCATCTTGATGTCTTTCTCATACTTTTGTAACAAAGACAAACTTACCCCTTCACGAAACCCACAAAACAATACCTCAGCAGCTTTAAATCATCTCACCCTTCCTCTTACTTTCTTACTGCCAAGTCATTGTTTCATTTCATTAAGAGTTTCCTGCCCCCCTCCCCCCACAGTAGGGCCTTTGCACAAATTGGTCCTTCTTTTCTCTTTTCTTTCTCATTCATCTCAAGTTCCTATTCATCTCAACATCTTAGTTTATCATCACATCCTCAAGAAAACCTCACTTAACACCCCTGACCAGATGAAATCTTCATATTTCTTTGATTTGTAGAATTTATCATGCTTGTAGCTTTACATTCCTTCACGGATTGTGTCTGTTTCATACAGTAGACTATAAACACTAAGACTATGTCTTTGGGGAAGGTGGTTACTGTTTGTATTTCTAGGACCTGTCATAGAGATGCTGCTCCAATATATATTGGTTGAAGTCACATAACCCTGGACACTTTGAGTTCAGCTCTAGTTCTACAGCATCACATCTGGAATAGCATGGACTTCATTTTACAAAAGAATTAGCTGCGTGAATATAAATATACCTCAGAGGTACTACCGGTCTAATTCCGACCAACACAATAAAGCAAATATTGCAATAAAATGAGTCAAAGGAATTTCTTGGTTTCCCAGTGCATACAGAAGTTATATTTAAACTATACATTAAGTTACTTTTGAACTATACGTTACTATCTATTAAGTATACAATAGCATTATGTCTAAAAACAATGGACATTACCTTAATTTAAAAATATTTTATTGCTAAAAAAAATTCCAATTACCTTCTAAGCTTTCAGTGAGTCATAATCTTTTTCCTTATAGAGGGTCTTGCTTTGTTGTTTGCAGATGACCAGTCAGGGTGGTGGTTACTGAAGGCTGCTGGTGGCTGTAGCAATTTCTTAAGATAAAACAACAATGCCTGGTGGTGGGTATTAAGGAGGGCACGTATTGCATGGAGCACTGGGTGTGGTGCATAAACAATGAATCTTGGAACACTGAAAAAATAAAATTTAAAAAAATAAGATAAGACAACAATGAAGTTTGCTGCATCAATTCATTCTTCCTTTCATGAACAATTTCTCTGTAGCATGTGGTGCTGTTTGATAGTAGTTTACCCACAGTAGAACTTCCAAAATTAAAGTTAACCCTCTCAAACCCTGCCACTGCTCTATTGACTAAGTTTATGCAATATTCTAAATAGTTTGCTGTCAGTTCTACAATCTTCACAGCATTTTCACCAGGAGTAGCTTCTGTCTCAAGAAACCCCTTCGCTCATCCATAAGAAGCAACTCCTCATCCATTCAGGTTTTATCATGAGCTTGCAGCAACTCAGTCCCATCTTCAGACTCCACTTCTAACTCTACCTGGCTATTTTCAGCACATCTGCAGTTACTTCCTTCACAGAAGTCTTGAACCCCTCCAAGTCATCCATGAGGGTTAGAATCAACTTCTTCCATGGGTCTTTTGGGTGGTTCAGTTGGTTAAACATCTGACTGTTGATTTTGGCTCCGGTCATGATCTCAGGGTCATGAGCTTGAGATCCACATTGGGCTCTGCTCTCAGTGGGGAGTCTGCTTGAAGATTCTCTCCCTCTGCCCCTGGCCTGACTAATGCTCAGGCTCTCTCTCTCTTTCTCCCTCTCAATAGATAGATAGATAGATAGATAGATAGATAGATAGATATAGATATAGATATATAAATCTTAAAAAAAAAAAAAAGAAGACCTCGACTTCTCCCAAACTCCTGTTTGTGTCAATAATCTGACCTCTTTCCATAAAGCACAGACATTCTTAATGGCATCTAGAATGAGGAATACTTTCTAGAAGGTTTTCAATTTACGTTGCCCAGATCCATCAGTGGTATCACTAGCTATGACAGCTATAGACTTGTGAAATGTATTTCCTAAATAATAAGTGTTGGAAGTCAAAATTAATCCCTGATACTTGGGCTATAAAATGGATATTGTGTTAGCAGGCATGAAAACAAGATTAATCTCATTGTATATTTCCATCAGAGCTCTTAGATAACCAGGTACATTATCAATGAGTGGTAATATTTTGAAAGGAACCTTTTTTTTCTGTACGGTGTCAACAGTGGGCATAAAGCATTCAGTAAATCATGTTGTAAAGAGATGTGCTCTCATACAGGCTTTGAGGTTCCATCTATAGAATACAGGCAGAGTAGATTTTGCATGATTCTTAAGGGCCCTGGGATTTTCAAAATGGGAAAGGAGCATTAGCTTCAACTGAAAGTCATGAGCTGCATTAGCCCTTAGCAAGAGACTCAGCCTGTCCTCTGAAGCTTTGAAGCCAGGCGTTGACTTCTCTTGTCTAGCTATGAAAGTCCTAGATGGCATCTTCTTCCAGTATAAGGTTGTTTCATCTACACTGAAAGTCTGTTGTTTAGTGTGGCCACCTTCATGAATTATCTTAGCTAGATCTTCTGGATAATTTGCTATAGCTTCTATATCAACACCTTCTGCTGCCCTCTGCACTTTTATGTTATGGAGATGGCTGCCTTCCTCCAAACTCATGAACCAACCTCTGCTAGTTTCCACCTTTCCCTCTGCAACTTCCTCCCCTCTCTCAGCCTTCACAAAACTGAAGAGAGTTAAGGCCTTGCTCTGGATCAGGCTTTGACTTAAAGGAATATTGTGCCTGGTTGGATCTTCTGTCCAGACCACTCGAACTTTCTCCAACCCAGCAATAAGGCTGTTTTGTTTTTGCATCTTTTTTGTGTCCATTGTACAATTTCCTTTAAGAACTTTCTCTTTGTACTCACAACTTGACTGTTTGATGCAAGGGCTTAGCTTTTAGGTTGTCTTGGCTTTCGACATGCCTTTCTCACTAGCTCAATCTTTTGTAGCTTTTGACTTAAAATGAGAGACATGTGACTTTTCCTTTCACTTGAACACTTAGAGGCCACTGTGGGGTTATTACCTGATTTAATTTCAATATTGCTGTGTTTCAGGGACTAGGGAAGTCTGAGCAGAGGGAGATAGGGAAATGGCCAGTTGGTGGAGCAGTCAGAACACACACAATATTTATGGATTAAGTTTGCTATTTTGTATAGGTACAGTTCATGGCACCCCAAAACAATTACAATAGTAACATTAAATATCACTGATCACATATCACCATAACAAATATAATAGTAATGGAAAAGTTGGAAACATTGGAAGAGAACCAAAATGGGACAGAGACACAAAGTAAACAAGTACTGTGGGGAAAATGCAACCCAAAGACTGACTGGATGCGGGGTTGTCACAAACCTTCAATTTGTAAAAACAAAAACAAAAACAAAAAAAAACAGTATCTGTGAAGTGCAATAAAATTATGGCAGAGTAGAGACTAATCTTACTTGGAACCTGCCATGTTTGAATAGATGTGGTCACAGGAATCAAAGACAAATGAAGTAGAGGTTTGTCAGGCAACGTCATAACTTGCTGACTGATGCCTGGATAAATAAAGCATTTCAATTCATCTTGCCTTCTTGAGATTGCTGACACTGCCATTCCTGGCCCCCCTCTACTCATGGACAGTATTACATGGTCAAAATGTAACAGAATAATTTTAGTGCTTAGCTATATCTTTTCTGTGCTATAACGTTTAGCCAGCCATGAGTTATTTGTTCCTAAAGAAAGACTGTTTTGTATTATAATGACTGAACCTAGACCTTCCTGATATTCCCAAGCCACGGGAAGGGAAGGAGCTAGGAATTGCATTATTTTACCTTCAGAATGGCCAGAACTATTTCAATTTCTGGCCTTTTGATGATTTCATAGATGAATCACAATGTGGTTGGTTTCACTAAAATAAAAAGAAGAAATTTTCAGGCCTTTCCTATTCCTCAACCCCATCCCAGTATTTGGTAATAAAATGAGGAATTATTTTGCGACCTCGATGTTCAAGTGTCAGAGACTAAATTTGTTACACAAACTTTGATGACTCTGCTTGATAAAAAAATTTTTATTAACCTTATAAGATCTGTTAAGGAAAAAAAATCTGGACAGTTCATTTGAATGGCCACAAGAGAGCAGTAAGAAATTAAAGCTTAGGAAGATGACTCATAGTCATTCTTTATGTATTAGGAAGAAGTGGAACACAGGGCTACTTTTATGTGTTCTTAAGCTTCCAAATACGGCTTAGAATCTCTCATTTTTTAGGAAGGACAGTATACACAGCATTAGTAAATTAACTAAAAAGAACCTTGAATTAGGCTTTTTACGAATCTCAAGTTTATATCTGAAAATAAAAGAAAATAAAGACTTTGGACATCTTGAGCAGTCATCTGGCTCATCCTTTTGCATTACGCAAGCCAGACAGAAAGGTATGAAACCCATTTGCAAAGTCCCACAGAAGAAGATCTTGGCATCCTGTTCTAGAACATGGCCAACACCTTAAACTGTTAACTATTAGGAAATATATTTTTATGTGTAACCCAACTCTCTCATGTTGTAATTTAGCTACTATTTCAAATAATATTTTGGATACCTTGGATCTTTCCTGAAGGCCCATTCTACTTCCTTATGTGCCCCCACCCTTCTTTCCCCACACAAACTTGTGCCATTTTTTTACTTGAAATTTCAGATGCCGTGAATTTTTTAAATGATTTTTAAAATCGTTAATTTACAAAATGACCAGCAATAACCCCAATACGTAAGACGCTATTAAGAATCAGTCTGAAAAAAAGATTAATGGCCAGTAGAAAAATAGGCAAATGGCATGAATAGGCAATTCACAAAGGCAGAATCTCAGCCAATAAACATATGAAAAAATTATTCATGCTTAACAGTAAACAAAGAAACGAAAATTTAAATGGAGTACTTTCCTATTACTAGATAAGCATAGATTAAAAAGAATAATAATGTCCAGTGTTCACAAGAGAGAAAAGCCACTTGCAAACACTAGGAACAATTTTCATGAAGCAGTTTGAAAATATATATAAAAATATTTTTAAACATGAATTCTTTTGACTGAGCAACTTCACTGTTAGGAATTAGTCCTATGGAAAAAAACCAGACAAATACAAGTATAGGTTTTAATAGTAAAAAAAAGGGGGGGAATAAAAATTTAAATTATTTCAAAAGGAGAAGTGGTTAAATAAATTAGAGTATATCCATACAAATGAACTATTATGTAAATCATCAAAAATAATACAAATAAATATTTATTGGTATTGAAAGAGTTTGGTTTATTTTAAGTTAAAATGAGATTGAAAACATCATAGCATGATTTCATTTCAAAACAAACTGGGAATGACTATACAATGTCTGGATGATATGCACCAAAAAACAGTTATCTCTGAGTAATGGGCTCACTAATGATTTTTTTCTTTCTTCTATAGAACTTCCTATAGAGTCTGCATGCGTGTTTGTTTGCCTTTAGTCAATGAACTTATAAACTTATACTTACTTATAAAATCAGTTAAAAAACACAAAAAGCTACTGTTATATTGGAAAAAAATCCTTAGAAAAACTTAGACTTAAGTTTGGTGAAATTGTAAGAAATTTGAAGTTTACTCTTCAAATAGCAAGTTGCAATGAAAACACAGCTTAAGAAAATATGATCTACGATTATTTCCATTATCTTAATAATAGGAAAGAAAAATACGTAACAACAAACTCCCAGAGCATATGCAGCTTGTGTCTCTGTGCTGCTAATATAACTGGGTGAAAATAAAAGAATTTTTTTAAAAAAGCATTCAAATGATTGACTTCATAACATAAATGACCTTGCTTTTAGGAGGAAAAAAATCCTTCTCATCCCTTTTTCCCATGAACTGCCAATAAGCTGATAGCCAAATCATTTTTTTCTAGGTATTCTAAGTGATCATTTTCTCATTATTGATTTTTCAGACCCATATTTAACCTACAATTAATATAATGAGATATCTTTCAAGAAGGCTTTTTTCTGAATAGGATTTCTATATAGCTGAAGGTCTCCTATGTAGTAATAACTTTCACATTACTGTGGACCTGGAAAAGAATATTGTGTTTCCTACTCTAAGATACCAGCCATTCTTTATTTTTGAATAAAGTTCAAACGACCTCCATGACTTTTAAAATTATCAGCTACTGAATATCACCCATGAACCTAGTACTAGATGAGACCTCAAAACAAACTGCAAAATAAATATTATCCTCAAAAGAGGGCAAACTGGCTCACGGAGGCTCAGCGCACTGGCTCAAGGGGCACAAAGGATCTAGGAGTAACCCCAGGGCTCTCTTTGCCCCACAGTGCTGCATCTTTTTTTCCTTTTTTTTTTTTCCTTTTTTTTTTCTTAGCATGGAAGAAGCCCTTGTCCCCAATTGCTCTGTTTTTTTCTTTACAGCATTTCCTCAGCCATCTGAAGCCCATCCTCCTCTTACCACTAAAGCCTTCCAGATGCAAAAAAAAAAAAAAAAAAAGTCCATAAAATGCCTTTGAAAATTAACATTCTAATGTTTTGTCATTTTTCTCCCTGCCTATATTTGGAATTGAGAGTTAGGCTGTGGTGGTGGGTGCAAGAAAAAGCCAGTCAGAGTCCCTGCTCCGGCTTACCACCAATGGCCTGAATCGCTCTGAGGTAATTGCCCACTTGTTGTACTTTATGGTTTTCTTTGGTGGAATCTGAACAGGCGTGGTTGCCACCCTTTTGGTCAGTTACAACTCCACCTCCCCTTAAAAATGTATTTTATCTTTCCTAGAAAAAGAAAAAAGTTGTGTCATGAAGATGTAAAAGCAGAAAAGGAAGTTAAGTGCCTCTGTTTTATCCATCACGTCTGGAAGTAAGTCTTCAGCAGCCAATCAAATTGTGTTTGATAGCCAGAGCTTTTAACTATCCTCAATGGCGTGGCTCATGGGTTGGCTTAGAAACAAGGCATTGGAGTTCCGGTTGCCACCCAGAGAAAGCATTGCCATAAATGATGAGTATGTGCACTGGTCATTTCCAGTCTTCCTTCTGGCTGCTTTTGAAAAGAAATGACCTCACCGTGTCCTGGCCTTTGCTCTCTTTAGTGAAGAGGTTTCTAGAAGTTCTGAGATTTCTTGATTCTTATCACAATTTCTCCCAGTCCCCCCTCTTTCCTTTTCCCCGAATACCACTCTCTTTCCATTCCTGGGGCTTTTGTTTGTGGATGCTTTGAAATAATATGTTGAAAACAACAAAATAAATTTGAACTTTAAAAAAATTCAAAGGGAACCAAATGGCAAAAACATTCAAATGGCAAATGGGCAGGAAGATAGAGAAGGGACGGGGCAGGGGGTGGGCGGGAGGGGGGGGAGGAGATTAGAAACACAGGTACTTCCTTTACCACTGGCTTACTGGGGCTCTGGGTGAGTCACTGAACATTAATTCTGTCTGAAAAAGGAGATGCAAGAACACTTTCTTAAAGAAATTCTATGTAAGCAGATACAATAATATGCAAAACCTCTTTGAAAGATGTTCATATAAAAGTTTCAAGTATTATTTTTATCTTTCAGCTTGCTTAACCTTCACATTTCAGGAATCATGGAGATGTATGGTGTTGACATTAAAACAAGGGGAATGTTGTTACTAGTTCTACTCTCTTTATGTTTAGAAAATGACTTTTTTTAGTTAGAGTTAAGAAATTATATGGCAGTATGAGACTGCTCAAATTAATTAAAATAAAATGTCAGAGTCTGGTTCTAACATTCACAAAGTACCTAGTATGTGTTGGGTGCTACTAGAAACTTAGTGAATATAGGATAATGGAAACTAAATGAATATAAGACCCTGGCAAGAATTAAGTCAATTGTAGAAACAAAGGAATGAAAATTAATGGACTCTAAGTTAGTTGTAGTAAATTAAGACTATGAAATCAGTCCTGAACACTTTCTGGTTAGTGACTTAGGTAAACTCAATGACAGGTTTTGATATATCCGCCCCACAACAAGGATATCTAGCAGTTTTGCCATGCCAGGCAATGACCCACCAAGAATAAGATGAAGTCCCCTTTCTCCCAAGGCACGCATCCCAGTAGAGGAAGACAAAAAATAAACTAGTAAGTCAGTGAAGCAACTAGATAATGTTGAAGAGTAGTGAGTGCTACGCAGGAAATAAAATGGATAGTTAAAGGAGAATCCCTCAGAGAATGCTGTAGATCCAGAGACCCAGGAAGAGCTGTCTGTTCGACCTCAAGGTTGCATGAGGAGGCAGTCGTGTGATAAGGCAGGAAAACAGTCTTTCGAGAAAAGGGACCAGCCCATTCAGAGCTTTGAGGCCAAATCAGGAAGAAAACCATTGCATATAGAATGCAGTGCACAAAGAGAGGGACAGTGGTAAGAGTTGAGGTCAGGAAAATGGTGTAGCCGGGATCGTGTCAGGCTTTTGACGTCACGGAAGGGAGTTTGGAAGCTGATCAGAGTACAGTGAGAAGTCACTGGAGGATTCTAACAGGAGAGAGAAACAATCTTACTTACATTCTTTTTTGAAAGAAAATTCAGGTTACTCTGTGAGGAAGGGAAGATAGGGGAGCGAGAATGAAAGGCAGGAGACGAGTTAGGAAGCTGTCTATGTCAGCATACAGGTTCATGCAAGCGTATGTCAGGAGCTGTGTGAGTCAGGTGAGCAGAGAAAGTGCCACAGGCCAGATTCGTCATGCGATATTGGGAAGGACTGGAGGCTTGTGCGGTCTTTGAAAGTGCTCCTTTGAGGGATAAGCATGTCTCACCAGCTGAAATCGCAGTGATAGTCAGCATTAAAGCACAAAACAGAGGAGCCACGGCTCCATACTAGAAAAAACACTTTTGCCTAGAGTTCTTTCTGGTTCTCTTCCCCAGTTTAAGAACATTGTACCAAAACTTGGAATGTGGGTAACACCCTGCCTTCAGTTTTCTCACTACGACCCCTTGGATTCTCTATCTCCCGACCATTGCAGGCAAAGAAGAAGGTAGGGTCTTTGCTTGTGATAACATGGAAAATGAGAGGTAGAATGGCTTACAGAACACAGGTATGATGTCTGGGCTTCAGTAAGGCTGTAATCAGAACCACATTGAGTTGTAACAGGAAATCGGGGCTTCTAAGAACTGCAAAGTGGAGACTTACCAACTGACCTAATCGTGCAAAGAAAATGTCAAACTGCAATAACAGATTTTCATACTCTTGTCTGCCTACAGAGCAGAGATTGGGGCCCCTGCCCAACACAGATCACGAAGTACACAAATATCCAGGCTCCATGTTTCAGTAAAGAGTTTTGCTTAAATGTGCCAGATATTGTTAAAAATACAAAGAACCCTGTTCATAAACACCAGGCTTTCGACTGATCCAAAAGCACATGTTTATTTGTGTGGTCAGTGGCCTACATATTTTGAGAATCATGTAAATAATAAAGTCAAACTACTTTATTCGGTAAGAGTGAAATTGATGGCCCAATAATCAGACACATTTGTGGGCCATTGTATCTGTACATATGCTATTGATGCGAAATAGAGACTGTATACATGTGAGAGAGTTTACAAAAACATACTTCAAAATTTGCAACTTTCTGTAGGGGAAAGAAGGGCCTTTCCCTTCTTTGCTTCATGAATACAACTAGAAAATAGAAATTAGAAGAAATATATAATGGCTATTCATTAGCCTTATCTCCAAGTAAAAAGACACACAACGGTTTAAGACTTGAAGTAGGAAAAAATCTTTCTAACCATGAAGTATAATCAGAATAATTGAATGATTTCTTAGGTCTTTGGGAAAGAAAGTAGGTAAGTCTGCTTCTGAGAATGTGGGAGTAGCAATAGTTCTCCCTAATTGAACCCTAACCAGAAAGAATATCAAAGTTGAAAAAGTCTTCGATCTCACTGAATTAAGGGCCCGATCATAACTCGTTTTCTGAATATGTACATGTTTCCTTGAAATGCTTTCACATTTGTTTTAGACCAATAGGTTATTATTTTTTAAGGCTTTTGTTTTATGTATTTATTTTTAAAGATTTTATTTATTTATTTGTCAGAGAGAGAGCACAAGCAGGGGGAGCAGCAGAAATAGACTCCCCGCTGAGCAAGGAGCCTGACCTGCTACTTGATCCCAAGACCCTGGGGTCATGACCTGAGCCAAAGGCAGATGCTCAACTGACTGAACCACCCAGACATCCTCCCAAAGGTGATTCTTTTTGAAACCGAATGTTTGACCAAGTAACCATTTTTTTGTATGTCCCTGCTCTTCTGTCTGTAGAAAACTGTGAGCTCAGAACATTGCTCGCCACTGAGAGTGGAGTCCAATCTATGGTTATTAGCCATTGTCAATTTTTAAAACGTGCTAATAGAAAAATTAACATTCTTTTTTAATTTTTATATGTATTTTTATGTATAGTCTATTTTTACATATTTACTTTTCTCAGCTCCAGCCAGAGATACATTGAAATTAGCATCTAAACAACTCAAAATCATTTTCTGCTTTTTGGCAGAGCCGATCTCCGCACCGGTGCCTGGAAGGCAGACTTTTCTACTTTTGCGCTCCCGAGTTGACATCTCCAGTTTGATCAGAGCACACTTTCTCTTCGATTCTGCATGAGAGCTCACCACAGAACTCACCAGACAGCTGCTAACAGAGAGATGAAAGCTAGTCGGGGAGATGAAACCTCCCGGATGTTCCTGGCCCTTGTGCAAAATGGAAGTGAGTTTCGTGCGGTAGTGAATGCACAGCGCAGCTTCTGTCGTCGATCTCATTCGCCGCACACTCTCTCCATAAACTACCAGAGACGGAGCTGAAAGAGAACCCCAGGACTGAGAAATATTGAAGGTCAGGAAGCCTGGACTTGGTAAAAAGAAAAAAAAAAAAGGAAGTACAGGTAGTTCCTCAGTGTCATGCACGCATTATCTAAATAGGTTAGTTAATGCAGGGCCAGTCAATAACAAGATGGTCAAAATAGACATGCCAAGTGCTCAATGATGTCGGCATCAAATATACATCCCCCAACTCGCCATGCTTCCATTGCCAAGTCATGTGTTACGTCATGGCTCTTGTCTGTGAACTACAACTTGGAGGGGGGCACAGTTGGCATTGTTTTAAATTGTAATTTTATGGGAGACCTGATTAATGGAAGTAACAGACCAGATGAAATGTGTGGCTTGGATTTAAATCAACTGCACAGACATTCTTTTGGGGTATCAGAACCAATAACAAGTAAAGGCAGGAAACAATACCTGTGTAATTAAAAAGAAAAAAAAAGAAAATTGCAACTTCAGGTGTGTATTTAAAGAGTTCTGACTCTGCAGATCTGCAATCTTGTGACTGAACATAGCTCAGGATAGAATGAGGCCAATATTGGAGCTTTAGCTAGCAATGGGAATTAAGAAATCGAGCTAAATCCTGATTAGAAACAAAACAAAATCTTGATTAGAAATAATTACTACTTAAAATACTATAATTCATTTTAACATTCAATGATACAAATTATTCTAATCTGTTCAATATCTTTTAAAAGCCTCAAAATACCCTATTTATACTCATGATTTCAATAGGGTCAAACATACACTCTGGTAGGAAGAGAGAGATTAATGTACAAATCTGAAATTTTCCATTGAGTTATATGAGAAAAGAAGTTAGTTCTTTCCTGAAAGTTAGAGATGAACAGTGTTTGTTTATCCCCAGTTAGTTAGAAGGTCAACATTATCTTCATTTAGTGAAAATATTTAGCACAAATAATCTTAAAATATTAACATAAAAGTTACTCTCATGAATGTTTTGTTTAATCTATGATAGATACTACAGAGTTATTTTGATAAAACATTTAGGTCACTATGATCCATTATTTTATTTGAGATATTAGGGTAATTTAGATTCATCTATACCTAGATCCAGTAAATATATTTATAAATATTATCTTTATGTGAATTTAGGGAGCTAGAATATGCGTTCTTGCCATGAAAAAGGGGCTGGAGTAAAACCAAACTAAATAAGTTGAGGATGAATGGTTCTACTTAAATAGTTATCAGTTGTCTTCTTTCCAAATGAGATCTAAAAGAATATCCTGTTTTACTTCAATTTTTATCCCCAGTTTTGATTACTTTCCTTTTTCCATTGCTACATTCACTCTTCTAATTTAGATATTATGAAAAATAAATAATTTGCTTCTACATCATTGTTCAATCTTAGAATTGTGAATGACTTACCTGGATAATAAGTGGTTTTTCCATTATTGCCAAGTGTCGCCAATGACCCTTATCCTAAACCTGTATCAAGATAAGGGGCATTTGTGAAATAAACAATGGGGACAAAAACAGGAACAATAACTTGTCTTATTTTTATATTTATTTTGTGAAAAGGGGACTTACTTGCCTAAAAGTCGTGACCAAAGTTTGGATTTACTTTTGAAAATATAGAATCATGTTTTAGACTAGATTTTGCAAACAGAATGGTGTTTCTTGCTACTGAGTCATACTGTCTGGGAGAACTAGAAAGGATTCTATTTGCTGTTTGTGTGTTTTGAGTCTTCTAAATTTTCTTTCCCAAACCAATGGAAACATACAAATGTTGCATTGTAAATGCACACAATGGTGTGAGCTAACCTGAAATAATATGACTGTTGTTGACTGGGACTTAAAAAAAATTTTTTTCCCCAGCAGCTGTTTCTGACTTGAGTTTTGAAACATTATTTCCACGCACATCCACGAATTATTTAGAATTCCTTAGTTTGTAATTCTCCTCTTCTCCTGCTGGTCGTAATACTGATTTTAAACCATTGTCCTGAGAAAGATAAAGCACATACAGGACCGAATTTCACCTAAGCCTCCTATTTGTATAAACAAGAATTCTTTATCACTTTTACTTTTCAGATTAACTTAGTTGTTCAGTAAGGTGAATACATAGTTCGTTCAAGTTTTAATGTAAGCCAATAATGTAAAATGAGAGTTTAGGTACAGATAGCATTTATAAATATAAATAAAGAGTAAAGAATAATTTTGCATTGTAAGACTTGTACGTGGGAGCAAAAACTTCTCCAACTTTTACATAATTAAGAGTCATCAAGGATGATACAGCTCTCTAAAAGGTTTCCTCACCCATATTTTTCAAGTTAATAAAACTTTTACTCTAGTATCTTTTTAAATTATACAAATACCTAGAATGCTTTTAGAAAAGCATTTTTTATTGATAGGTAACAGTCTTAATTTCTTCAGCAAAGAGAAGAGCATTAAAATATTGTTTTCTATCTAAAGAAAAAATAAGAAACTGAAAAATTGATCACCTGTCAAATATTTCCAACAAGGGTGATCACATGGAGTCCGTATATGTTGTAGAGGAGCTAAGGGGAAGAGGACGGCAACGCCCCTTGCATGGAACAAGACGAAGAAGCCTGTCATGGAATCTGTCTTTCCAGATCAAACCTAGCTCCCTTTGCTTTCTCTTTTTACTCTTGCCTTTCCTCGTCTCCTCTCTTTTCTTGGTCTTTTCTTTCCATACATTTCTTCGTGTCCCAGTGAAGCTCTGGTCTTCTCACTGTTCAGCTCAAACGGAGCATCTAGGACCAAGCCGGCTTTCCATTTGACTTGAATTTTCATTCAGATGATTTGCATCCTATACTCAACAACGCAGTTTTTCAAAATAAGATCTGACAGCATTCAACTGTGGGGTTCAACTGCAGATGCCAAAAATGTGAGGTGCTGTGATGGAGTTTTATAGTGTCTAGTGGAAAAACTTGTAAGTGGAATTCTTTCTCCATCAACTTTCTTACATTAAAAGGATCAATTTTTTAAAATAAACTCAGGTTTATGGAAGAATCATCAAACACAAGGCTTGGTTCCTTAGGGCAAAGTGTCTCAGTTAAGACACATTTTTACAATTTGCTTCTATTCCAAACGTTTGATCATTTTACTATGTTTGAGGGAGTTAAAACTTCTCTTCTGATGCTTCTTGCATTCTCCAATAAATGTTGTTTATAAAAACTGTAAACAAATCTGACTGAATACATAAAATTACCATCTAGGAATATAGCTGAAAATAATCATTTTCAAAAGTGTTTAAATAAAATGTAAGGTGGTAGTATTACAGATTCTTAGTAGGAAACATGTTTTAGAAATCTGTCCTAATAGTCCAATTATGAAAAATATTCTAGATATATTTTAATAACACATCAGATTTCTCAGTGACAGAAATTAATAATATGTAACAACATAAAATATATTAAAACACTATTAAAATATGCAATTTTATTTTAAAATTTTATTAAATTTTAATTTGCATTACACTTTTTAAGTCAGCAAATTTTAAGGAATTCCATGGTTCTTTGAAAATGAGTATTGTTATAAATATGAATTATTTGAAAGGACATGGGCTTCCCCAATGGTTTTAAGAATCATTTTAAGAATGGTCTTAACTTAATAGTTTAGTGTTATCAATGGTATTAAAATAATTTAAATTGAAACTTAAACTAAACATTAACATTGTTAGATATTTTAGTAAGTTAATTTAGTAATGTAATTTTAATTTGCTAAGTCAAAGATATTTATTTGTAAAAAAAAATAGTTTTTTCTATCGTGGAATTAAATGATATTTTTAGGGAAATAATATTAGTGTTTTTTTCTTACTAACATAGACTGGTGTATATCTCCTCCTCGTTCCATGGTGTGAGCACAAACAGGAAGCATAAAATATATTTTTCTAAGCCGGTTGAAATCTTTTTTCAAGAGCTGGAGCATATTTTGCATGTATGGCTCTCAACTGTTTGTTTGTTTTGTTTTTTGTGTCTTGGACAGGATATAGTAGTAACTTCCTACAATTTTAACTCATTTGAAAAATATACTTATTCCAAAAGCCTTAATGGCAAAAGATAAAACCAAGAATTATTGACACATTAAAGCAGGAAATTTGAAAATTGTAAATGGTTTTTGCAAGGAAGTTTTGCTTTTTCCCCGAACGCCTTTGCAAATAACATAGGGTTCATGATAAACAAAATATGTCTTCCAATAAAGATCACATATTAAATAGGTAATTAACCCAAGGTGCAATATTCTCCACCTTTTCTAAATTATTTGGAAATACTTTCCAATGTCAAGTAATAGCTCATTCATTTATAATTTTATAATGTTTAGAAAATGATAGTGCACTTTCAGCCAAGAAATTACTTAAGTGAAATTATATGACTTGTGACTAACACTTGTGCTTTTGTTTTTAAAGGAAAAAATACAGTTACGACATTGTTGGGATGTATTTATAGAGCATTTTTATTGTTAAGTTATGCTTTTAGAGCTTTAGGAACATTTGAGAACAATAATCAGTAGTGTGTAATGGTATTGTTAGTGGCGTCCTTTCTATTGAATTTTCAAGATGTTGTAAAATGAGATTATGTGAGTAGCACCTCTGGACACTTTTTCCCATCATTGTGTTGGTATCAATCGCTGACTTCCACCATTTCTCCGGGTATTAAATAGAAGCACTGTTTCCCACTGCCTTGATTGGAGGGTTTATAATACATGACAGAACTGATAACCCTACTGAGATTAAGCATTGTAACCTTACGAAAGCTACATGAAACCTACAGCTCCAGAAAGCGTCTCTCAGACCCATGTGAGAAGGTTTAAGACAGACCTGACCAGAGGTATGCTTTCGCTTCTTATTTTAACAAAGCACTTCTCCCCTGAAGCCAATCTGACCCAGATTGATCATAAAGATAGTGAGCAAACCCTGTATTTCCTTTAGCTTCAGCCATTCTACTGGAAGACGCAATGTTTGCCAGATGCCGACGCTAATGCCTTTCTGTAGAAAGCGTGGCACACGATCCCTCACTACATGCTTCCTACAGATTGCCAGCACACGCCGGATCGGTTTGCAATTGGCAGGGCTCAGCATGGCTGGAAATTGAACTATGCACGCAAAAGGGTGTCTATTTCTGGCTCTGCCCCTGCAGTCATCTATAACTGTGGAAAAAAAGTTACTCACATTTGCTTCTTAGTTTCCCACACACACAAAAAGAAAATGAAATTTAACAATCCATCATTGACTCTCCTTTATAAAGAGCCTGTGGGATCAGATAGGAAAGTAGCATAGTCTGATAGAACTGACGGTGTCATACCGGTTTGTGAGGCCCAGCTGCAGAGACCAGTAGATCCACAACCAACTGCTGGAATTTTTAAGATTTTTAAGCATCTTTAATTAACAGCAGCCACTTGTGACCAGGACAGAAATGGCATTCCCTCTACTCTTCACTCCCTGCACTAATCTTAAGAAGGCAGCTGGCTATCTCAAAGTAACCCTAGAGAGTGCCTTGTCAGCAATGAACTGCTACCCTTCACTGAATTGTTTTTTTTTATATCTTTCCATCTCTCGTTTACTGTCCTTCCTCCTCTTATCCCTCTTCTAAATTCAGCCAGTCTGCCCAATGTTTGAACTGACTGTGCAGCTTCACCGCCCCCCTCCAACTTCCATGAATAGCTGCATGGATCCTGGCTCAGGAATCCTCTTTTCTCTCTCAAAATGTAGAATATTCTATTTTGATAGGGAAGTATCAGCTGACCCACTGCAATGACAAAAGCTAAAGTTTGAGTAGCTGGTGACAACTAAATGTCATTACGTGCCATAGGACATACAAGGCTACTTGTATTTTACCAATCGACAATGTCTTAACCCTAAGGAATTATTTTCTCGTGGTATTTTTTTTTAGCGACTTACTTTGGCTAAAACACAACACAACACAATAAAAACAAAACAAAAACGAAAGTCAAATCCAGAAATTTTCCAAAAAGGGATTTAGTTAACTGCAAAGTTACAATGGCTAGTGATAGCCTTATGCTTCTCTGAGCTTGTCAAGTCATACATGAAGTGTTCTGTTTAATTCTGAGTCCCTTATCCTAAAAGGATTGGCAAATTATAAGGTATTCAGATGAGCATGACAGAATAGAGGAGAGGTCTGAAAATCAAATCGTACTAGGAACAATTCGAGTAACTATGGACGTTTTGTGACAAGAAGACTTGGAGAGGAAGCACCCTCTAAAACCCAATGAAGTCATCGTGTGATGCTCTGAACAGGGAAACTTTGGAGTAAAGGTTGACAGTTCACATTTAACGTGTCGTTTAACAACTTTTTTACAAATTGACTCTGACTTTCAAGAAATGAAATGAAACTGACAGAATTACCAATCTGAAGATCACAAGCTAAAAAAGAAACTCTTAAAAGACGCCATCTCCATGGTGACACTGTGAAGTCCAGATTGCCTGACATACTGGAAGCCATTTTGGGGGGTCAGGGTCCCAATAGGGTCTCTGGGTTTAAGGGAGTTATTAGACTTGCTCAGCATGGCTCCTAGGAACCACAGAAGTTGTAGGAATTAAGATACAGCTCAATGTATAGGAAAAAAATTGTTTCCACTGGATCTGTTAAAAATGAGAACATTCTTCTTTATGAGGGTATCTGAGACAGGCATCAAATGGTTGCAAAGAACAAAATTCCCCTGTAGCATATTTGTTAAAAAGTAGATTCTTGAAATAAAAAAGAATAGAGACACTGATAGAAATAAACTGCAGAGAATGATGTTAGTCTTCCTGGAAACCAAAATAACATCAGATATCTCTTCTATTTCTTGGCCTCTTTCTTTCCAGAACCACACGGTCTCTTCCCTCTCTTTCTGTCTTTAAATTCCCTACATTCTTCTCTGTGCAGAATGGATTGACCCTTGAAATTTCTGGTTTCTGTGACTCCATTATTTCAACTTGCTTACAGCCCTGGCTTGCCACAACATCTGCTTTCTGACCATCCCCTTAGCATTCCGGGATCCAATACCATCTCTGCCATTTCAGGGTCTTATAGTTCATATTCTTCCAACAAGATTTTGTTGGAGCCCTGGGGCACCTGGCGGCTCAGTCGGTTAAGCATCTGCCTTCAGCTCAGGTCATGATCCCAGGAGCCTGGGATTGAGCTTCTCATTCTCCATCCGCCCCTCCCCACCCCCACACTCCCCCACTTGTGCACTCACACTCTCTCTGTCTCTCTCTCTTTCAAATAAATAAAAAAAAAATCCTTAAAAAAAAAGATTTTTTTTGAAGCCTCTTGAGCCCAGTTTTCCAAACCTAATCCAATTTGTTGTGCTAAGTGAGTTGGTTCTACCAGTTACCAGTATAGTCAAGGCTTTTAGTAAAGTGCTGGGACAGGCAGTGAATTCTTTTAGAAGGGAGTATGGATAATCAACAGTATTTCTAGAGCATGATAGTGAGCTTCCTCCTGTTAGAAGTGGAAAAGAGACTGAATAATCATCCCCCCCTCCATGTCTGTAGGAATGTATACATTGGGAAGATTACCTAAAATAATCCTTCCAACTTTTAGGTTTTCCTCTTGTAAACTTCAACACAAGCAGCAGGTTTGGGAAAAAAATTTGTGTGCATTCTTGGATCACAGAGAGTAGATGACTGACCACACTGCCTTTTATCCAGCCTCATGTCCTCATCCTACTATGTATGCCCACCATTTAGTCATTCAGCCATTCATGATGACACTTTTTATTTCAATTCCCAAACCTAATCCATCAACAGGTTCTGGCAATTCTATCTCCCAAATAACCCATTGTTCCAGAGACTATTCATGCCACCTTAGTCCAAGTCACCATTGTCTCTCACTTGAAATATTTCAAATATCTCCCTGCTTGTCTCCCAAGGTCATATTAACCCCATTTTCCACCCTGCAGCTGGAGCAACTTTTCCAACCAATTCTGATCATGGTATCCCAGGTCTAAAGCAAGACTTATCAGGCTCCAAGTTCAAAATCAAATAGCCTTCCAGAATCTATGGATCTTGTTAATCTCTCTGACCTCATTATATACTACTTTACTTGCTCTCAGAGCTCCATATATATAGTTTACTTTTAGAAAATGGAAATATGGGGCGCCTGGGTGGCTCAATGGGTTAAGCCTCTGCCTTCGGCTCAGGTCATGATCTCAGGGTCCTGGGATCGAGCCCCATATTGGGTTCTCTACTCAGCGGGGAGCCTGCTTCTCCCTCTCTCTCTGCCTGCCTCTCTGCCTACTTGTGGTCTCTCTCTGTCAAATAAGTAAATAAAAATATTTAAAAATAAAAAAAAAACGGAAATATACCAAGTTTTCTATCCCCTCATAATTTTTGAATTTGCTACTTTCCATACCAGGACCACTTTGTTATACCCTCTGAGGCTAGATAACTTCGACTCAGTCTTCATATTTGAAATTAAATAATATGTCTTCAGAGTGGTCACCCTAAATGTTGAATGGCACACCATTACTGCTCTTTTGTAACATTCAACTCAGTTGAGTTCACTAGTGCAATATCTGGCTGTCCCTTAGAGTATCAGACCAATGAAGACATTTACTAATACTGTCCAGGCAATGCTTGACATTCACTATAACTCAATAAACACTTATGGAGGGTAGGAATTAATGGTAAGCCCAAGTCTCATACCCGGCATTCTAAAGATGTGAAATTCTCATTTTCTTACATTTTCAGAGATGAAAACTTCACACTTCTTAAAGTCTGTGACCATGATTAGGGAAAGCAAGACATTTTGTGAAAACTTCTAAAATCAAGAGCATATTTTTAAAAGTGTTAGATTATTTCTTCACTGAAAAGAAAAACAATAAAAATATTATGTGGGTTATGTTCGTGGAGTTTACATTCTAGTAATATAAATACACAAAAATAGACAAAGAATGAAAACACTGAAGTGTTTACCCAAACTTGGCCAAATTTTGTAAGATTTCGAAACTTCTGAAGTTGGAGCAGTGTGAAGATCAGACCAGAACAATGTCTAAGACCGACCAAAGCCCCCGCTGCTACATCCCAAGATCCATTGTGCCTGCTGCAGCCACCATGCCCAAGAGAAAGGCTGGGGTGAAGGACACTACAGGTGAAACCAAGGTGAAGGATGAGCCACAGAGAAGATCTGCAAGGTTATCTGCTAAACCTGCTCCTCCAAAGCCAGAGCCCAAGCCTAAAAAGGCCACTACAAAGAAGGGAGAGAGGGTACCCAAAGGGAAAAAAGGGAAAGCTGATGCTGGCAAGGATGGGAATAACCCTGCTGAAAACAGAGATCCCGAAACAGACCAGGCATAAAAAGCTAAAGGGGCAAGAGATGCCGAGTGGAGTGTGTGCATTTTTGATAACTGTGTATTTCTGGTGACGGTAAAGTTTGAAATACTATTTTTTTATCAGTTTTATAAAAATGCAGAATTGTGTTTTACTTTTCTTTTTTTTAAGCTATGTTCTTAGCACACAGAATACTTCATTGTTGTTTTGGGGGAAAGGCAGATGTCTCTAATAGAATATTCCAGAAGCTAGTGGGGGGAAATATCTTTCCCTTCTAATTTAGAGAAAATTCCTCTTAGTTCTCAGAAAGAGAGATTTGTGGACTCTGACACATTAACCACATTGGCACCAATGCTTTGTGATGTGGAAAAACTAAAGTAAATTTATTTATTTGTTTGTTTATTTATTTATTTATGATTTATTTATTTATTTGACAGAGAGAGAGAGAGAGAGATAGCCAGAGAGGGAACACAAGCATGAGGAGTAAGAGAGAGAGAGAGAAGCAGGCTCCTCGCCAAGCAGGGAACCTGATGCGGGGCTCAATCCCAGGACCCTGGGATCACGACCTGAGCCAAAGGCAGCCACTTAACAACTGAGCCACCCACACATCCCTAAAATTTACTTTTTATGTCTTCTCCCTCTCTGCCTTCAGCATAGACTTGACTCCCTTAAACTCAGAGACCTGTTGGGACCCTAACCCCCCAAAATGGCTTCTGGTATGTCAGGCAATCTGGACTTTACAGTGCCATCATGGAGATGGCATCCCTCAAAGAGTCTTTTTTAGTTTGTGGATCTTCAGATTGGTAATTCTGCCAGTTTCTTTTCATTTCCTCAAAGTCGGGGTCAGTTTGTGAAAAGTTGTTAAACAATATGTTAAATGTGAACTGTCAACCCTCACTCTAAACTTTCTCTGTGCAGAGCATCACATGGAGATTTCATTGGGATTTAGAATGGATTTCTGCTTTTGGTAGTCCACTGAAGAACGGAGTTGGAAAATTGTTGTATAGTGTTAATGATTGTCTGTCCAAGCCCCGCCTGAAATATCTTGATTATTTATGAAAAGCATCTTTAATAAAGCTGGATAGAGTTTGGCTTGAAAAAAAAAACCAAAAAATTTTCTTAAGTTAATCTATAAAATAATAGTGTCATCTCTCCTAGCCACTAATCTCCTATACAAAATCCTAGATGTTACATAAGACACAAAAATAAGATTTTGGATAAAGGCTGAAGCACAGGTTGATAGAATTTCTTTGTAGATTTGCCATTACAGACATTTATGTATAAATAAGTAAATACTATTTGAACTGGGACAACTTAAACATTTCAAAGCAATGGGAAGTCTAAGATTCTCATGTATCACACACTGAATAATTTTACCAAAGAAGTTTATAAGGAGTAAGTTAATTTTGGTGACCTTGCCTCTCTTCATTTTCTCTAATAACCAGGGTTCAAGCCGAGGAACAACAGCAAGGCTGAGTGAGGGAGATCATGGAGAGAACAAGGTGCCTGACAGTCTTCACATCAGATTGGTCAGGGAATACGTGAGAATTCAGGTGCCAAAAGTTGAAAGAAACCATGGAAAATGGGGTGATATGATATCCCTTTTAATCTCTTTTGTTTTTTTTCCAAGGGATTCTATGTTGGTGCAAGCAGAACAATAGACTCGCCAAGAGCAAAGTTCACAGCACAATAGGTGTTCCAAAATGGATGTTAATGCAAAAGGAAATCAGGCCACTTAGAAAACAGAATGTTGCCTTTTGTCTTAGAATTCAAGCCAAATTTAACTCAGAGAAGACAATTCTGAGCAGAACAGAGTCATATGGCTTCTCGCATTGGTTCAATGAGAACCTGCACATGTGTCTAAGAAAGGTCTTTGAGGCAGTGTCTGATGACACTAAGATGTTGTCAGTTAACAGATCTTCTGTCAATTCATTCATCTGTTTGAAAAATATATTCCAGGTACCCACTGTATACCAGGCACAGTTTGGGGCACTGAGGATAAGAATAGAATAAAACAAACACTAACTTTAATCTCGTGTGGAAAATGAATGGATAGCACACAAATAAAGGCATGTCTAATAAATGTCAGATGGGGAGGATGCTATAAAAGAAAGTATAGAGGAGAAAATATATTTCCTCTTACAATAAGTAGATAGAGAGTTCTGGAAGGTGGTATTTATGATGAGATGGGAAGATATGGGTTGTCTGTTAAGGTGACATTTATGCAAGGGGCGAGTGGGTCAGGAGAAGCATGCTCAGAGAGGAGCATGGAGAGATAGCTGGAGTTCAGATCAGCAGGCCACTGTGGACTATGTTAGGATAGTGTGGTAGCTTTGACAAGAGTAAAAGAGGTGGTGAAAGTAGTCACATTCTGAAGGAAGACAGAGAGCAAGCAAGAGGGAGATGATAGGCAGACATTATCTATTTATCATCTATCCGGATTCAAAAATAAAATTTTGGTGCTAGATCACTGCTGTCCAATTGGCCTTGAAGACCTCCTCAAGGATGATGAGGAGAACATCAATGATCCTGGACTTGCAGTAGTCATGCAATTGTTAAAATATCCACTCTTAGTAAACTTAAATAAGGTGTTGTGATAGGCAGCCTCTAAGATGGTCCCCAGTGATCTTCAACTGTTGATATCCACGCCCTTATGCAATTCCCTCTCACACTGATCCCTATGCCTATTAGAACACTGCTGTAGTGATGGTGTGTGACTTCTGAGGCTAAGTTATTAATGCACTGAAGCGTCCACCTTGTATCTCAAACCCGCTCTTCCTGAAGGAAGTCAGCTGCCATGTCTGAGGATATCCAAGCAGTTCTATATAGAGAAATTTCAGCCTAACCCCAACAGCTAGCAATAATTTTCCAGTCATGTGGAAGTGAATATTACACCTCCAGTCAAACTTTCACCTGAGTGAAGACCTAGCTGACATGCAATTGAACCTCATGACAGCCCTAAGCCAGAGACCACCCAGCGAAGCCATTCCTGATTTCAAGACCCAAAGAAACTGTGGGAGATAATGAATGTTTATTGCTGTTGTAAGCCACTAAACGTGGAGAGTAATTTGTTAGACTTAATTTTTTATAATAGATAACTAATACAGATACTGAAAGAACATGATATAATAAAAGGTGTTTGAGAAGTACTGAGAAAAAGTGATTATAAAGACTATCAAATGGTATGGCTATTGATATGAGCAAGAGATTGATAAGAGCAAGAAAGAAAAGAAAGAAAAGACTCACCAGGATCATTCCTGGTTAAAAACTAAGTGTGGAAAAAAATGGGTCTTCTTAGCAACATATAAAGAGATTGTCAGCTCCTGAGGCCAGAAGACAGGAAAGGGGAGGATGAGGTCTAGAACTTAATTATAAGAGTAACAAAGCTCCAAAAAAGATTCGATTTTCAAACATGGATGGTCTGCAATGCCAAGGTCAGAAGCAGTGGGATGCTAAGACTTGAGATAGGGATATCAGTGTTGACGAACTAAAGCACCTTAAATCCCAATATCATCTCGAACCCTCACCTGTCATGTTCAAGTCTAATACTTCTCCCTTGCCTGAAAATGATGCAAATGTCTCTCTACCTTGTAGGACAAGCCATTCCCTCTCTAGATCTACCTCCTGTTATGCCAACAACTAAAGCTATGCATCAATATTATCCGACCAGGGAAGAGCTGGGTATGTTAAGAGAGTAAACAGTCTATTTTAAATGCATGGAAGGACCTAACCAACATGTACCCATAGGTATAAGATAGGATCCTGAGGATGCTGAATTAAGGAAGATGGAATACAAAGTTGGATAAGCCACAGTTTATTAATATGGTAATATTTTACATTACACAAGACTTAACACACTGGCACACAACCTTGGGAAATGGAAGTAATATGCTGCTAAGATGACTATTGGAAATTTGTCGATAGGGCCCATGCTAAGTGAGATATATTTACTAGGTTATTATGGCAGATAAGGAAGATGAAATAAAAATGGCCAGGAGGGATGGGCATGCTATTTTTTGGGAAGGCCAGAGGACACTATTTCCCAACATGACAAGGAATGTACAGCTCAGAGGGGACCCAGCACTGCTGAGAAGCTCAGTAGTGGCTGTCCTCTATAGGTCATGCTGATGATAAGGGATACTTGTACAGAACTCTGCTCCTTGATAATAATGGGGATGATAGGAGCCAAAATTATAACAGAAGCAAAGTGGAAATAATTATTATAATGAGCACCAAGGTTGATGAGACAGCTGAGAGTGTATTTAACAGTTATCAAAATGTTTGATAGGTGGATGGTGTGGGCTCAGGTTCAGAAACTGGGCAAAGCATGGATCCTAAGGGATGACAATGGACTATTAGAAACTCAACTAAGTAGTAACCCCTCTTGTAGTTGCTATGTCATATACGGTATTTTTGCTAGTGCAGATTAATAAAGCCTTAGGTGTATTGAGTATGACCATTGATCAGGTAAATGCATTCTTTTCTAATCATATCAGGAAGGAAGATAAGGAATGGTTCACATTCACTTGAGACAGACAATAGTATATATGTATAGTCTTGTACTCAGGGCTATGTTAACTATCCCATTCTCATCAGAGGATTGCTCAAAGGATCTGAACCATATAGATAATCTGCCGAATATCACATTGGTCCAACATACTGATGACGTCATGTTAATTAGGCAGAATGATCAAGAAGTGGTAAATATGTTGGACATCTTGATGAGCTACATGCATTCCAGGTTGGAGATAAACCTAATGAAGATTCAGTGATCTGTTACATATATTAGTGAAGATTTTTAGGGGTGACTGGGTGTCTCAGATGTTTAAGCATCTAACTCTTGATTTTGGCTCAGGTCATGATCTCAGGGTAGTGAGACTGAGCCCTTCATTGGATCATGTTGGATCCATGTTGGGCAGGGAGTCTGCTTGAGATTCTCTCTCCCTCTCCTTCTGTCCCCTGCCCCATTCTCTCTCTCTCTCTCTCCCTCCCTCTCTCAAATAAATAAATAAATCTTAAAAAAAAAAATCTTGAGATGCAGTGATCTGGGACGTATCATAACTTCCCACCCAAAGTAAAGGACAAATTATTGCATCTAATACCTCTCACCCCTAAGAAGGAAACAAAATGCATTGTAGGCCTCTTTGGGTTATGGAGGTAGCATATTCTCCGTTTGGGAATACTGCTCTGATTCAAATACCAGGATACACAAAAGTTTGACCTCTTTGAATAAATCCAGAACAGGAAAAATGGTTCCATAGAAAGTACAAGTTATGATGCAAGTGGCCCTGTTTGTTGGGGCACATGATGCTACAGACCTTATGGTATGAGAGGTATCTGTTGAAGGTAGAGATTTTATGTGAATTTTATGGCAAACCTCAATGGGAATATCACAACATAGATCCTTAGGGTTCTGATGCAAAGCAATGCCATTTGCAAATAAGAATTACATACCTCTTGGACACTAGCTCCTGGCACACTATTAGGTGGCATGCTATTAGGCCATAGTAGATGCCTGGTCATGGTATATAAATTGACCAGGTGATCAGAACTGCCTACCACAAACTGGCTCTTCTAGACTCACCAAATCATAAGTTTGGATGAGTCTAGCAGCAATTTATTATAAGATGGAAATTGTGTATCTAGGGTTGTAATGACAAAACCAAAAGGCACAAGAAAACTACATAAGCATGTGGCCTGACTCCCTACGATATCCAACACTTTTACAAGCATGTCTTCCTTAGCTAATATGTATGATCAAATGGTGAAAGGAGGGAAGTCATTTACAACCCAATAAGGGAGGAGGGAAATTGCTGAGGTAGGTTCATGGATGGATTGGCTCAAGCTGTTTCTATATGCCAAAAATGAATGACGACTATATTACTTCTTCACTAATGGAAAGTACTGAAAAAGAGTAGTAGCAGGAAATTCTCCTATTGAGAAAATCTCTGGGCACTGAACCTGGTTACTTTGGTCACCAGATCACCCACTTTGTATGAAAACTTAAGTAGTCCTGATTAGAATGTATACAGCCTTGCAACTGAATTGATTGTTTCTTCTGGAACCTGACAGAGAAAGTTTAGCAAGTCAAGAACAGGGAGGTGTAGGAAAAAGGAACAGGGATGGATTAACATGAGCAGTCATGAAGTATGAAGATCTTTGTATCACATGTCACTTAGAAGACATTTGCCACAGTAGGGGTCCTAAATAACAAAGTAGAAAGAATAATTCAGTCAGTTGACATCACTGCTCCTATCAGTGGCAGCCCTGGTTTTTGCACAATAGATTTATGAATGAAATAGCTCATGGGAAGAATGGAGGTTCTGCATGGGAACAAAAGCAGGAGCTCTCCTTCACTAAAGCTCACCTAAATACTGCCACTGCCAAACATCCAAACTACCATCAGTGGAGACCAATACTAAGTTCTCTCTATGTACCATGTTTCAAGGAAAACAATTTTGGTGGGAAGTTGATCTTTTCTACATTGAAAGGGGCAACAATTCATTTTGAGCAGAATCAATAAATATTCTAAGTATGGATTTGCCTTTTGGGCTCAAAGGCCTCCACCAGCACCATTAGCTGAGGGTATATAGAGTTTCATCACCAACACAGAATCCCATACATCACATTGGACAAAGGAACAGTCTATAGCCAAGGAAGTATGGCACTGGCCACATGACCACAGGAACTACTGGTTATATCACATATTGTACCACCTAGCTGGTATAATAGAACCATGAAAGTGTGTGAAGAGGTGAGCTTGGAAATCTATAATGTGAGGATGGAACACCATCCTCATTCATGCAGTATACAGCCTAAATCAATGATCATTATATGGTACTCTGTCTTCAATACACAGAATACCTGAGTCCAAGATACAAGGAGTAGAAAAAAGAGTGGCCCCACTACCATGACTACAGTGACTTGGGGAATTTATGTTTTCCATATCTGTAAGTTTCCCTGCTTCCCACAGGGAAGTGCTTTCACTAGGAACGGCTGGTGCCTCGTCACTTTGGGCTTGTCATGTCAAGAGACCAGCAGGAAGATAAGAGATGACTTTGCTAGCAGGGATAATTAATCCGGATTATCAGGAAGAGAGACAGTTGGCACCACACAAAAAGGGCAGAGAGGAATATGTTTGGTACTCATGTGATCCACCTGGGTCTCTCTTAACAATCCTTGCCATCTTTGATGGTAAAAGAAATTAAATAGCAGAGACTGAGAAAAGCATGGTGACCATGAGATCAGTCCTCTGAGATGAGGCCTACCAGATGAGAGTGTGGGTCATTCCCACAAGATAAGTCACCCAGACCAGCATATGTAAAAGCTGAGGGAACTTAAAGAGGTGATAGAGGTAGGAGATGATGACTATCAGTGCAGCCTCAATACCAGCTGTAGCAGAAGCAGCTGTAGTTCATCATGCTAACATTCTTCTTTTCAGTTTCTCCAGGAAAACACATCCATCAGAATCAGGAAGGAACGACTCCCAGATCTGAACAATACTAAGGATGGTCTCTATGGATGCTGTGATGGGCTGTACATATTTCCTCACTTCGGTACTAATTATTCAGTCCTTCTTGTATTGGGAATTGCTCTCAGCTGAATGAGACCCCTTACCCAAGACCACGTTCCCTTCCTAGGACCAGCCCTCCTTCAATGACTGGCTGATGCCGGATATAAAGAACCAGCCCCCTTGCCACAATTTGGGGTGACTCTCATGGCCATCTCAACTCCAAAGCTCTCCAGAAAATGGGCTGAAATCTTTTCATAATTGTATCACAGTTCAACATTTCCCTCCCCTAGTCCTACCTCCTTCACTCCCAAACTTATTGATTCCTAGAACACTTCCTAATATACTTCACTTTCTGATAAACTTCTTGCATATAAATCTTTATTTCACGCCTCTTTCTCAGAGATCCCAACCTAAACTACAGGATTAGGTATTATTATTTTTATTATTGTTAGCCACTTAGTGTAAAGTAATTTAATCCCCCCATACGTACAAAAAAAACTATAAGGTTAATATTAAAGTAATCCTAGTACAGTTGAGGAAAGCAAGTTAAATACCTTACCCAATATCACACAGTCATGTAACTAATGGAGTCAGGGTTTGAACCAGAACAACAAACTTCTAAGCCTATGAGTGCTATGAATGCTGGAGTATTGTTGTCAAAAGCAATAGCATGAACAAAGATGATAGATAAATAGATGATTGAAAGATGACAGATAGATGATAGATAGATAGATAGATAGATAGAGGACTTGCATGTATAATATTCCGTGAAGGGCAGTAGTAAATTGTGGCTGGAGTTTGGGAACTAGAGAAGAGGTAGGAGAAAATAAGTCTGAAAAAGAAGAGTTCAAACTGGGATAAGCCAAAATGCCACAGCAGACATGGACCTACCCAAATTGAACCAGTTCTGTAGAATTCCCAAGATACTCTTATCCCCCAAAAGAAAAAGCAATATGGCTTATTGACCAGGCAAAAACTCATGGAAAATTTCCATTTACATTCTGTTGTACCTTTGCCAGGTATGAGAAAAGGCAGGAGGGTAGAGGGAGAAATATATGGCTAGAGCATAGAAAGAAATCCAAAACCCGCCTCTCCTGGGTTCATGGGGTGAAGGTGCCAGTCCTGGAATGCTGCACTCCTACCCTCCTTTGTTTATTCAGCCCCGGGGCTGAGGTTTGCCTTGGAGTTGTAACCTTTATAAGGGGTTTGCTTAATGACAGAATTATTCAGCTGCATACCTCACCCCAATTAGAAAAAGGCTATTTGGATTCTAATTGGCCTTGACACAAGTCTGCTTAAAGAGATTCCCCAAGAATTATAGAGCTACTTTCAGAGTTTGACTTGGCCAGGAATATGAAATGTAACATGGTTTTTCAAATTTTCTGCACTTACCATGAAACGACCAAGCCACAGGTATCAAACATGCTTTGTTTTTGTGTTATAATCACATTACAAATTGAACATTTCCACATGTGCAAGTTGGCAAATCTAAAATGAATGATTATGAAGATTGTAATTACATATATCAGGTATATATGGCCTACATATTTTTACTCACACAAAAGTGTATTTTCTCAAGTCCCTAGACATCCATGTATAGTGTGTTTATAGGATGTAAAACCATCATCCTATATATAAGCCAAAAATGTATATTTTTAAACAGTTATCACCAGGTCAGGTGATAAGTCGACATAATATTTGGAAGGTGCAAATACCAGGAAGGGATAGAGATTCTTAAGTTAACCATGAGGAAATGACTAACAATAATAGGTTGAAATTAAGAAGAATATAATTTGGACAAAATATCAAGGAAGAGAAAAAATAAGCTTCCTGGCTACAATAACTGTTAGGATATGAAATAATTCCTAAGGGAAGTGGAGATCTCTCCCTCACCCTGGACTTTGGAAATGAGGCATGCATTCTTGGAGTCCCTCACAAGTCGTCTTGCTAGGGGAGAGGAAGGAGAGCCTTTCCATTTCCATTTTCTGTGACTTGATAATATGGAAAAATCTCAAAAATAATCATGTAATTACCTAATAAATTTTCACCAAACCACCTTTGCGCAAGACCCTGCATTTACCTTGTAGTGAACATCATGTGTCCTATTCCTTCACAGCCAAGAAAAATCCCACAGTCATGCAATCTGTAGCAACCTGGAATCCTTTTATTCCAAATTCCTCTTGGTCTTGCCAGTCACTTGGTGGTCTTTTGCTCATCTCTGAGTACCTTTCCCTACTACTGCAATGGAGAATTTTCTAGAAAAGCAACTGTATTCATCAGGGCTCTTCTCTTCATCCCCCTTCAACTCCAACCACTCTTTCCTAGTTCACAGAGAAAACGAAAGCATAAAGGGTAAGCATGATCAACCCCCCCCACCTATAAATAAACCTGTATCCATAATTTCCCTCCTTCCTGTGGAGGCTAAGGCCTCTTCCTGTTCCTGCTGTGAGCTACATCCTGACCCCTATTATCTCCTACAGGGACCTGACCTGTCAGTCACTCACACTCTTTTCAAGCTCTCAACTGCTCCCCCAAGATTAGTTTCTCCCCCCAGGCATGTAAATATGCTTTTGCTCAGCTGTTTGGTTTTTGTGTGTGGGTGTGGGGGGTGCTTCTTAGTCAGCTATCTAGAGAGCAGCCCACACTACTGCTGGCCACACCCCAAGGGCCAAGGGGTGGCCATAGAGCGAATGCTGGCAGGGAAAGAGGTATGGTTGGAATTTGCACTTACAGGCTGTGTGGCCATGCATACATCTATATGTAGGTTTCCTCACAGTATGGAGGTTATAGGGATGGAAGGAAAAAAGAAGGGGTTCTTGTAGGCTGGGTTGATCTCTCCTAGCTACGACATTCCAGGGCAGAGCTCTGAAAAATTCAGGTGTTCAAAGTTCAAGTCTGGTTTTCTAATACCTGGCCATACAGGTATTTTTATCAAGTTCGAAGGGTAGAATGTATTTTAACAGTTTGTTCTGTTAATTCACAGCTTTTGGATATTAGACTTCTGGTGTGTTTGCCTCCGTTGATACTCTGGTCCAGGCCTACTAGTGTGGCCCACTGCAGGCTGCTGCAAACTGGCTTCCTTGAAACACTTGTTATTAGTCATCAATGAGCCTTTTCCAGTTCTTTCCATTGGACACTATCAGCCAATCCCTCCTCCAGATTCTCCTTCCTCAGTGTCCCCCAACCATCTCCATGTGTTTCCCCTTTGTCTCTGCCCCTTCTTACTTGTCTTTCTTGGGTGTTTAGTCTGTTATAACTCAACCCAATGGTAATATTTCCCTGAGTTCTACCCTAGGACTTATTTTCTTCTCATGCTACATTTCCCCCTATCGTTTATAGATATGTATTTCCAAATCTATAAGTTATATCAATGGGTCTAGACCCATTTTCCTATATCCAGGTGATTCTTTCCATTGGCAATATCATCTGAATGTCTCACATGCACCCCAGACTGAAAATGGCCCAAACTGAACTAATTATTCATCTTCACCTGCCTACAAACATGTTTCTCCTATCACATTCCTTAATTCTACAAATGATACTACCATCTACCTAGTTTTTCAAGCAAAAACCTGAAATTATTCTTGAGTATTCTTTCCTTTAGGTGTCATATCTAATCGTTTACCAACTACTATTGACACTACTTTTTAAATCCCAATTGACTACCAGTCCCTTTTCTCCATTCTTCCAGACAGTTCTTAGGATATGCTTAGTTTTTGATACATATTCACCTTTTCCCACATAGATTATTATAATACCCTCCAGTTCAGTATTTATCATGTTCTAGAATGAGATCTATTTGTGGTTACCAAATCATTATAGTGGATCATGGCCAACACTTTTTAAAAAAATGAATAAAATAAAACAGAATAGAAAATATCAGGATGAAGTACATGAGGTAAATGCTGTTTATTGAAACTTTTGATTCATTAATACTTATGTATATACACATGCATATGTACAGATACATAGATTATATGTATTACCTAGTCTCGATTTTGACATTAATGCCACTGTGTGTGCTTTGGAGTGGGGGACGTTTTCCCATACAGCCAAACAGTTTTCTAACACCACCTGGGTGTCCTACAATTCAACTCAATTCTGACACTGCCTACCCTAACACAGGATTAAATTCTACAGGTTAGGGGCTCAGTCCTACAAATATGCCCCACCCCCATTTCAGATGCCAATCACAAGTCCAAGGTGTTACCTGTGTTTCTGACCAAGTGGCTCTACAGATCGTAGTTTTCAGGGACACCCCTTCCTTGAGTTTGATTAATTTGCTAGATTGGCACACAGAACTCAGAGAAACATTTTACTTTTTAGATCACTGGCTTATTATAAAAGAATGTAACTCAGGAACGGCCAGGTGAAAACAATGCACAGGACAAAGTATGGGTTTCCATGCCCTCTTCAAGTTAGCTACTCTCCCTGAATATCCACGTGTTCACCACCCCGAAGCTCTCTGAACCTTGTCCTTTTGGATTTTTATGAAGACTTCATTACAGGCATGATTGATTAAGACATCGGCCACTGGCAACTGCTGGACCTCCAGCCCTTCTTTCCCTTCCAGAGATCAGCGGGTGGAACTGAAAATTTCAACCCTCTAACAGGATTGGCTCCACCAACAACCAGCCCCCACCCTTAGGTGCTTCCTAAAGTCATCTCATTAACATAACAAAGACACTTTCTCCTCATCACTTAGGAAATTCAAAGGGTTTTAGGAGCTCTGTGCAGAAATGGAGATGGAGATCAAATACTATATAATTTCTTACTATGACTCACTTAAGTTACAATTTAAGTTCTGTTCATTTGTTTTCCTGTTTTCCTTAAGTTACAATTTAAGTTCTGTTCATTTGTTTTCCTGTTTTTTACAAACTGTTTTTTGTTTTTGTTTTTTTGTTTGGATAGCATAGCAGTGGCATAGCAGTGGCAAAAGCTTGAGAACCATTGAACTGATTGTGTTATGGGTTTCTAGTCTTGACCACTACAGTGTTTTCTCCTAGGGAGAGTTTTCTGGATTCTAAATCTGATCACATTCTGGCGCTGCTAAACTCTGTAGTGGCTCCTCATGATCACCTACAGGATAAATCCAAAGTCTTCACAAAGCTTTAGGGATTTGGGTCACCTGGCTTCTCCAGCCTCATCTGCTACTTCCTCCCCAGCTGCATCCAGCTCCCTATCCAAACAGCTCTTCACAATTCCCTGAACCCAGTGTTCTTCCTCATGACTCTGGGCTCCTATACTGCTGTCTCTTTTGTCCAGAATGTGTTTCTATCCATTGTCTGCTTCACCGAACTACCCACCATGTAGGTTTCATGTTGGTGTCTGGAATCACCTTGAGACTTCTTGGGGTAGAATTCTGTGTCTCTTGAAGGAGCAGAGCAGGGGTGGTTCCTTTTGCTTACACCCGCCTTCTTGTGTGTGCCCCCCGACAGGACCTGCCTCTGGGAGGGTCTGAGTGTGGCTTAGCCCTCCCTTGAGCTAATTAGCCCAGAGGGTCTATGGGTTGGGTTTGGGTTAGCCAATAGGAACACGGAACCCCTGCCTGGGAAAGAATATAAACCCCGCCTTTTGCCCGCCAAACTGTGCGCCAATTTTCTGGCCAGGGCGATAGGTTAGTTCAAACAGTTACTAAGCAACATTCTGTGTTACAATCTCATTGGCCACTGACCCCTCTAAAACTGTTGTGCTTTTTGAAACTCGCTCTCTTTCTCTACACCACGCCGCTGTGTCGGTGAGTGTGAGAGGGAGCTCAAGCTAGCTTGAATAAAGGGCTCTTTTGCTTTTGCATCGGGCTCGGCTCCCTGGTGGTATTTGGGGATCTCAAAATCTGGGCATAACACTCTGTCTGTGCATAGTTTCATGGTAGTCAGCATTTTTCCTCAATCCAGGGCAAGGGTACCTACAGATCCCTCCAGGTCCCACATACACAATTAACATTTTGATGTATTTTCTTCCAATGTATACGCTAAATTTTATAAAATTTTCATGACAACTTATATATACAGTTCTGTTTTTGACATTTTACTTTGACATGAAATCACAAGAATTTCTGCCATGTTATCTCATTTTTTAGCATAACATTATAAATGGCTTTAAAATATATGATCAAATCAGACATGTGATTTGAAAGTATAAACTTGCTGTTGAAGGGCTGATGGGAATGTGGACAGACTGGAATCAGGGAAATCAGACAGAAGTCTACTTGGTTAGCCAGGTAAGTGACCAAAGACAAAGAGGACTAGAATAATGTAGAGTCAGCATGAAAAAAGGAGCAAAAAGGCACTGGATCAGATACAAGAGAACTTAGAGAGGAGGAACTGACAGATCCTGGGTTCCATGTGGCAGCTCAGGTAGAGGCAGGAGTCTCTATTAGTTGATGCAATAAACCACAGTACAGAGGAAACATAGTGGAAGGAAGTTTTATGCAGAAAAATAAATCGAGTTTGTACACTAATATAACCATTTGAGGAATCTTCAATGTAATATTAGTTAAATGATTCAGAGTTGAATAAATATGAAAAATTTTAGAGGAAATGTATAACATGTGTATATTAAATTAGAAAAAAATTCAGTAGTAAAAACTCTCAGAACGGGTTTTAAAAGTTTAGAAAGAATTGAGAGATGTTAGGGTAAGCATTAGCTCCAGGAAAATAAGAGTTAATAAAAAACAAAATGTAATACATGGGTCAGTTATGAATAATATTTATATAAATGTATATAAAATGTACTCATTATCATAATTTTAAGCCCTTAGTTTTGAGCTACCTAGTAATTGTTAGCTACCTGTGTTGGGAAGATAGGAGGAAAAAGTATGGAGAGATTATGCAGGGCAGCTAGATTCTTATTTTCCATAGCAGGAATCTGAGGATAGTATCTAAAATTTAAACCAATTAATAAATAGCAATATAAAATAGTATTTATAAATGAGTATTTAAACTCCTAAAAGGCTTGAAATTGTGTGCATGTGAAATCAGGAAGAAGGAGTCAGACAGGAGACCAATAGATTTTTTGAAATATTTATTATAAGATATATAAAGTAATTTTACTTCTAAAAATTATAATAATTAAATAACAAGCAGATTAAAATAAAAGCCTATAGCTATAGGGATATATATGAATACATATATGTGTATTTTAATGCACTCTTAGAAAAGGGGATATATCAATAAGTGTCACCTCAGTGAATCATCATACAGTGAACATACTCATATAAGCATCACTAAGATTAAGTAATAGAACATACTAGCACTCAAAAGTTCCTTTTTTTACTTTCCACATTTAGGAACCCTTCCCTCCTGTTTAAAAGTGACCACTAGCCTCACTACTACTATCAGTGAACAGTAGTGCCTGGTTTTTTAAATTGATGTAAATCAGATAATACAGTATGTATTCTCTTCATTCAATTTTTTTAAGATTTACTTATTTATTCAAAAAAGAGAGAGAGAAAGGATGAGTGTATGAGCAGGGGGAGGGGCAGAGGGAGAGGAAGACAGACTCCCCGCTGAGCAGAGAGCACTATGTGGGGCTCCATCCCAGGACCTTGAGATCATGACCTGAGCCAAAATCAGGAGTCTGATGTTTAACAAACAGAGTCACCCAGGCGCCCAGCATCTAGCTTCTTTTTCTTAAAATTATATTTTGTGAAATTCACCCATGTTATCCTGTGTAGTTGCAGTCATTAATTTAAATACTGAATAGTATTTACCTGTCTTCAAATATCACAATCACTGATATATTTACTATTCTACTGCTAATATTTTCCTGGATTGTTTACAGTTTGGGGCTATTATGAATAATGTTGTTGTGAACACCTTTGTACATTAATTATGGTGCATGTGTGTACATATTTCTGTTGAGTAGCTGGCTCACGTGACATAGCATATACTGGTTCCCCCACTGTCTGAAAGTAGAGCATTCCTATAAATCCTTTTGTAAGTTGAAATGGAGTATAACAAAGAAGCAATTACCATTAACTATACTGAAAAATTTTTTTAGCATTATCAGAGTCAAAAAGGGCTTTGAGGCATTTCTGATACCTTAATACAGACACATCCTGCTAACAAATTCACAGAATAAATCAAGATAAAGCACAGAGGCTCCCAGATAACAGTTCAAGGCTATGGCAGCTTGATGCCAAGATGCTGAGTGTAGTTCCCACGGAAGGAACTTGGTGGCGCCACTCTCACTTCTGGAGGCGTGTGCTGCCTCTATAAGGGCTCACTGCAAAACAAACACTGAACATTATACGATTTTCACCTTTTTTCATAAAACTGGGAAATCTCTGGATTCTTTTTAGTTAGCAGAAACAGATACAATGTAGGTCTTTTGAAAAAGCAAAGTGGCCTAACATGAACTTTCAAAAAGCAGAGACTACCTGCGTTCGATTTTCATAGATAATGTTTAAACAATTTTCTTAAATGGTTGTACCAACTTGCGCTCCCACTAGCAATGTGTGAAACTTACCTTTGCTCCGGTTTTATCAACCCTCATTATTGTTAGTCTTTTTAATTTTCATTACTCTGCGGTGTGAAGGGATATCTCATTAAAGCTTCGTTATTCCTGGATTTTCAAGGACACTGAATATTCAGATACCATCTTTTGTGAAGTGTCTAAGTCTCTTGCCTATGTTTCTGTTGAGGTTGTCCATCTTTTTTCTTATTGATTGAGAAACACAAAATATTCTAAGCAGTTATCCTTTCAGTTAGAACTCTGCATCCCACTTAAGAAATTTATTTACATAAAAGTCATGAAGATATCCCAACCATATATTATGTCAAGTTTTGTTGCTTAGCTTTTACTTCTGGATATGCAATTCACCTAGATTTGATTTTAATTTGTGATATGATGTAGGACAGGTGTCAATTCTCTGTAAACTAATTTGTGAACTGAATGAGTCACAGTTAAAAATAAAAAAAAAAAAGTCAATAAGACTTTTCAAACTGCATAAGATGATTCTAAAATTCCCTAAAAAAAATAATAATAAGCAATCAGTAATGGCTAGAAAATTCTGAAAAAGTTAAACAATTGCCTGAGATTGGCCCATTAGTTATGTGGGCTATGCACTGAACAATTCCTGGGGGTGAAAAGAAAGGTACCATCATTAACCTTATAGTTTATGTAAAAAATGATTCTGAAAATGAGCCATGTATAACTCACATGATTGTACAGAATAACTTTGACCCTACCATAAAACTTACTAAAAAGCCATATTGATTAAAATGCCATGTTAATGGCCTCTTGACTGATTAGTAGAAAGAGTGAAAACCCCCAGAATAAACCATGTTCATATGAAAATCTACATGAAAAGACAGCATTTGAAGCTAGTTGTAAAAAGGTCAATTATTGTGAAAAGGTGGTGGGGAAACTAAATAGAATCCCTGTTATTCCTTATAACAAAATGAATTTAGATGGATCAAAACAAAATTTAAAAATAATTTGGATGGGTATTTCTATTTATGAGCAGACAAAAAGAAAGAAAGAAAGAAAGAAAGAAAGAAAGAAAGAAAGAAAGAAAGATCAATAAACTTTACTGCAGAAATAATCTCTGCAAATGAAACAGATCATGAAAGATGTTAAAAGTATGAGTTATATCACAAATAAAAGGCTGTTTATTTAAGTAGACAGTTCCTTAAAAAACAAAACCAATAACTCATTAAAAACTCAACTAAGGAGAGGAACAGATAACTAAACATAAAAAGAAAAATTAATAGTTCTCAAACATACAAAAATTTCACACCTCACCCATAGTAAAATCCACTGTATTTTATTGTCTTAGCTTAGCAAAGATCAAAATATTGTATTATGTGTTGTGTTGATGTGGGGAAACAATAATGAGAATATAAACTGATGACAACCCTTTATAGATGAATATAATGCCCATACTTTTTGACCTTGCAGTTTTATGACTTTCTACCAGGATATTCATTTAAGTTCCCAATGGCAAAATATTTGGAACACCACTAACTGTTTATTAGTAGGGAACTGGTCAATCAAATTATGGTACAATGGAATATTACACACTTGAAAAAGGAGAAGACAAAGAGGAAGGGGAAACAGGGAAGAAGGAAGAAGAAGAAGAAGAAGAAGAAGAAGAAGAAGAAGAAGAAGAAGAAGAAGAAGAAGAAGAAGAAGAAGGAGAAGAAGAAGAAGAAGAAGAAGAAGAAGGAGGAGGAGGAGGAGGAGGAGGAGGAAGAGGAGGAGAAGAAGGAGAAGGAGAGAACTTTATATGAATTTATATGCAATAATCTCCAAGATAAAGTAAATTTTAAAAATCCAGGAGTATGTAGGATGCTCCCATTTCTGAGAGAAATAAAGAAGCAATATGCATGTCTTCTGAAAAGATATCTAAGAATCTTAAAACTGGATTTGTTTATAAAGGGGAACTGGGTTGCTGGGATAGAAAAGAAAGAAAATTTATTTTTATTATAATCCCTTTTATTACTTTTGAATTTTTACCATGAGCAGATACAGCCTATGCAAAAAGATGAATGAAATAATGAAAATTGAAAAGAAAAAAAAACAGGAAAGATTGCAGTGAAACTCAATACAGACCATTTATTGTTATTATTACTTAAACATGGATTATGCACCAAACTCTTCACATATATCAAATGTTTGTTATCCTTTCCACTACTATGTAGTAGTTATTACTATACCCCCCTCCATGGTAACTCATTAGCCAATAACAGAACTGTAATCCTTATCTCTATGTCTTGGTCAAACCATGGGAACTTTGTACTGTGTTTCCTCTTGCTGCACATTTTATTGCCATTGTCTTTAAAGCCAACCTTGATGGTGCTACATGGCACTAGCAAGCTTCTAATCCTTCTATTTTTTCACTTGCCCCTCTTCATTTCCTCTCCACCCCCTCATGCTCTCACAAACCCATGTACACACAGAAATGACTGTTTGGAAAGCAACCACCTACCATGAAGTGACCCAGAACCTTGCACTGTTCCATGGATAATTGTAGGAAACCAACAAATAGTTTTCATGCTCAAGACATATGTGAGTAATTGTTCAAAGTTAAGTGGCATCCATCCTACTCTGCATAGCTGGGCTGTTCATGCAACCCTCAACCCTTGCATTCCTCTACAAAGTATTCTGTTTACACAGGCAAAATCCTAAGCACATGGATATCTTAGGCTGTCTTCATGATCAAATTCCAAATATTCAAAACACAAAGAACAAGATACAGTTGATATAGAAAAAAATGTAATTGCTGGTTATTCAGTGGAAAAGTAAAATAGCTTCCCTTGTCATCAGAATAGAAGTGATAGAGTTTACAACCTTTGGGGTCCGATACACCCGGGTGGGTTCCCGGCTCTTTTATGAACCTAATGTGTAATCCGGGGTAAATTTCTTAACCTCTTTAGCTTCAGTTTCCCAGATGATAAAGTGGGAATGATAACACTATCTATCTTATGTGCAGGATTGTTGTCATGGTTAAAAGAAATAAACCATTATCCTTAGTGCTAAATGCATACCAAGGATGAGATAAGTTACAACTATTATTTTAGGTACTATTAGAATACTCCATTCGTCACACCATCAGTAAATCTTACTGACTCTCCCTCTAAAACATGATTCACCCTAGACACTTCTTTACTTTTTCTACAACTTGTTCCCTGGTTTATCTGGTTTCTCTGATTTCATTCTTCTGCTGCTCATATCAGGATGTCTGAGGATTCTTACACACTGCTCCTTCTAAACTGCTACACAGTTCACTCAGATCATTCATGGAGGACTTTTCCCCAACATTCAGGTGTCTATGTGGGTGTCACAGGCTCAGAGAGGCTTGCCCCAGCCAAGATATGTGCTGTTTCTTATGTCTCCCAGAGCCTCCCAGTGCAAATTAAATATTTCCAGTTCAAAATATCCATATGCTATAATATCGTGTAACTTTAAAATAAAATCCACCATAATTTTTATTGTGTGCTGCTATCTTTACATGTTTTTCTCTGATCAACATACAGCCAATTATTTTTTATTACTTCCCTGATAAGGATAGTAATACACTATGCCTAGTGTATTTCAAGGGATAGGGATGGATTTGAAGTACATGAGAGAAAATCATTCTCATTTTAATTATTCTTAAATTTTTTATTACACTCAAGAAGAAAGTCTCAAATTAGAGCTAATATTTCTCTAACATCTCTCATAGTTCCAAATATCCCCCCTCTTTTTGAATAAAGGGCAAGTGGACAAAGAGGCCACAGTCTTAGGCAGGCCACAGTGTTGTCATAATCAAAATAGGTTAAGTTTTGCTCTGGGCAAACAAAGACACCCAGAGTCTCAGTGTCTGAGCTAATCAAAAGTGTATTTCTTTATCAAAGTTTATATCTTAATGGATATAATAGTGTTCAGAATGGAAGCGGGTCTGGGCCGATATTTCTCAGGAACCAGGGCTGCAGCAGGTAGAACCCACAGCTTTCTTCTTTGCCACATCTGAGGAAGAAAATAGAGAGCACTGTTGTTTCATTATTTGGCCCAGAAGTGCTATGTCTACCTTCTCACAATCCATTAGCTAGAACTAGTCGTGTGAGCATCTTGACCAGGAAAGTGTGCTTCTCACTATGCCCAGGAAGGAGAACATCAGCCACAAGTATCTTACTAGAATCTAATAATAATAATAATATAGTTCTTCATTGGGCTTATTTTTATGATTAAGTGATATTTATGGAAGTGGCTTTCTATTGACATGTTCTTTTAAAAGAAAATTATCAAGGTATAAAAAATGAATCAAGGGGCTCCTGGGTGGCTCTGTGGGTTAAAGCCTCTGCCTTCAGCTCAGGTCATGATCGCAGGGTCCTGGGATCGAGCCCCGCATGGGGCTCTCTGCTCAGCAAGGAGCCTGCTTCCCTTTCTCTCTCTCTGCCTGCCTTTCTACCTACTTGTGATCTGTCATTTATTTGTCAAATAAATAAATAAAATCTTTCAAAATAAATAAATAAATAAAATGAATCAAGATGAAAAATGTTAAGTCAACAATACTGAGGGTATACAGATAGAGTGATATATAAATGGTTAAAATTTGGGAATCATTGTTCTATAAGATCACACAGTTAGTTTGTGGCAAAATGTTAAGATTCCAGGTCTCCTTGACTCTATCTTAGTATGTTCTCCATATTGCTGTTGCTTTCGCAAGAACTGTGGTAGCTGATTAAGCCTAGGAGATAGTCCTGAATCTTTTCTGAACAATTAAATCATTAATGAGAGAAAATCCCACTTTCTCTAATTAATCTTTATTTTTTTATATCTTGGATGGCATTTCAGGAAAAAATGAAAGGAGCTAGAAACTACTTCTCAGTTAATTCTACAAAATGTATTGGACTCACTGGAAGAATATGAAGAGGAAAACTATTGATTTTAAGTATGTGAAAGAACAGTATGGAAAATGTCACCCATTTAAATAACAGTGGATCCTAAATTAGTAATGCCAACAGGGGGATGCTTTTCTAAAAAGACCATGTTGAAGAAATTCAGAGCAAAACAATGCAAGTCTACCTTTTCTTTTTTAAACAATTTTATTTATTTATGTAACAGAGAGAGAGAATATAAGAGAGTACAAGCAGGGGGAGCAGCAGAGGGAGAGGGAGAAGCAGATTCCCTGCTGAGCTGGGAGTCCAATGCTGGACTTGATCCCAGGACCCTGAGAGCATAACCTGAGCTGAAGGCAGACACATAACAGAATGAGCCACCCAGGTAGCCTTGTAAGTCTTTATCCTTTAGTCCATATTTTTTGTTGTCATTGTTCAAAAGAGGTTTATAAAGCCAAAGAGCTAATTGAACATTTCTGCTATCACAATAAATTTATTTCTCAAAAATTCTTCATTGAGGTTCCCAATTTATTCTTCCATTACTTTCTTTCAAATCTGTCAAATGGAAGACCTTAGACCACACTCTTCTTTTTAAGAAGTGAATTTTGATGAAAGAATTGGTCCTTGACAAAAACAAAGCAAAGCAAAGCAAAGCAAAGCAAAGAAGCCCGCACTGTCCCCTTGCCCTTCTGGAATCTTTTCCCCTCACAGGTAAATAAAATGCTCAGATTGCTGCCCCCCTCTCTGCTTTAGCTGTCCCAGTCTTTCCATTCAGAGAGAGCCTCTAATCTGTCTCCTCACATTCTTTTTTCACCTATTCTCATCTCTTCAGAAAATATCCCCTCCTCTTGCTACCCCAGAGAAAAGGATCAATTCACTAATTCACAATAATACTGACTGAAATCACTTAATATGTCCCTGCTTCTAGAAAAATGCATGTTTATCTTAGGTGAAAAAATGTGACTATTCCAGACCACAATAACTTCAATGGTGGTGGTAAGGAGATGTTTTTTGACAAGTTCATGACACTAGCTGGCCTCCTGCTAGTCTTGTTAATTTTGCTTCTTTAGGAAATCTCTGATTTTTTGTTCTTCCCATATATTTCTCTTGATTTAAAGATTCTGCTGCCTATAAGAGATGATTGGAAGAAGCCAAAATTTTATCCTGCGGAGCAAAATGTAGAGAAAGTATTAGAAGTCAATTTCACCTTCTGAGGTGTCAAATTGGAGCAAGGTTTTGACACAAGATGCTTTTGACCACTTCTTTCTTGCCTATACAAGCTCAACACCATTCGGTTGGTTAAAGGAGCCCGATTTCTGATGAGTAGTTAGAGCCCCAAATTGAAATGTAATAAACCTAAATCAATATATGGGAAACAGGTACTATAACTCTAATTTTAGTATGTATAATAACTTTATTACCTTAAAGACATTTTTTATTGTTAATTACACATAAAAACGAGTTCAAATAGGATCCAGAACCTAGGGCGTGGAATCGATGTGGGCATACTTGGAGGTAATCTAACACTTGAGCTCATTACAAAAACCTTTGACCTAAGCTCCCTTATTGGACACCAGGATTTTACCCCACTACTCAGTTGTAGTTCACACTATAGTGTTCCAGAACGCTGTGGGTTTGGACTGAAAACCAGCTCTGTGACCTTAGACCTTGGATAAAACCATCATTACTCTTTGTAGATCTCACTGTTATCACTTGCATAGTCAACAGGTTGGCCTCAACCAGCTCACAAATGACCATCTGAAAACACCTCCGTCACTCTCTTGGTTAAGACCTTTTTGTTTTTGTTTTTGTTCTCTTTGTACTATTTAATTAATTTGGAAGAAATTTTTTTGCTTGTCTTTATAATAATGTTTCTCCTATTTAAATAAAGTAACACATGCTTACTTTTAGATAATGTAAAAATGCCAAATAAGCAAAAAAAGAAGATAAAAAAAATTCACCCATAATTCTACTAACTAGCAAAATGTGACAGAATATAGCTTCTAACCAATTGTAACTTGATTGCTCATTTAATATGTTAGCACTTTCCGTCCCTGTACTTAACCATAGGCATGCAGACACAGCAGAATTTACTTCAGCAAGTCTCTTTTGTTTGACCTCTATGCTGATAATCATTTTTGATTCTTAATGTTTTAGTGAACATCCATGTGTACAGATATGAGTGTGTAATGCTAACTAGCTTCTTAGGATGAATTCTCAGAATTGAGAGTCTCTGAATCAGGAGATATATTTTAAAAATGTGTTTTTTAGGGGCGCCTGGGTGGCTCAGTTGGTTGGGCGACTGCCTTCGGCTCAGGTCATGATCCTTGAGTTCCGGGATCGAGTCCCACATCGGGCTCCCAGCTCCATGGGGAGTCTGCTTCTTCCTCTGACCTTCTCTCCTCTCATGCTCTCTCTCACTTTCTCTGTCTCTCAAGTGGATAAATAAAATCTTAAAAAAAATGTGTTTTTTAAACATAAAAGTTAATTCATTCTTGTTGAAAGCATGTAAAATAAAACTATATACCATAAAAAGTTATTTTTTTCCACTCCAGTTTTAGAGGTAACCACTGAAACTGGTTTGATATATATGCTTTCAGCAACTCATTTATTTGTTCATTAATTTAATAAAATGTATAGCATGGTCGCAATGTGCTATACTCTGTACTAACTATTTGGGATACAATATTGATCAAAGTAGACATAGAATATTCATGGATCTTAAGATTTTGGAAAGAGCGATCCTAAATTATTCACGGATATACATTTAGTTACAAACTGTAACAGGTGCGTAAAATATGTAGTAAATTCTTTGATGAGAGACTACAACAGGACTGTTCCTTTACATTCATAGGTGAAGGGGAGTAGAAGGTGTCAGGAAAAGTTTCTCTGAAGAAGGAACAGATAAGTTAAAATCTGAAGAGTAAATTAGTTTAATCAACTAAGAATGGGCAGGTGGTGGTGGATCTGGATGGAGAGAGAAACAAGAGGGGGTGTTCTAAGTTCACAGATGGCCCTATGTGAAGTCCTTGAAAGTGAAATTGAACTTGGTGACTGAGAGTCATTTGGCATGTTTGAGGCAGGCAAGTGGGGCCAGACTAGAGAGGTAGGCACAAACTAGGATATGGAGGGCCCTGGAGGCCATGTTGATATGTTGATATCCATTCTAAAACCAATGGGAAGCTATCAGAGGATTTCTCCACTAATCTAGTATATCTGCCTAGTTTAGCTGGTCCTATATCAGATATGGTCTGTTGGTATTCAGCCCCAGTCCCACTGTTCCTCTGTATTACTGGGGGCTGGATGCTGGAAAAGTTCCTTCCCCAGCTGGCTTTCTAGTGAGGTGTGATGGAAGGCGTTGGTAGGAGGTGAGAAGGCAGCAGGAAGGGTGACTCCCCAAGTAGCAGCACCAGGATTTCAGCACCAGTAGTGGAGGGGCAGTAGGAGCTACAATAGCCGTGCCTCCATGACACTGGAGGGTAGGGGGAGGGGCGGGCCACTTCCTGGTCTCTAGTTTACCTTCTAGTCTTCCTTTTGCTCTTCCGGAACTTCCAATGCTTTTATATGTAACCATTTGCATTAAATCCCTCTTTGCTTTAAATATTTAGAGTGGTTTCTGATTTCCTGTCTAGACGTTGATTGACTGAATGCTTTTGATTCAAATACTTCAGTTTCTTACTGACCACGGTAACTCATGCATCCCATAGACATTTGCAAATCCTCTTATGAATCAGTTGGCTTAGATTCTGGTTAACCCATGGCTACTTGGCTACAATTTTATTGCCAATATTTTAAAAGATTTTTATTTATTTATTTATTTATTTATTTATTTATTTATTTATTTATTTATTTATTTGACAGAGACACAGTGAAAGAGGGAACACAAGTAGGGGGAGTGGGAGAGGGAGAAGGTTTCCCACAGAGCAGGGAGCCCGATGCTGGGGCTCCATCCCAGGACCCTGGGATCATGACCTGAGCCAAAGGCAAACACTTAACAACTGACCATGCAAGCACCCCTTTTATTGCCAATCTTGGTAAAATTGTCAGTAAGAGTGATGACTGAAGCATTAAAAGTACGAGCACACATACACACATCCTAACAAAAATCTTTGTCAGGAATATTCTGGAACAATTATTCCTGTGAGAATTGCAGGTCTTTCGATTTCTGGAGCAGTCCTAATTTTGTACATGCTATCAGGTTATCCCTCTGTTGACCCTTAAAATTACCAAATCCTGTGTCCTTCCCTGAAAGTCTTGTTCCTTACATATTTGTTAGTTTTCATTTTCCTATCATCAAGTGGTATGAAGATGTGTTGTTTTTGATATCCATCATTCCTTCCCACTTATTCATGAGGAGCTTCTCGATTTAGTTATATGGGAACTGGCCTTTAGTGCCCTACCTTTAGAGGCATTTAATGGTGTTCTTGGTCAAGTAGGGTTTGAAGTAGGGCCAATTTCATGGTCTATCCCTAGAGTTTTAATCTGGACACAGAGTGAGAAGAAAGACTGAACATAGTGGTAGTTGATTCATCCTGCTGATGACAGCCTAAGAGAAGAGGTGTCCCATGGGCTCCTACTATTGCCTGTTCACTGGGTCTGGGTTATGTCCTAGGTCTGATTCCCCAGCTTCCTCTCTAATTGTTATGAACTCTCCCATTTCCCCCTGGTAATTTGCTTCTCAGCTTGAGTTAAATAGAATTAGATTCTTTCAGCTTAAAGAACCATGTGGATAGAGCAGGATTTTATTTTGTTTTATTTTTAATTATAGTAAAATATACTTAACATAAAAATTATTTTCTTAACCCTTTTAAAGGTTACAATTCAGCAGTGGCAAGAGCATTCACACTATTATGTAACCAATCTCAAGAACTCTTATCATCTTACAGAACTAAAACTCTGTATCAGTTAAACTACTCTCCATTCCTTCCTGCCCCCGGCCACTGGCAATCACCATTCTACTCTCTATTTATTTGACGATTCTAGGTGCTTCCTATGAGTGGAATCATACAGTATTTGTCTTTTTGTGACTAGCTTATTTTACCTAGCATCATATCCTCAAGGTTTATCCATGTTAGAGCATATGTCAGAATTCCTTCTTGTTTGAGACTGAAGAGTATTCCACTCAATGGATACAACACATTTTGTTTATTCATCCATCAATAGACATCTGGGCTGCTTGCACTCTTCAGTTCCTGTAAACGATGCTATCGTGAACATGAGTGTACAAATATCTCTTTGAGATCCTGCTTTGAACTCCTTTTGGGTATCTACCCAGAAGTGGGATTACTGAATCATAGGGTAGTTCTACTTCTAATTGAGGCCCTGCCATACTGTTGTCCAGAGAGCCCACACCAATTCACATTCTCACCAGCAGTGCACGAAGGTTCCAATTTCTCCACCTTCTCACCAGCCTTCGTTATTTTCTGGAGTCTTTTTTAATAGTAGCCATCCTACATCCTTTTTCTAAGTAAATGTTGCACCAAGGACAGTCTCTTATATTCAGAAATGGGTTCTGTGAAATATAATGGACAATTACATCCCAGACGAAATCTCGGCGGGGAAGAGCTGGCTGGCTCTCCAAACTTTTTTCTTTTCTTTTCTTTTTGGCTCTCCAAACCTCTTAACTTCACTTGCTTCTGCATTTGCTTTCTCTCATGATGAGTCTGCTAACCATTTTAGAAGGGGCTTAATTTATTCCATGTTAATAATTTCAAAATGTAGGTTTGGGGTAAATCTTATTTTTTTCCAAAAGGGGAGGGAGGAGACTCAAGCCACCTGCTATGAATTTGCAAACAAGATTACAAAGGCTCTTCTCTCATTAAGGAAGCATTTAGGATCATTCAAAAAAGCACTGGTGTTGCTGGTTCTGACTTGAGATAACCTGAATAGAAAAAGCTTGGAACCCAGTGCTTGGCACTCACCTTTCAAACTCTTTACAGCCAAGACTCCGACGCCTAAATGTCTCCCGGGCACATTTGCATCTCTGACAGCTTTACTCTCTATGGGCACATTTCTTTGATTTGGAACATTCCTTTTTGGATTTTTCGTTAGCTGTGCCTAAATCAGGAGGTCTGAGACTCTTGGCTAAGAGTGAGCTAAGGAGCCAGACTCCCCTGGAATGTCAGCCAGCCAATTCCCAGCTGGGTCACTTTGAGCGAGGTCCTTAAACTCTCCAAGCTCCGGTTTCCTCATCTGTGAAACAGGAGAAACGGTGCCTATTTCCGGCCCTACCATAATGACTATCTGAGGTCATGGACATGCCCCTTCCCAGCAGAACACTGACAGAGGAGGCAATTAAAAAACGGGTAACTCATTTATTCTGTACGGAAATAAGATGGGTTGATGGACATTATCTGAAAATAAAAATATGAAGGTGTCTACTCTTTGAAGATGCTTTCTTAACTGTCCTTATATTTTTTGAGAGCTCTCAACAATTACACTGAAAACATGTTTTCAAACGGCTGAGCTTTAGTTTTCAAAGACACGTACTTGTTCAAGAAATATCTCTTAACATTTGTTTCCTAGAAAACATCCACATCTACCTCTGTGGAGTCTAGATTGCTGTCACATCCTAAAATTTTTTCTCTTAGCATGCTGTCTGTGTTTGGGTGTCTGTAGATTCATGTATGTATACACACATGGGTAGATAGATGCAGATATCGTGTTTCCTGAATGACTACCATGAAAATTATAAAATGCTTTGCCTGGGCAGAACGCTTACCAAATCTTCCCAAAAACGTATTTTGATTTTTGGACAGCACGGAAACCCAACGCAGTAGGGGCAGAAGCAAGTATCATGACCCCGGTTTCATAGATGAGATTTTGAGAGGTATATGACTTGCCCGAGACCTCAAAGTCAGTGAAGCGGCAGAGACAGAACTCAAATCCAGGCCTTGGGTTTCCAAATCCAATAGTGTCTCCACCGTATCTCACCAGTCCCCATAGGGGCACGTGGCGAAGGACTGCTGGTGGAATGAATGGAAAAAACAGCAGAAATGTAAGGCTTGAAAGCTTTTTTTGGAATTCAGAGGGACTAAGTATTAGCAAGCCACTGAAATGTCATGCTCAAAACCTAACAAGAATTTAGTAGCATTGAGAGTATTCAAACTGCTGCAGAATTTATAGGTACATTCTTTAAAAGAAAGACAAAGGCAGGGCATGTTCCAGATCCCCACTTTTCCTATGTCCCCAATATTAGAGTTGTCTTCTCCTTCTTTATAGACCAGATTTATAGCTTACATAGATTTCCTGAATGCTTTTTCTTGTACACACTTTCTATTAAAAATAATCAATATTTATACCCTATATATTTAATTCCTACTACTGACCTTTAGAAAGAATGTGAGGAGATTCCCTTTGTATCTGGCAGTGTGGCTGAGAATGAGTAAATGAATGAAGAGATTAGTTTAGACCTATTTCTATGTGCTATACTTATTTATTCTTCAGGTCTTGTTAAAAACTCTTATAATCAGTCAACACTGAAATTCCCATATTCTAAAAACAATCGACATTGTATTTAAGGAGCAGACAGAATACATAATTGCTCCCCAACCAGAGAATTTATCATATGGAAATACCATTCCTCACATTTCACCTCTGTATGTACATGTATGAACACAAAGAATCAATTTTGTGCATGAAATTTAAAATTCCACTGCTTGCATTAGTGAATATCAGAAAGCTTAACTCTTCAACAAAATTGAAATAGTTGAAGAAATCATAGTATATCAAACTTGATGGAACATAGGGCGACTGCTAAATTATTCATCTGAAAAATTTGTAACAACATGCATTGACTCTTTTTTGTCACATTAAAGAAAGAAAACACAACATCATGTCTACACTCTGATTATAACGATAAAAAACGACATTTTGCATGTGGATAAAGACTTAGAAGGAATACAGAAAAGTTCAAGGGTTTGTTTTATGGGTTTTTTTGGGGAGGTCTTATGAACCAGTGAACAGTTATTGTAATTAAAAACAAAAATTGAAATCAGAACAACTTTTAGGATACACTATGTAAAGCTGAGTAGAAAAACAGGAGGTTGCTCTCTGTACTAACTAGCAAGGGTGCCGGGGATGTGGTGTTAAGACCCAGGACCTTGTGGCATCACACATGAGCCCTGCCTTTGAACCGCACAGAGAAAGTTCAGAAGAATGAGTCAGAGTCCCAATTTCCTGTGGGTCAAGGTCTATCCCTATGCCATCTCAAAATAATATACACATGTTTGACATTCCAGGTATCTAACACCAAAGTCCCAGACACCATATCTTTAAATCACTGGATCCTTGAAATTGTACAAGAAGGAAAAATATCACACTGTGGGAAAAATAACCAGTTTTGTAAGTCTTTATTTTTTAGTTGCTCCTCCCATAGTAATGCACTGAAAGGCATAACAGTTTATATTGTACAAAGCATTTGAAGAAAGTACCTCAACTTGCCGATTATTTCAAAATGAGATTACAAACAAACAAACAAAAAAAAAAGGAAAACAAATCTGGTTCTTCAATAAAGGGCAAAATAACTGAATACAGTCTGTTATTTACTTCTCTCTTTTAACATAAGGTCTGGAACACTTCATTTTACAAATAGGATTAACATGAACATAACATCGCACAAGCTTGCAGACGACCAGCATAAAATATGGGGTACAGTTTATAATCAGAAGAATCATGCTTTCATGAAAGAAATTATAATCGTTTATACAATTGAATCGATTTCAGTATTACAAAAACTAAGTTGCATCTATTCGTATTTAGCTCATTAAGAAGGAAAACAAAACAACAAAAAAGGAATGTTAAGAAAAGCCAAACACCATTTGGCACTCCCATACACAGGTCGAGTCACCTTGGTCCTTGCAATTCAGAAAGGGGCGTGCCTCAGACGTCAGAAAGTAGTGGCTGACTGGAACAGTGCTATGGTAATCAACAAAAAATAGTTTGCCAACAAATAAATACATGATACACGCAACACACACAAAAATTAAACATTAAAAAAAAAACAGTGACATGATTGTCTAAAATTAAGATGTTATTACAAGGATTTGGCAAACATTTTATTAGTGTAGTGGTACAGCGGGACTGGTGATGAACAGGTTACTTCACTGACTTAACCTCTTTGAGCGCTGGAACTTCCATAGTTTACAATATACACATACCCTTTTTCCCTAGTTTTACACAATGTACTTAAGAAGGCAAAAGTTAATGGGGAACGAGGACTCCCTGTTATCAGTTTCTATAATAATCGAGTGTGCATTTCATCCAACTACTTCCATCTTTAAAGGGTTAAATTACATAAAACTTTAACAAAGAAAAAAAAATCAAAGCTGTAATTAAAAGCAACTGTTCCCAATCATGGGGCAGGTGATCTTGTACAAAAGAGAATTCAGTTTCTACGGAGTGTTCATTCGTGTTAATGCCGCCATCCCCACAGCCCTCGCGCCCGCCCGCAGCCCAGGGCAGGGCGGACGAAGACGCCTCCTGCCCGCAAGTTGCTCCCTCTCACCGAATCACGTTAAGTTGCATTGACCTTCCAGAAGTCAGCAGCTGCCTTTGCTGTGCAAAACAAAATATCGAGAATAAATAGTTTCTTTTTTCTTTCTTTCTTTTCCTTTCTTTTTCTTTTTTTTTAAGCATTCAGTTTAAGGTCACCAGACTTTAAATGAGTGACCCTTCAGGTTTCTAAGGCATTCTGCTCAGCAGTCTTTTAAACAGTCCTAGATGAAAGAGCCGTGCTACTGTTGGACTTGGTCCCACTCTGGTTGACCTTGGTAATGTCATACATGGCTTATGGACTGGATGGCACTGGATTCTGCCGCGGCCCTTGCCATACTGTGCCACACGTTGGAAGAACTGTGGGATGTAGAATGGAGGGACTCCTTGTCGGACAATGACAACATCATAGCATATGCCTGGGGTAAAAAGGAGAGACTCGGTAAGTGGCGCTGGAAAACATCACTTTTAGTTTGAAGAATACCGTTGGTGCATGTTAGGGGGGGATGGGACTCCAAGTTAGGGGCGTCCCTCATGGGTGTGCTTGGAAAAGCATGGGGCCCCTTTTTGTCATTGTAATGACGTGGTGTTACTGCTGGCCTTCGGTGCCTGGGGCCACAAAAGTACATGTCTTACGGGACAAAAAAAAAAAAAAAAAGAATCGTCCAACCGAAATTGTCAACAGTGTCTCCACTGAGAAACACGAACCATCCCACTGCCCAAGCATCAACATGTCATCCGGCCACTGTTTGTGCACCTGTTCAAGTCACCAAAAATACTGTTGTGTGCTCACGATCGAAACTGCAACTCTGAAGGGGATATAGACCTGCCTGGACGGCACTGGGGTCTAGTGGAGGACACCGTCCCATCACCTCCTGCACTTCATAACCGAGAGTGCTAGCGCTGAAGGTGACATGACTTGCCCCGAGTCACTCAACTAGACAGTGGAGAGGCAGAAGCACAAGTGACTTCTGCCCAAGTTTTCATCCAGTGTCCTTTCTCTGGTTTCCCTCCGTGTTTGAAATATTCAAAGCTGACTACCCAAAGACCTTGCAAGCTCAGGTAGATCAAGTCGGCTCTACCTAAAAATAAAACACAACACAAGACTCAACAACGTTCTGACCAACTTGTACTCCAGCGTCTGCCAAGCAGAAGGTACATGGTGGTGCTCTGTGAAGAAGTGCTCTTTCTTCCCTATTATCATGTCAATTCTAAATAACTGTTCCAGAGAATCTCCCATTTGCTGCCAAGTAAAATAGTCATATGAAATGTTTGGTCTTGACTTGTGAGTGAACTTTTCACTGTTGATTTGCTATTGTTGGTCTCATCCACTGCTAAACTTGCCTGTCAAAAATGCTGCAGCAGTGGGATCATTAAAGTCCTGCCAAAGACATTCCACTGTCTGTAAACAAAGACCAAATGCCTCTGCTGTTAAGCAGAATTTCATCTCTGAGACTCATGCTGAGACATGTGGCCGATCTGTGGTTTCTTCCGTAATCATGGCATTCAGTTAGAAAATCTGCCCTTGTAGGCTGATTCTGATTTGCTGGGTCATTGCTCTCAATGTACACATTTGACTTTTATGTATGCAACTTGCCTTTTGGACCTCTACAAAATCCCAACGGAGATATAACAAAAATCTCTTAAGCATCTACTCTATGCCAGGCACTGTGCTAGGTCCTAGGGAATCAATGACAAGTAACATACAGTCCTTGTTCTTTGAAGAGTTTAAAATATGAGCGAGGTGGGAGCACTGAACTTTATTTTTATTAGGTACCCACTTTTAGAGATCAAGATAAAGAATATTCTGAAATGGCTTTAACAAAACCTATTTCAATTTTTTGGAAAAACACAAGGAGACCTAGAGAAAATTTTGGATTCCTGGCTTCTAACTGGCCTCTCTTCAACTAGCTGTGTGGCCTTGGGCAAGTTCCTCAACCTTTCAAGGTCACTTTTCTCCTACCAAATGAAGATCATAATAACAAAAACTTGCCTTGAAGGGCGGTGAAGGAATTACAAGTACAAACGAACGTGTAGAGTGCTGGATATAAAGACTACCTATTATCATGAAATTAATTTTTAGGATAGGAATTTTCAAAGAAGAGTCTATGCAGAATGCAGCCACTGTTGTGTTGTTCAACTATCTTGGATTCAATCACTATAAAAATCACAGAGTAAATAGATGAATGTTTGGAGTAAGTCATTTATCTCTATTCAAATTCTAGAAAATGGTAAATATAGAATACTTGCCTTTCGGTAATCAAACAAAATACACATTTTCATGCACAGAAATCAGCTCCTTGAACATCACTGACAGTGAATAACAACTGAACGAATGAATAAAAAGTCTTATGAAATAAAGTTAGTTTGCGAAAAAGCCTGACCATATTTAAACTGATATATATGGCATGATCAAGTAATATGAAAAAGACAAGAAAAACACTAGGATTTCTTGTGATAGTAATTGTTAGATCAGCTGGGCAGGGACTCTATGTCACAATGCTGGTACTGAAATAGATCACATCTATCATCTCTGGGCTCTCTGACCCTTCTGCTTTCAATCACTCTGGACAGCTCCAGGAATTTTTAGGTACTGTGTCTTATAAGCATTTTGATGGAATAATTACAAGAAATTTTAAAACAGAAAAGAAAGCCTGGATCCCCCAGTATCTCTCCAATCAGTTAGGAAGGAAGAATGGGATACCAAGGGTTTAAAAAAATACTATCTCTAATGGTTATGTCCAGGTAAAAATGAGATGTCTACTCTGGCTAATTTACTGTTTAGTGTTAGGAACTGAAAAGTTAATTTTTATCCCCATTGAATCATACAGCAGGGAGAGACCTCAGGTATGGCCTCCAATCACCCCACTTTACAATGAAGAATTGGCACCCACAGTCATGAAGTGATGTTCTTAAGTTCACGCAGTTAGCAGCTCCGGGACTGAGCAGCTGCCTTTCCTTCAATGCAAAAAGAACATTCCTTTTGCCTATTACCTCACATGGCACCTTCGATTTTTACTGAATTGACTTGAGAGTGAAGAATTTACATTATCCCACTAGCATGATGTTTTTCCCACCTTAGTGGAGATATGACCACATTTGCTGCTAAGTGCAAATGGTGAAGGCCAAAACATCTCAGCCAAATAGGAAAGCATTTCTAAACGCACAAGCCAATTCAGTCACATGGTTTGATATGTCAGGCCACCTCCGAAATGGGTTCATGATCAATTAGATCAAAGTGACCAACAAATACGTTAATAACAGGTATTTATCTTTTCTTCCTCTTCTTCTTTTTTTTTTTTTTTTTTTTTTTGGTGATTGGCCAGAATGAATTGAACAATATGGTTAAGTAAGGATGTCATCAGAAAATACTGACTTCCTTTACTTTGTGATGAAAGAACTGAGGCTCTCTTAATTGGCATTTACGGATCCTTAAATGGACTTTAAGGATTTCATACTACCCAATGAACGTGGGTAGTATTCATTCAGTTATTCAATTAAAAATTAATAGGTTTTATTGCTAGCTCTGCTCGTAAGATGCTATAGACTTTGGGCAACTCATTTCATCTCTGATCCTCAGTTTACTCCTAAATGCTATAATTAGATGACTTGCTAATTAACTACATTTAATAAGGGACCAAAATGGAGGGCAGGATTCACATTCCATAAGTCTGGAAATATACTTCGGTTGACAAGAATTACAGATGCAAAGCAATTAGAAAATCACTCTGAAGTCATACAGAAATAGGTGCAAACATTATGGACTATCCCTATAGAAGTAAGAGAATTGCAAAGTAAGGGAAAGGCTACCGGAGGACAGGGTTTGTCATGGAAGCATCTGTGCGGAAGCAGCCATGTTCATGGCTGTATTGGTGAGCCATCTTGGATTCGGTCATAGGGTCAAGGCAGGAACGTTTTGAGTCAAGCAACTGAACCTGTTCAGATTCTAGAGCATTGCCCAGAGAGACTATCTGCCTTGTGGCGCCTGAGGCACCATGTCGCCATGACGCTGTGCTGCAGGAGAACATGTACCTGTGATTTGGACTTTCTGTGTAACGGCTGTTTAAGTTCCTCCGGCACATGGGAAGCACTAAAAGAAGACAGCTCAGCTTCAGCATATTGATTATCTTCCAGTTTCCTCATTTTGAGGCTATCTGTGAAGTGCCTTATATGATCTAGAGCAGAAAGTCCAGTTTTATATTCTTCCTCTTTATACCTAAAATGAACCAATGGGAAAGCACAGAGGGTTTTTTCTTTCTTTCTCAGTTTGTTATCCAACCAAATCACTTTTCATCTGAATCCATACAGCTGTCAAACTTCGTATTATATTTGCAGTATCAAGAAGCATGCATTTATTACTGGGTTCTTTAAAGCGTCTACACATATTGTATTTTAAAAACATGTTTGTTTTAAGATTCTTCACAACTAAAGCAAGTGTAGATAAGAGGTAAAGTCAACGATGTGGAATCAGTAATGCAGTGGAGACACAATTTATAGGTTTATAATGTCCATTTAAAATAAAGCCAGTCATGATAAGACTCAGTGAGCATCCACTCTCCACATGAAAATAGAATATTCCTATAAATTTTACTATTTGGTTCGTTTTCTTCCCCATTTAAAAACCTACCTGTATAAGTTACATACATATCAAATTAAGTGATATTTATCTCACTAGTATTTGACTAATACCGTACCAGATTTTTGAATGAATTAGATAGTATTGCAATCTGTATTTTTCTTTGAGTTTTACAATTAGAGTCTAAATAAATGATCGAGGACTCATCTAATTTTCATTTATTCTTCTCATCTCAGGTTAATCGGGGTTCCACAAACACCAATGCATTTGTATTCTTGTGGATTATGATGGCTACCTTGTTTTCACCTATTCAAAACAAATCCACCAAATATGCCTTGCTAATTCAAATGTACTTTTTATGATTCACTACTCATCAACTGTCATGTCCTGGAACACTGCCCTAATGGAAAAACAGAGCAGAAGGAATTGCAAGCATGTATGTGTCTACTCTACTGATTTACTAATGTCACCCCAGGCGCTCACCTCACTGGGGATGTTTTGCAACTCATCTCCAGGGCGCTGGTGTCTTCATAGTCACCCTCTGGGTTTCCTTCATGTAAATTGCTTGTCCCTGGTTCTTTTCCCGTTTTTCCAGTAATATCGTTGTCGTCATCCTCCTCATCTAACAACACCTCATCTTCTACTTCTTCATCATCCAGTAAATCTGAATTTTGGCCGGTCACCAAAGCTTTCTCATCCTTAAAATGACTGCCGTTCATCCTTTCGAAAGCATAAAACAAGGAACAGGTCCCATTATTGGTTTCATTTGTGAACGTGCAGCTGGCTCTCTTCTCATGTCTTCCCAAGAGCAGTTAAGATTTTCAGCACTTCTACAGTAAATTTTCATTGTTTATGCTTTATGGCAACCACGGGAAAGTAATGTGACTTCACAAATGAGAAAATGAAGAGAACAATAATTGGGTGATTATTCAGAGGATAAATGGGGCTTCTGGCAGAGCTGGAAAAACAGTCTCGGGCTCCTATTCCTTATCCAACCTTTGCCTGATAAATGTTATTGTTATTTATGATAAAAAAAAAGCCTACAAATATTTTCTCTACATAATGTTACCTAATAACCATATAAGTGCCCACCATTTAAAACAACAGGTTTCTGGAAAATTCATATCCCTGAACAACACTGACAGAAACTTCAACACACACACACCTAGAGTAAATCTAGGAGTTCAAAGAAAATGTTAAGAGATCTGTCAGGGACCGTACGCTAGGTGACACTTGTGGTGTATGCCACTTAGACATCCTGCTCAAGCTTGGAAGTGATGGAGAGCTCACTTATTTGTACTGTTTTCAAATTATCCTCGATAGTCTGAATGTAAAAAAGTCCCCTGTTTTCCAGAAGAACATCGGGGCGGGCAGTTATCTAAAAATGCAATTGTGCGAATACCTTTTGAAGCTTACTTAGCATGCATGTCTCAGGTGATACAAAAGAAGAATATCACATTTTAAAAGTCCTTTGTAATTCCTTTGTTTGTGGTCACAAGGATTGTAGTATTAGTGATTCAAATGTTTAATTACAAAAAAAGGTTTAATTACAAAGAAGTCCCAATTCGATACATTTGAGAGCATTTATAAAAGTAGGACAAAATTCTTAGGCTTTAAAATAAACAGAAAGAATGAATAAATTGAAGGGCGCCTGGATGGCTCAGTTGGTTAAGCGCGACTCTTGGTTTCAGCTCAGGTCATGATCTCAGGGTTGTGAGATCGAGCTCCATGCAAGGTTCCACACTCAGCTCAGCTCTACTTGTCCCTCTCCTTCCCCTCGCTTGTGCTCTCTCTATCTAAAATAAATAAATAAAATCTTAAAAAATAAAAAGAACTGGGGTGCCTGGGTGGCTCAGTGGGTTAAGCCTCTGCCTCCGGCTCGGGTCATGATCTCAGGGTCCTGGGATTGAGCCCTGTGTCGGGCTCTCTGCTCAGTGAGGAGCCTGCTTCCCTCTCTCTCTCTACCTGCCTCTCTGCCTACTTGTGATCTATTTCTCTCTGTCAAATAAATAAATAAAATCTTAAAAAAAAGTTTAAAAAAAATAAAAAGAACATATAACTGAATTTAAGTTTCATTGTAATATTTAAAAGTCAAAATTAAGTTAGCTCCAGATTAATTACAAATACTTTGAACTACAGAGTATCTCCTCCTAACCTCCTCTTTTTAAATATATGTGACCAGGGAAGTTAAGGCACTTCCCCCAAGTTCAGAAAGCTTGTTGAAATTTAAGTTATTGCTACAGAAATGCATGCTATTCACATTTAGCGGAACTATTTTCCAGATTATGGGAGATCAGGTATCAGCAATGTGTCCCATCACTTTCCCATGTAAAAAAAAAAAAAATGAGTATAATTGAATATTTAGATTTCCCAGGGTAAATAAATAAACAGAACAAAACAATGTTGGTGTAATAGATGCACATAGTAAAAATCTTAAAAAGTCATATTATCATTGTTAACCTTTTTATACAGCCAATCTCTTAACCACTTTTATCAAAGAATGATGAAAACATGTTTTGCACAGACATAAATGACTAGTTTCCAGATACACTGCCAACTTGCTAGCTTGAATGGAATAAAACTGTTATTTTTTTAAAAAATGAAAGAAAAAGTAAAAGAGCAAAAGAATGCATGGATGAAAACCAAAAGTAACAAAGCCAACATGATTAAGAAAACCTATTTGTTAATTATGCTTTCAAATGTGGCGATTTATGGGGGATAAATTATTCATCAAAAGTAGCCCCGATAGGAGTTGGGGGGGGGGAATTAAATGACTCAATCTTCTTACTTCTGTGCTGTTTGGACATGTTGGAGCCAGATGTCGCAGCTATATGAGGGCTCACAAATCTCCAAGTAAGGGCTAGAAGATCTGAAAAGGCATCTCAGAACCCAAATGGTGGTTTTTGTTCAACACTTCTTTTGTATCATGTAAATGTCGTTATCAAAATGTAAGGCGGTGACTCTCTTACTCATTCATACTACTTTGTATTTCTGACCATATGCTCATCTCCCTCCCTCTGTCCTCTCTCTGTCTTTTACACATGTGCGCACAGACACACACACGAATGGTCAAACAGAGGGAAAGATACGTCCAATTGCACAAAGTCATAGCTCTTATAAGACATCTTAGAAGCTGAAAGGGTCATGTAATAGCAGATCTTCTCTCCGTTTCCCCTAAATAAGTTGAAGAACAGAAGTGGCCATATAATTTTATCTGGGGAAATAATGTTTATATGAAGTTTGGCTTAATGTAATAACTACCTAAAACAATTATTTGACTCTTAATAGCATCAAAAAATAGAGGACACTAACAATAACACTTGTGCGATGAAAAGTAACGGCGCTTTCATTAACTATTTCATTTGACATTAAAATTGACTATGCAGCATCCTAACTGAATAGGCCCTTGGATAGTTACGTTAAAAAAAATCTAGTTCTCAATATCAGATATTTTGTTATAACTTAGAGATAAGAAAAATTAAATCTAGTAGTTTTGGTAAAATAAGGTTTCATTAACATCATATAAAATACTAGGTAAATAATACATAGTAAATACTAGGTAAGTGTTAATTATTATTATTATTATTATCAGCAGCATTAAAAGTTTTTCTTTAGGAATTAAGCCATATACGCTTGATGCTGATAATGGCAAGAGGTGAGCAGGGCACCAGGTCACTAAAAACAAAGATGGTCACACTCGCTGAAACAAATATGCCAGAATTAAATGAATATCCACCTGAGAGCCTATAGGTAGTGACAGAATCATACCAGGAAGTCTCAACTGCTTTTTAGGTAAAATATATTTAAATGATATTCAATAGGTTTGTTACATACAGATATGTACACACACACACGTACATCTAGTTACATTATCTGTAATATACACATGATATGTAATAGTAGCCACTACTGAATCGACTGAATCCCTGTGGTGGCTTTCCTTTCTGCTTGGCAAGTTTTGATAAAATAGTGTAATTAGTTATCAAGAGCAGCAGAACTGAACAGTGGTAAAAGCATGGGCTCTGGAACCAGACGGCCCAGGTTGAATCCCATTTATTAATTACTTACGTGGCCTCTGGCACGTTATTTAACCTATGATATCTCCATTCCTTCACTAATAAAATTACATAGTAATAGTTGCTGCCTCATAGGGCTATTATGATAATCAAATTAATTCACACACAGAAAGCACTTAGAAGAGCATTTAGGATTTAATCTGCACTAAAGAAATGCCAGCCATCGCTGGTAGGAGTTACAGCAGTGTCACAAAAGTGAGCACGGCTAATCTATTTGGAACATACTGATTTCAGAAATCAGAGAGCTTAAAAAGGAAAAACTCAGCTTTACCTCTCCTCTGTGTTCCTGGGAGACTGGCCGCTGTGGTTGCTATTCCCAATGAAATTGCGGATTTCTGTGAAGTAAGCATCTTCTTTGTCATCGAGAATGGCGCCTGTACTTTCCAGTTCGGAATGAGGCGATGATGTTGCCGTACCTGAGGGGAGAGAGAGAGCCTTTTGAGGCAAAGGCTACTATTGATATGAAGCAACTTATTTTGAACCTCATTTCTTCTTCATTTGATCAATGTTTCCTAAAACATGCTCTTTTGAATATTAATAACGGTAATTTCAGGAGGCCAATGTCATCCCAAATTACCACGCGCATGCTGACGAAAGTACCTTGGGGAATATTCTGAGCCACTTAAGTCATGTGGTATAGTCTCCCAAAGATGTTTCTCCCACAGCTTCCTCCCATTCCCACTCTGACATGAGAAGATTTTTCACTCACAAAATGAGGAAAGGGGGTGAGGCAAATTATAAAGAAGCCTTCAATAGATTCCACCAGAAGAAACAGTATAACTCAGTCGTGGTTGCAGTCAATATGTGTTTATTGCTCCACCAAAGCACATTACCAAATAAAGACTGAAAACATGCCAAAAATTCTGTATTCTGATTTGGTGGGTGAGGCAGTGAGTAGACTAGTAGAGAAGCCTGCTTCTCCCTCTCCCACTTCCCTCGGCTTGTGTCCCTCTCTCGCTGTGTCTCTCTCTGTCAAATAAATAAACAAGGTCTTTAAAAATAAATACATAAAAATAATAAAATAAAATAAAATAATAAAATAAAATAAAATAAATTTCCTTAAGTAAAAATAGCTACTTTGTATAACTTCAAATTTTTTCTGTTTTTAAAATCTCTTTTCCTGAACCACTTGCTTGCTCCTTCCCCTGCCTCCAAGGCATTTTCTTGATTCTCTTGAAACAAATTAATGGCTGCCCAGTGTGGGTCCAAACACATACACCAGTTGGCAAATACTAATTAATGATTTATTATCTAACTCTTAGAAGCCAAAGGCAAGAAAAAGTACCATCTCTTCTGCTAACTATGTACTGGCAGGTCTGAGTTTAAAGAAGGCTAGTTTTTTTTGCCACTTTTAACTCAATTCTACATCAGAATTTGTGACCCAAACCACACACCACTATCGTTTGCTATGGGTTGCTCTGTTCATGTCAACAATCTTCTAGCACTAATCTCTGAAAAGTTACCCTGGGGATCTTCTCTGAACTGTAGGACCTCTGCAAACACAGCCATGGTTTCTAAGTTAATATTCAGAGCAAGACATTCTGGAGCTGCCACTTTGGAAATCCTGCCATGCCCGGAGGCTGCATTCTGTACCAATATGTGGAAAGACTGCTCCCTGAAATTTAGGGTATCCTGATTCATCAATCTATGAGATTGGGTCATGGTTCTCTTTGTTTGAGATTACCCATTACTGAGATGAATCCAAGAGAATAAGAAAACAATCGATGGGGCACCTGGGTGGCTCAGTGGGTTAAAGCCTCTGCCTTCGGCTCAGGTCATGATCTCAGGGTCCTCGGATCGAGCCCCGCATCAGGCTCTCTGCTCAGCGGGGAGCCTGCTTCCCCCTCTCTCTCTGCCTACTTGTGATCTCTCTCTCAATCCAATAAATAAATAAAATCTTTAATAAAAAAAAAAAAGAAAACAATTGAAATAAGGCCCTGTGTTGTATATTATTCACCAAACACATCATTCTATAATCTAAAGGGAAACATGCTGCAAATTTTAGGATCTGTTTCTGGGGTCAAGCCAGAAAAGGAAGAGAAAGCCAGAAAGGAGAGAAGAAAGATCACAATTATCTCTTTTCTTAAAAGTATAGTTGCCATAAAATATTATTCACGATTATCTTTTAAAATAAGCAAATTAAGCTGTCTTCTCCTCCTAACAACGGATTACCTACCAGACATGTTCCCATTCTCATGTTTCTTTAGGTGTCTGTCTAAGTTGGTTTGTTGACCGAAACACCTATCACATAAGTGACACTTGAAGGGCTTCTCCTTATTGTGGATGTTACGAACGTGTCTCTGCAAGTTGGAAGAGATGCTAAAGGATCTGTCACAGTATTTGCATCTGAAAAATAAGCACAGAGAAATTATTTGCAAGCAAATTAAAAGATATTTCTCAAGACTCATACACCAGATATCCAAAATTATCACCCATAAAACATTTTAGAGAAAAGGCAGAGGCAAGAAGACTATTTCCACAGCCAAAATTTCAATTCCAATAGACTTTGATTCCGTTAAAGGGTTTCATGATTTTACAAAAAACCATAATAAAATATTGACAATTTGATTGGTTCCAAATTTATTAGGGTCATCAGTTTTCACGTTTCAATAAACCTCACAAAATTAAGGACATTAAGAAACAGTGTGGTTTTACCTTCTACTTAGGACAATACCAATAAATCCTTTGTAAACAAACATGAGACAAATTCACATATTCTTCAAGTAAAGTAAAAGGATCATTCTTAAATTCAAAACTGCAGAGTCTGATTAAACAGTTTCTTGGTAAATTCACTTTTTCAATTGATAAGCCTAAAAGAACTTCTGTTATCTTCTCAAAAAGAGCACTAAAGAATCCAAACCTTTAAAAACTGAGGCAATGTGAACAGTTTATCTCAATACCAGACACTGATTTTCATAATCTGTAGTGATTACAAGCCCCCAGAGCCTTTATGCTAATAACCTTTGAACTATATTTTTAAAGGGTTTATTTATTTATTTGAGAGAGACGGTGTGGGTGTGCGTGAATGGAGAGGGGCAGAGGGAGAGGGAGAGAAGCAGACACCCCCCTGAGCGTGGAGTAGGCTGCACCACTCAGTCCCAGGATACTGGGATCATGACTTGAACAGAAACCAAGAATCAGATGCTGAACCAACTGAGCCACCCAGGCACCCCCACCTTTAAACTGTTAAACAAGAAAGTAAGAGTGTCACTAAATTCCACTTTAAGAATAAAATAAAGCCTTCATTCATCTCTGCTTTTCTTATTCCTCCCAATTTTCTATTTCTGTTCATACAGAGTTCATGGCATTTCTGAACCAGGTCGATTTTCCAGGAAAATACTTATTATTGGTTGGCTAATTGTTTCTGCCTCCCATGTGATTAAAAAAAAATTGTAAGTTATTTTGAAGCTCTCCTTTAATCATAAATAAAAGAGCTACTCCCCAGCTCTTACGGATAAAGAAGAAAAGTGGCAATTTATAGGGTATTCTTCTTTGGGATTTTAAAGTAAAGACTGCATTATTTGTTTGTATGGCTTTTTTTTTGTATGTGTGTTGCTTGGGGGAAAAAAATGAGCTTGCTCTAGATGACTTTGAAGTGAAAATTTTTAACCTAGCTGCCAGACAATCTTTAACTTATTCTTCCATATGTGAAGGGCCCTTCTCCCACTTCTGAATGTAGACTCAGTGGTTCGAGTGCTCTACATCAGAAATCACCCCATTCCACTCGAAGTGTTTGGGTTTCTACGGCTGTCTCTACGTGATGCCAGAAGTCTAGTTAGTTTAGTGGGGAAAATAAATCTGCTAAACTAGTTACTTTGGCATAGTATCAATAAATTGACTCAAGGACTGATTTAATTTTTCCCCCTTAAAAAACTGCCCTGGCATGATGAGGCTCCTCAACTTTCCTCGCTTACAATATTAATTTAAAAGTGGGTGAAACCCCACATTCACAGTAGTTGTATTATTTTAGCCTCTGCTTTTGAAAAAATATATATATGAGTCATGACCTTCTCTGTAATAACTCTGCTGACTCCCAAGGCCCACTACAATGAGAATAATGATACAATTAGTGCAATTTGTTGTACCAAGCAGAACTACCTAGAAAACACTGCTAGAGAAAACTTACTCCTATCAAACACTTTTCACTGAAAACATTTTCTATGTATATCATGAATTAGAGAGATTTTGTCTTTGACGTGCTTCCAGCTTTCTGCTCGTATGCAAAGGGGCTTTTCCAAATCTAATAATAGACATCATCTGCCCTAATATAGATAAAATCAGCCAATAAGAACATTCTACACAATAATCCTCTGTTATTTTTGTATCTTTCCTCTGCTAATGTCTTGGCCAAAAGTTTTGAGTGCTACTGAATTAAAAAAAATCATTGCATTCTGCTCCAATAAGTTAGTGTGTAGTTACAAGTCTAAGTTTCTAAAAATTCTTAAAATGAATACATACATCATGAGCAATACACTCATTAAGAATTTGGATGTAAACACAGGGGTCATGGGAGCCTTTGAGATCATGGTGTGAGATAAAAACTCTGACATGGGAGCTCCAAGTCTGGGTTTTAATTCTGGATCTTTTAATACCAGGCTTTACAGAAGGCAATTAACATCTGTGCATCTGAATTTCTTCACTTGTAAAACAGAGGAGCTAGACAAATAATTGTTTAAGATCTCTAGCTATGCCAAAATTCTGGCCAGTGTTTTTAAAAATAAACATACCATTTATGGGGTAGAATAAAACCACCGAATCCAAGTACAGAGCAAAATGAGCACAATATAGTTAAGACCAGATCCTTGTTCATAATAAAATGCAAGTGCTGAAATCTTTCTTTCATTGAAGCAAAATTCCTGGGATCTGAAATTTTTCTCAAAAAGGGAAATCACCTAAGAACTTCCATTTTTATATCTCTCTGAGACTTATTCTATAAAGTCCATTCTATTAAAGAAGTAGCACTTCTGACTAGTAATTTATAAAACATGTAGGAAAGCAAAGAATTTAAGAAAAACACTATTATTTTCTGAGCTTAGGCCCCTCCAGTTTTCTCTTAAAATTTCAATTCTCTTCAAATGAGCATTCATTGATCTGCCCACTTTTTTTTTTCTTATATGTAAGAAAGTCTTTGAAACCTGAAAAATAATTGGTTTTAATGGAAAAAGAGAGCATGAAGACAAAAATAATTTTATGCAATATGCACTGCATAAGAACTTCGAAGCAGAATGAAACTACGATGTGACTTAAGATAAATAACATTTATTCTTTAAAAAATACTATGACCACCTAGCACTATGTGCGAAGCATTTTACATAAGACAATGTAGATGATATTTTAAAACTGAAGAGGATCTTGATAATTTTCATTCTTTAGTAAACAATAATATTAAAGTCAGACACATGTCTCATGTGTCACGTGACTGATTTTGACATTTAACAGAATAAGCTAAGAGGTAGTTTAGACATTGTTGGTAGAATTGCCCCTCTTCCTATAATATATTCTATTTTATCTTTTCTCCTCCTAGTGCCTCACCATCTTCCACCTCTCCAGGTTTAAGGTTTATTCCTTAAACCTCCTAATGGGACCTGGGGACACAGACTTAGCTACCTCAGGGAAAGAAAGTTACACACCGTTTGTCAACTCCTCACAGAGATTTAAGGCTTGAGAAAGGGAGGCTGCAATGATCTGATTACTGTCAATTAATATAGCACCAATCATTGAGAAGAGAGAGCATTAAAATAAATTTAAAAATGGGGGTACCTGAGTGGCTCAGTCGGTTAAGCGTTTAACTCTTGATTTCAGCTCAGGTCATGATCTCAGATTCGTGAGAATGAGCCCCGTGTCGGGCTCTGCCCTGGGCATGGAAGCTGCTTAAGATTTTCTCTCTCGCTCTCCCCTTCTGCCCCCCCCCCCACCGCACTCTCTCTCTCACTAAAACAGTAATAATGATATTTAAAATAGCTAACATTTCTTAAATGCTTATTCTACCCTAGATCTAGATCTAGATCCTCGGTCTAGATCCTGCTAGACCTTTTAAACAAAGATGTCCAAAACCTTGATTTAAATAATTAGAACTCTTCTACTTTTCATCCTAGCCATTAATCAATTCTTCTTTGACTCAAAATTGCAAGAACATACATTCAGACTTGTACAAAATAGTCTCCTTTAAAATTATGGCAATACATTCACTCCAATTACTATAATATTTACCAAGGTATTTAGTAAAAATCATTGTCAGACCTGTAAGGCTGTTCTCCTGTGTGGGTTCTCAAGTGCCGTGTTAAGTTCGCAGACCTTGGAAAAATCTTGCCACAGTATCTGTTATGAAAGATGTTTATAAGAGAAAGTCAGCACAATCGACTTTATTTCACTCAAGCCGTGGAGAAGCCAGATGCTGATTCCTGATTTAATTAATCTTGCATGGAACTCACATGTCTTTGGTATTTAAAATTTGCAACAAAGCCATTCTACAGATATAAATAACTCCACGAATAAAGGCTGCGTTATGAGATCTGTTTGAATTTGCTCATGCATAAGCAAGCACTTTATGAAAATAGACTTTAGTTTTGATGACCCCCATACGCCTCTTTTATTAACTCTGTATCTTTATAGTCGCAAAACTGAACCAGACAAGGGGATAAAAAAATGACAAGAGTCTGTGATTCTGGGTTGATGTAAACAGATTTCAAATGTTTCAACTCATTTTACATGTTAGCGCGGTGACAACTCGGTACATTGAGCCGTATCAGATCAGACAAGATTCGAAGACCTCATCCATCAAGGTATGTTCCTATAAAAGCTTTACTGAAAAGAAAGTGACACATTTTCCAAAGAGCAGATAAATTGATATGCCTGAGTCAGATGCCACAAATTTCTGAAGACAATTCAGAAATTATAAGCACAATTTATTGAAAAGGAAAAAAAACAGAAAAAAAAAACAAGCTTTACTGTAATACTGATGGGTAACAAGAAACTTATTAACTAGCTTTCTTCACTTATCGACCTCATTCGTCCTTTGTTAATGGCCTTATTCTTCAATGCCATGACAATTAATAAATGTATCCTCGAAGACAGTATTATACCTTCAGATGAAAATAATTAACTGTGAAAGAAAATTCATAAATATCAAAGTGAAACAAGTATTTGGACTGTTTCCAACCTCATTTATCACAACCAAATGGCCTGTGTTAAAATTCTCATTTAATAATAATTTTTAAAACCACTATTTTTATATCTCCCTAAATAAAGAGTACTTTGAAGTGCTGGAGATCTATCATGATCACGATTAATCACCCAATCAAGAATAATTTCCAAAACAAACAGCAGGGCCTTTTGCAATCAGAGGGGAGACCTGGGGAAAGCGGGCCGTCATGGGCCCTGCGGTCACCTGCAGGTGTAGCGTTCTTTCCCTTTCCGCAAGAGGTTCTCCGGCAGGGCATTGGGAGGCGCTCTGAAGTTGAACATGGAGGGAACTGACTGCAGAAGTTCACTGGCCTCCGGTTTCAGGGCACTGAAGCTCTCCAGCTTCTCTGCCATGTTTTCGATAGCTGACATCTGAAAGGCAAGAGCACAAGACCATGAAGACCAGTCTGACATCTGTTCTTCCATAATCATCTCTAGCAAACTAAGAAATCGTTAAGAAAAGGGAAGCATCACATCTGCTGACCACGGTGGACTAGAGAAAAAGGTTGCAGTGTCCCAACATCAGACAGACAATGAGAGGACTCGTTGACTTGGGAAATAACAAAGGTAGAACCAGGCTTATAGAATGCTGGGTGAACTTCTTCAAAAGACCTTGGTTAGGCCATTTTGTCATAATTTGATATCGACCCGAGCACTGAAATACATGAGCGATAACAAAGCTTTTTATTAAATTAAGAGACAACATTAGTATTACATTATGGACATCAGTAGTGAACCGGACACTACAGGGAAAGGTGCTGCATGCTTGCCTCAGTAAGAAAAACCAGAGGAAGCATGGCATCCCACGTAAAGAAGTCACAGCACGACACACATCGAGAGTTCCAAAGTTACAGCTTAAGACAAATGTGTGTAGTGTAGAAAGAAAAAAATTAAGGTGTAATAAGAGGTGTTTCGCCCAAGACCAGGCTAACTTAATATCTGGATATACTACAATTTTAAGTGGGATCATATACAAGGAATTTTGATGAAATATTAATGAGTTCTGAACAAAGACCGAGTTGAAATGACAGTTCATGATACATCATCATGACTTCCTGTAACAGAACTTGGCACGGGCGTTATAAGGGGAGTAGTCAGCCTAACCACACTCTTAGAGAAATCATCTTAAAAAACGATCCTGCCCAATTCTTCCCCTCAAACAACCTAATTTATTTTGCTTATAATCTTCACGTTTCTGTCCACCTGCACATACATCTGACAGTCACAATGGGAGGGTAGCATTTACTTTGAAAGCCAGCTTGATGCTTACTGTCCTCAGTGACAAGGGCTCTCCCCTTTCCTTCAACCCTCCCAAAATGTTAAGTTTCCTTAGTGCTCATATTTTATTTGGAAGCCGCTTACTACTGAATTTTTAAGTAGAAAAGCAAACTCTCAGGCCATCCTGTTAAATCAACTCACGCATTATTTATTTGGCTCTCGGGCACTATGCCACTGGAGAACTCAGAAAGCTGTTAAAAGGTGTTTGCACTCTCGATGCACTCCGTGAGTTTCTCAAAGAGCTGGGGCATTAGACCAGGAGACTCCACGCAAGGACAAGAACGGTAACAACTGCACATTCAAACAGCTGCTTAACCCAAGGGGATGATTCTTTCACTGATGGGATGGCAGGACCAAACTGAAGGCCTAATTTATGAGCTCAGGATAGAAAGAAAAGGCAACACTTCCCCCTCATAAGGAAAATTAACAAAATCTCTATTCCATGACGGCTGGACAGAATACCAGTGACTCCTTACGGCAGAGCAAAATCTTCACAGAACGGCCAGACGATGATTCTTTTCTTACAAAGGAAACAGTGTATGCTCGATCCTTCAAATGACTATTCATGTTGTAGTTAGCTCTCTCTTTTCCCTTTATCCTGGAGCCTGCCCTCTCATTTCATGCCCGGACTCCTAATGCTAGCTACAAATTGCAACGTACAGGGTACCACTGCCAATTTGCCAAATGTCTTTCATCAAACACGGTGCAAAAAAAAAATCTCAGAGGAAAGTCAAGATACATTTACTTGTCAGACGACAAATGTGAACGCATTGGGAGGCAGTAGGGGCTCTAAGCTCAGGGGTTTGATTCATAATCACTCAGCTGCTAAAACATTCTCCACAGATGCAAGTGGACAGCACATTTGTCACTATGAAAGATTTTGACACCTACTGATCACAGGGCAGAGATACGGAATGATGCTGCTGCGCAGAGAGGTTGGCAGAAACTCTGTCCCTGCAGAATACGGTCATTATCCCCCTCTAGCCGGGGCATTAGCATTTTCATCTTACTTTGGGTTTTATTTATTAAAAATCAATCCAGAAATATTTTATGATACTATTTTATTTGCATTTATTTCTCCTAATTGTTTCTTGCAGAAAATCATTTTGATATTCCACCCTCCGTGGAATAAATTGTCAGAGTGAAAAATGACCTCTGGCCTTCAAGCTGATTAGCAGAAACAAGCAAGGGTCAGGGTCACAATCGCGTATATTTATTGGGAAGAATAGTAAGTGCATGGGTGATGATTATGAATGTTTTATTTATGTACATTTAATATTTGAGTAAAGTTTCATTATCTAGTGGTTTTAAATCATTTGAGTGTCCGCCCTGCTGACACACTCAGATTCCTGCGGCGATATATCTTATAGAAACACTTTGCCTTTTATATGGAAAATAGCTTACTCATGACAATTATTCTCGGCTTTCATCTCTAGCACATATAAACTACAAGTCCTTCAAGTTATTTAAGAGCAAGTGGCTGTTGAGAAATGTGTCTTGCTTTAGTAGTGGCTAATACCTCCTTCTGAAGAAAGAGCGCTGTTGATTACACTACCTCAAACTATTTCGATTTGGGGAAACTATGAAGAAACAAGAAAATACACTATGGGCTTGATGACTAAACACTGACATTCTTAAAGATAACAGGGAAAAGAACGGGGGTGACCTGAATGCTTCTCTTAAAAGCACCACCCACCTTTGGTTTCTCGTGTCAAAGGGAAAGAGGATTAAGTAGGAGTGAGGAAAAGGGAGAGAAGGAAGATGGGAAGTGAGCCCACGGTAGTTATTAACACCACGCGTGCACACACGCACGCACACACACCACTCTGTCCAGCTAGCAACCACCAAACATAAAAGCCACCACTGAATCCTCCCTTTCATCTTCAGAAGATTTGCTCTCATAGCACTTGACCTCAGTTGAAAAGAATACATTTCCCCATTAGGACAGGTAGAAGTGACTTAGACATCTGCCAGTTGGGTAGGCTAGCAATTCTACGACTAACGTCGGTCTGCCTCCGTCTTGGATTAAGGTGTTGGATTAAGTTAAGCTTCATCTGGTGCATGGGTCCAAGCCCCAACTTTCTCACTCTGTGGGCTAACTCCTATGATGTGCTTCCTGAAATAACATGCCTTTTACAAGAGAAGTAGCAAGTTTTGACATTCATTTTGAAGTCTGGCTTGGTATTTTAAAAATCAACATGAACTGGGATCAATGGAACAGAATCGAGCTAATTGCATATTTCAATTATGAAAAATCCAATGAAGAGGGCAATGTGTACTACCATAAAAAATAAATTTGCTGAGAATGGGGAAAATAAAGGAGGAAAAATTAGATCATATATTTTAGAAATGCATTGCCCTGTGTCCTATTAATGTCATAGGCTAATCTCTGATCAGTAAATGACAGGTTTTTTTCTATGGAACAGTAATTTTTATTTATATATATAATAGTTGTTGATGGTATCTGCAGCCAGATGTCTGGAAGAGGAAGTCATTGCACCCCCTTTCCGTCCCCAAGAGGCTATTAACTTTATACTGACGCAAACTAATATTTAGACAGAATTCCCTAGATCCTACCAAAAAATGTAGCTATCTCTCTAGTCAAATAAAGTTAGTATTTTTAAAAACATTTCAGCAGGCAAGATATCATCAACTGGGTCCTAAGCACTTAGCTTAACATTTATTATCTGGCAGCCAATAATTGATGACATAAAGAAGTTTCTCATTAAAACCATTAAAGTGACAATCTGATTATATGAAATGATATGTCCAATGGCACCATGAATTATGTGACCTAATGTTTTACAAATTAGATTACACATGCCTTTATCATAAAACAACTGACTTTTCATAAATAACTTATGATGGGAAAGTTTGTAGATTTGGTGGTTTTCTATATTTGTTCACTTGATAATCTTGAGAAATCTCAAAATCATGGCCATTTGGGGGAGAAGTAAGTATTCATAGTTTATGGCTATCTCATTCCATGTATCATATTCAGCGGTCATGATTATGAAATCCCTTAGAATCTGTTTACCATTAAAATTATAAACTTTAATATTTTGGTAGTTCCCACTAATATCTATGTTTTATAATACAAATAGAAACCGTAGCTCTGAAAACCCTATGATTTAGGGAATGGAAGTGTTTCCAAAGCATCGCAACGTCAGTTTCTATACCATTGTATTATCAGGAAAGGGAAACTAACTTAAAATCTGAATTGGGTTTTATAAATTGGTACAACCACTGGGCATTTACGTAGGGGACAGTCCCTTATGGATGAAGCAGCCAACCACATAGGTACTGTCAACTAATACTCCACCTTAGAAAGGCTGAGGACCCTGAGGCACGATACTCAGGATGGACCTCTGCCAGAGAAGACAGAAGAGGAACACTAGAAATATAGACCAGCGCAATCAAAGCACAACCCCATCAGCTGTACAACTTTGTCTAAGAAAGTTGTAGTCTCTCTCTCTTCCCTCTCTCTTCTCTTATACTTTTGGAATAAATGAACTTAATCCTTAAATGTCTATCAAAATGAGAAAAATCACAATTCATCACATATTCCATGGAAGAAATAAAATGGAGGAATTTCTGGTAAAGAAAAATCTAATGTCAGATAGAGGAAAGAGGTTAAGTGCCGAAGTGCTCCGACTTAAAATAACTGATATATAATTATATGGTGACCAGAAAAACTAAACTATATTCCAAGATTTTAACTGTATCTCAGAATCAGAATAGTTTTGCGTAAAAAAGAGAATGAAGTAGAAGTACATATAATCAGAGGAAATTCTGTAATATATGTTACTTATATGTATTTCTATTGACTCAAGGTTTGAGAGTGAAAACTAAATAAGCAGTCTCCTTTGTATCTTGAACAAAAAAAATAAAGCTGTCCCCTAGTATCATTACCTGACAACTGACTGAATCTGGAAACAGGAACCGAAAGTTGAGAAAGTGAGACCCAAGGTTGAAAGATTCATTCACTAGTTAGATATGGATTTTTAAACATTTAGTCTTATTATTCCAAATAGCCAGAACCACGTTCTGCCCTGAGATATACGGATGTGAATTCCAATGTCAGCTTGTGTCTACATGTAAGTTCAGGTTTTAACCTTTTGAAGGCTTTATCAAAAGCATCTTTAACATGCTGATACAGGCTCCCCCAAATAATGGTTGTTTCCACTTAGTGACCCATTTCGAAGGCTCTTTTAACGACATACTCCCAAGTGCCGAGAAACAGTTCTATATCAAGGTATAATTACATGGAATGGGTCAAATTTATAAAATAAACTTCTTTCTGTAAACAATTTATAGCATACTAAAGGTCCAATTAAAATGGAAAAGTATTTTGCAGCTTGACGAAGCTGGAAAGCGCTCTGCTGAAGCCGTATCATTTAATGGAAAGCGGCTCAGAATTCTTTATGTCTGCACAGCATTTTATAATATAAGTTGTTTTCCTTTTAATGCTACATTATTTTAGTCAAAAATATAAGTAGGAAACTTACCCAAGTTCTCTGATCAGGCAGTTGGAACTGGGAGCAAAATTGAAACAAAAACAAAAAATTACTTCTGTATCAGTATCTGTATTGCAATCTATCCTTTGAGAAATTAACATTTATACGGACTTTGTAATTTTTGCTTATCATGTAACTGTACCTTGAGTAAAGGCTCTGGAAATGAAAATTAAATGTTTTCATAACACTGCTGGATTTCCTCTATTTACCTAAATTAAATTTTAGCATCAAGGTTATAAACCAGAATGTTCTTTTTTCCAAGAAAGCTAAACATTACCTACTACTAAATATTAAATAACAAAGTAGATACTTCCTTCTTATGTGTTTTTACACACTGCAAAACAAGAGTCTTAAACTGCAATAAATAAAACGTTAGCAATTTCCAGCAAAAAATCTAGGCTCTCGCATTTATATAGTGTTAATAACAAAGAAAATAAGATATTTACTCAAACGTGAATCACTGAGTAACAAAAAGGTAATGTACTTGGAAATGCACTGCCTGGCTTTTATTAGCTTGGGATTCAGACCATTAGTGGCCAAAACACATAAAGATATTAATTGAAAAGAACTACAAATAGTTACCTATGTCAACTTATTACAAGAATCACTGGGGAAAACTTCAGTGAGTTGGGAACTCTTTCAGGAAGCACAAATGCTGTATCCTTAAAATTATCATTTTGCTTGGTTAATAGGGATATTTCTTGTTTTTATAAATTATGCTAGCTTTAATAAGGAAGATATATAGTTTTTAAGGAGAAAAAATTTATTGCAGAGGAAATCTAACAATAAGAAACGCCTTGCTGAAAGCAAAATAGAAGATGAAGGACAAAAGACTTAAGTGATTTTCACATCAAAGTATGAATGGTAACTTGGAAAAAGTTAGTCTTTTTCTAGAAAGAAAAGTTCTTCGGGATATAGTAACAGGATAGTCAGACACTTTAAAAAAAAAAGAAAATAGAAACAAATGAATAAAGGACAGAAACAGCAGTAAAATAGAGTCTTTGTTGTAGATGCATACAAAACCAAACATCTGGAAATAAAATGTATTAACAACCAAAAACATATTTAGAGTATAGGAAACACAAACCAAGGAATAAGAGCCAGTTTTACAACAGCATAACTATCAAACGATTTCTCTGACAGTTCAAATGAGCCATCAGTGTAAATTTTTTACATTTTAAGGCAGAGTACCTAAAATGCAAAGTACCCAAAGAAATGGACATTTCAGAGACCACACATTCATACCATTCCCTCCATCTCACCTACTTGTGGCTGTCATTCCTTTTCAAAATTATTATCTGAACTAAGATCCCACAATTTTTAACCGTGTATCCAGGAAGAACCTCTACAGTACTTATTTCTACCTTCTATTAAACTAACTTATTTATAAAAGAAAAACAGAAATCTAAATAGTCCTCTAGTGGCCTGACACAGAAAGCATACTTCTTTAAAAATGGAACAAAGTAAGGAATTTAGACCCTGAGAAAGAAAAAAAAAGAGCAATTGTGTTCATATAAATTTCAATGTGTTCATATAAAATTAAAAGAGTCTATATTTTCTAGATATTTTTGACAAGATTTTTAATAATTTATTATTCCAAGAGGCAGTGAGATGGCCTGATAATTTTTCAATAAAATTCAATAAATATCTAAGTATCTATTGAGGTGTTCACCTTTCATTGTTTAGGAAATGTGTCCCAGCAAGGGACATGCTGAGTAGAATACAAAGACATAAAAAATTATAAAATCAGGCTTGCCCAGAGAATACCACTACCAAGAAATTATATTCCTATGTCTATGTTTTCCCTAAAGCATTAAGAATATGTGGTCTACTTCATTATGATGATGATACTATTATTCGAACCCTGAGAAATACATAGGGAAAGTATTATTCCCGTTTGGAAGCCAAAGATACAGAAGCCCCAGAGGGACAGTGTGGACTCCAGTGGACTTTAAATGGAAAATGGAGTAATGAAGGTCTTATCCAAGCACTTATTTAGCTACAAAATCATGGCAAGCCCTGGGAGCAGAGGCTAGGGCTTCCATTTTGGCCTCCTGCGGCACCCTTACTGCTGGCCAACGAGACAGTGCTGAGAACACAGTAAGCATCTCTCCCAGGGCTTCTAGATCTGTGTATAGTCTCGCCAAAGAAGCTGGGCTCAGGGGATGGCAGGAGAGTGTTTTACTGGCATTCCTTTACATTCAAAATGGAGTACTTCTGCATTCACTAATAATGAAAGCCTTTCCTCATTTAAGTCTTTCCGCTTGCCAGGCAGAATGTGTCCTACCACGTTATGTACGGGAACGTTAGCCTGCACAGCTAGTCAGGTAAGGCTGGGAGGGGTGTCCCCATCACGCCGACAGAGAAGGCTCAAGAGAGATGCACTGCACTGCTCAAAACCTAAGCATTTTTGCTCATAAGCAGGAAAGCCAGTCATCAAGCAGTCCTTTCTGGCCCCACATCCTGGCAGGTGGTCTATGTTTATGGGATAGTGGGTCTTGGGGCTAGGATGAAATTGACGGAGTACTAGAAAGAACAGCAGAATTCTGCTGAAACTTCAGGACACTCGAGGCAGATTTTCTGAAAGAGCAGCCTCTTGGGTCTGAAGGCCCAAGCTTCTCCCGGGCGACAGTTGTTATTTCACCTGTAGCCCGGGGATCCATAGCCCTTACATATGAAAATAGCCACAGTGGTCGTAAAAATAATAAAGTCTTTCTGTGGCAGTTGGTAAATAGCCTCTGCTGCAAGAACCCTGAATGGTCCCCCTACTGTCCTGGACGCATCTCCAAAGACCCTTTAGATAGCCCACCAGCCAGTAACTACAGTACTAACAGTTGGTGCAGCAAGGACTTCAAGGATCCTGCTCCAGGACACCAGGAGTCCAGTCCCATTGGTCAGGATTCCTGACACACAGGGTGTTGTGTATTTCGGTTATCACTCTTGGGTCCCATTCTAACAGCGGCAATAGGCAGCCCCTTCCACTGAGACCTGACCCTCAGGTCCTTCCTTCGGAAGGAAGCATCTGCTGCCACTGTGTCCGGGCAGGCATGTCCGTGGGGCTCTGCTCCCCGCATTGGACAGATGCCTCATCTTCTGTGACCCTTCACTCACTTTGGAACTATCAAGAGACAGTAGATTTTCTTCTATTATTTGATTAAAAATATGCCCATAGTCTAACACTTGCATGCACATGTGGAGTTATTGGGGGACAAAACTGCCCATCTTATGAACTAGTGAATTCACTTTGGCTAGCTAGAAATCTTTGAACATCAGAGAAAACAGGGACTTGCACCCAACTCCTTCATCTTACAGATAAGAAAGATAGACCGTGTCGACTGAGGATCCTTAATCTCAGTCTTTTCTCCCCTCTTTTATACCGTTTACCCATACCACTTAAGTCGGAAGTGATTAGTTGCTAGATTTTAAAGATACTTAGAATATGAGAACAATTTGAATACTTTAACTAAATGTATATGCTTATAATATCCCCATGAGCAGTTAGTTATAATTAGAAAGTAAGTTCTCAAGAACGATACACGTTTGGGGCACTCTCTGACACAAAATGCATGTTATGTTCAGCTTTATTAGCCCATGAGGCCTAAAAGGGCAATTTAAATCAACCTAAATGTAAACTATAAGTACCTGATAAACATTTACCTATTTTATAACGTGTTTCTTTTCCATAAAGTGATTATATAAATAATGTCATTCCTTAGCCTTCCTATATGAAATGAATACTAACCGGAACATTTCTAACTCCTTTAAGATTAAATCATATATTTTCTATACTTTGAAATAGAGAGAATTTTTGAGCAATGATAGATTTCTCCAGCCAACCAGAAGATGTACTTCCACTCTTGTACTCTGTTGTTCAGGACATTGGGGAAGTACTTGAAAAGTTGAAGAAGGGGTGGCGGGGGGTGGGGGGCAGGGAGAGTCATATCACCAGATAATTTAATTACCTCATAACATTCTTTAAGACAGCTTGCAAAAAATTCCACCAACTTTATTAGAAGAGCGTATTTTTTAGTTTGAATATATTGAAACAGAATAAATTAGTTCACTGATTTTAAGCATTTTCATAAAAATTCTGCTTACCGTCTATAAAGACCAGAGTTTATATCCCTTAAAAAAAATTAGAAATAAAAAACAAAATACCAGGTGAAAAAAACACACTTAAGATGTTTATATATCTGGGTGCCTGGGTGGCTCAGTTGGTTAAGCCACTGCCTTCGGCTCAGGTCATGATCCCGGAGACCCGGGATCGAGTCCCATATCGGACTCCCAGCTCCGTGGGGAGTCTGCTTCTCCCTCTGACCTTCTTCTCCCCTCTCATGCTTTCTCTCTCTCTCTCTCTCTCTCTCTCTAAAATAAAAATAAATAAAATCTTTATAAAAAAAAAGATGTTTATATATCTGGTCTTTCAACAGAATTCTCTACATTTTGATCACTCCATAAACCAGTTTTTAAAAATAACCAAATATGTAAGGACGGGGGGATGAACCAGTTAGATGGCACTGCTCTGCATTTTCCTTGCAATGAGAAACTATATATATTTTGATAAATGGACAGAGCTCCATTCAGCAAACGGCTCTGTGTATTGTGGTAAATTCTTGTGCAATTACAGAACTTCGCTGGAATGCCCACTGGTCTCTAGATAAATTCCTTCACCCTCTATGGTAACAACTTGTCAGGTAGACTCATTTCCTGTTTTTTATCTGAGCACCAAAGGAACTTGAAGGACCTTCATGAGTTTGGGACGAGTCACAGTATGATCTGTCTCTTACCAGCAGTAATTTTTAAACACAAAAGACAACTTCATTATTTATTTTCTTAACTGAACTTTGCTCACTCCAAAATACACTTTGGCTCAATAAGTAGCTTACAGCAGACAATAATTTAACACCCCAAAACACGTTGTTTTTACATAGATTAATTTCTTTTTCTTTAAAGAGTTGGGGTTTTAATTCTGCTAGAATTTCCTGTGTTCTTCCACAGTAGCGTCATAGGAAATCCTAATGTTCTCAAGATTTCTTTCATTTCATTGCACCTGCTTTTCAGGATCAACAAGTTAGTTTACAAGCTTGAAGTCTCAAATTCAAAATACTTACTTGTGGGTGAAATAAGAATCCTGGAGAAGGTCTCAAGTATTTCTCTTTTAAAGCTTCAAGTGGGTCAGTTAGTTTTCTTTTCTCTACTCTGAAAGGTTAAAATTAGTTTTTGAAGATGAATCAGTCTCATATATCAATTACCATATAATTACTGACATTTCAAACACCTAACAATAAAGCAAATGGTAGGTTTCTGGGAAGCACACTAATAAAAATATAAAGACATCTGTTCAGTTCTTGAAGAATACTCAGGGCACTTCTAGGCGCTCAAAGAAAGAAGGTCCTATTTATAATGGCAAAATCTTATTCAATGACTAGTAATAACAATAGTGAGGAAATATAAAAAATGAAGAGTCATGAAACCAGAGGCATTGGTCACACATTTGTACCTTTCCATTTCAGATGAAGACAAGAAGCCTGGATGATTTTGAAATCATGAGGACAGAGTCCATCTTGAAAATTAAAGTCATTTTCTACCACGAAACTGTTCCCCTAGATATTCATGATGTTTATCCCATCCTTGCCAATGACAGCAGGAGAGAGTCTAAATATACTGTGCACCCCGCCACCTACTCTCTGAGGTCGAGGTGCCTTCTTTCGGAGGGCAAAAGGGGGTGGAGGGAAAAGGAAGAGGAACTTTTTGAAGACAGAGACATATAAAAATTATCTACATATCTCTTCTGCCTTTAGAAATGTTTGTCATTCTATTTACCATTACGTATACAGGAAATGAGATCATGGATTAAATTAATTTTTCACCAACTGTTGGTAATTTTCTTTAAAGAACTGTTGAATAAGTATGCTTTTAAAATAAGAGTCAAAATTAATACAAACAGCTACCACTTCTTGAAATTTTGTAAATGCTATGTTTTACATACACTATTTCACTTATTGAAATAGATCCTCTTATACCCATTTTATGGATTGAAAAAAAGTTTGAGACATGAGAAAGCTGAGATTTCAACTCAAGTCTTAAACTAAAACCAGTGTGTAGATATTTCATGACTTTGGTAAAATTACAGACCTAGGCCCTTAATTCAGAGTGAAATGCCAGAGAGGAGACTGAGTTTCAATTAAGCAAGGGGAAGGTTAGGAGGTGAAGAAGAGTGTAACAGGCTTGTGGAGGGGCTGAAGGCCCGCTGCCAGTGGGAGGATCTAAGAAAGAACATCTGAGGAATTCTCTTCACAAAGGGCTGAGATGTATCACTGATTTGGAAACACAAGCTTCCCAGCAATGTGTGACATATAAATACAACCCACACACAAAATACGGAAGTGCTGTTTTCCCTTCTTTTCCCTTCTCTTATTGGGACTGCCACAGGAAGCAAGACATAATAATTGGGAAAAAAGTGCCCAAGATTGATAGTGATGGCTCAGAGGTATTTTTGTATTGTCCTTTTTAATCCCCTTGCAGTGAGGTTAGCCCTCCACCTACTGGCAGCATTTCTTGGTTATTGGGTTATAGACGACAGGAGGCAGAAAAGTTTTTAGTGAAAAAGGGTTTGCAGCTCTAGTTCCTACTAAGGAATAGGAATCAGTAAGTATTGAATGAAAGAATAGCACAAACTTGACTGTTTGGAAATGAGAATCAGGCAAAAATATGAAAATAGTGTCCTCTTAAACCAGTCCAACCCACAATGATCCACACCTTCCATTATTTCTTGACAATGTTCAAGACGTGAGTGAGAAAGTAAATGTGAGAATGCTTGGTAATATTTAAAATACATAATAAGCATAATTACTCTTACTCGTACTTTTAAAGAAAGCTGGTATTTAAAAACTAAATCATTCTGAATGTCAAGTGAGTGTTACAGAATACTGCCTAAGAGGCTTTTTATTAAGCATATATGTTTCCCCCAAAGAATTTTTGGATTCATCAAAGAAAACTGGATAATGAAGGTATAAACGGAGACACATTCTTTCAAAACCAACCATTCGCATTATATACAAGACATTTTTGTGACTGATATTTCATTTGCTCTGGGCTCCGGGGAGATTTATTTAGCAACAGAATATGAACCGTACTTACTAAGGATGTGTTGGTAGGTTAACAAAGAGAAAACCCATGCTGTTCTATGTCCCATTTCATTCCAAATACCCTGACCCAAATACCCCAAGTCCCCACACATATTTGCATTAATCCTTCAGGAGTCTCATTCTTCTGCCACTTGACAACTTGCTTTAAATACGGCTTTCCCATATTTTCCACTTAAAAAAAAATGTGTTTAAAAAGAAATTTATTGTCAAGGGAAAGAAGGCCGTGGGCCTCATCCCAAACCCCAAATTCGGAGACATCCAAAAATAAGTCCAAATCTAATGAGTTGACCGCCTGAGTAAAAAATGAATTCATGAGATCAAACAACTTTACTCTCTGCCTTATAATAATAACAAAATAATTTGTTACCAGCCACAGCTTTAAAATGTAAAAACTGCCCTCCATACACATGTCCACGTCGCACCGTCTCCTATCCTCCCTTACCTGTAAATAGGGTCCATAAAGAAAGGAGTGGGTCTAGCGTGCTGCAAGGAACCGTCCGATGCGGGTCTTGGTTCAATGTTGCTTCCTTTCTTTTCCCCAAACACGTGGTTTTTACGGGGCTCAGTCAGCTTTGTTCCACTGGCTCTACTCCTACTGCCCATACTTAGATCCAGGGGCTGGTCTTGGCTTGTGGCAGGTGTTGCTGGAGGCTTGGAGGGTCCTGGAGTCAAGGGCTTCTCGTCCTTTCGCTTAGTGGTGAGATCAAAGGGAGACTCAGAGCTTCCCTTCTGCAGTTTCTTTACTTCACTTGGTGATTGGGGTTCCATTTTCAAAGGTAACGATCGCAAGTCTCTATCAGGAAATGGGTACATTGATTGAGAGAATGCTGGAAAAAATGGGAGGGGAAACATGGAAGGGTAAGGTAAAGCTCCAACTTTTTTGTCTTGCAGCCCCACCAGTCCTGTTGAACCAAAGTATTTCTCAGCAATAGAAGCAATAGCCTTTATAGAATCATTCACAGCTCCTGACACCGCAGTTTGCTCCTCTAAAGATGGTGAGAAAATGGAATGATTGCTGTATTCTTTCTTATTATGTATTGAAGCCAGATTCTGAAGAGGGCTTACTTTGTCTTTGAACATTTTACCATTTTCTTTAAATTTCTCTTTATCACTTTCAATGTCACTTTCCAGATCAGAGCCCGAGGTTGTTTCCAGGTCACTGCCACTTGGCGTACTGACATCATCAAGGTCACTACTCTCTGACTGGTCACTGATTTTCTCAAGGGGCCTCTCTTCAGAGGACCTCTCGGGCTGGAGCTCCACTGGCTTATTGTCCCCTACAGGTGGGTGTTTAGATAGTGCCTTCAAAATATCCTGTGTAGCTGGCAGTATCTGAGGATGTGTCATGAGGGGACTTTGACTTTTGTTTGTCTGTTCAGTACTTGATAGTCCTTTAACAGGAGAACTAGCAGGTATCAAAGGAGGCCTGTGGTACAAGCCGGAAGGAAACAGACCAGGGAAGCTAAAAGAAAATCCAGGAGCTGTTGGAAAGGTAAGACCAGCGGGATGCCTATTGGCACCAAAATAGTCAGCAAGGCCCGGGTTGGCATGACTCATATTAACCATGGACGTTTTATCCATAGCGGGGGTTCCAGGAAGTGAAATGCCTTGGCCAAAAAATCCACCTGCCGCAAAATGGTTCTTGCCCTCACAAAACCTCCTGTGTTTATTTAAGGAAGACGTAGTGCTGAACATTTGTCCACAGTCTTTGCACTTGATTTGGGTTCTGCAATCAGCATGCATGCGCTTATGACGACAAAGGTTTGAAAACTGAGTATAGGATTTATGGCAGACCTCACCTGTGTGCAAACAACAAAAGAGAATCTCAGGCTTTATGGCAATTGCTGCTGAATTTAGCAAGTATCACAATTGGTTTACCCAGAATTTCAATTAGGAAGCCAGGAAAAGTTGTTGGAGGTACCAATCTGGGTGCTCCCAACACAGAAATCCCCATTTCACTAGATTCCAAAGCAAGGCATCCAACCTGACAAATGTCTTGAGGCAGCACAAATATTTCATATATAAATATATATAAATATTTCTGTCATCCCCACTGCATCATATTTTGCATCGTATTTGTGTACTTTAATATTTACAGAAAAGTCCAATTCCAGCATGCATTGACTTCCCACCCAATGACTACCCTAACAGAATCTTAAAAATCCAAAGTCTTAAGCACAAAACATACCAGGAACCCCTTTAAATTTTTAGACCACCTCGAGAATTCTAAGTCGTAGGCACTGAAACAAAATAAAACAGCCTTTCTCTCAACAGGCAACTTTACCTTTATTCACTCTCCCCTTGGGGAAAAAGCCTGTGACTGCTCTACCATTATTTAATTTGCATTATATCATACGCTCTCATCATTCACACATCAAAGCCACACAACAATGCACATTGTGTATTCTGAGACATTTTTAACAATCATTTTCATGATTTGAGAAAGACTGACATAATTTACAATGGCTCTATTTTAAGCCTGCAAAGGAAACTAAATTGAATGTGGCCCATCCTGCATTGCTGGTTCCCATGAACTATGATCACGTCCTCTGACTTCCCCTCACACCAGCGGTTGTGCTACCCTTCCTGCATTTATGAAACCCCCGTCCTTGGGAAATATGTCCACTTGTTGTCATATCTTCGCCGGTTATCTCAGGGCTTGACTTCTATGGGGTTTAGCCAACTATGGTAAGCAGGGGAGGGGGCTCCTAGTGCTCTAATCCAGAAAGAACACAGCAGGGTGCGGCTGGGAAAGAACCCGCCTCGTGGAGCATTTGCCAAAAAAGCAGCACATCTTCCTCCCCACATATGTGAGAACAGATCTAAGTGTATTTTGAGACCAAGCTTCGTCAACCTTTAAGAACTCCGTTGCTCGGTATGAATTCCCCTCACTTCGCAGTTCAGCAGGATTATCGTGTCCGTTTCCTAAGCATCACATTTTTAAACCTTACTTTAGCAGAGATGAATCCACTTTATGTGTGAGCTTACTGTAAACGATTCTGGGCACAGTTAATACATGCAGAAACATGATACACCTTGTCGGTAGTTACTGAAACAAATTTATATAAGAAATTAAATTTGAAGACAAAACGCAACACTTATTGCTTTCATGGAATGATCGCCTTTAAGTTCAGAATGGTGGAGCTCCTGAGTTAAAGCAATAATAATTGAAAAAAAAAAAAAACACTCGAAGGAGATTTTATAGATGTTCAGTCATGCAAAACTCACCCAGAAGTTGGATTATCCCATATACCACCAAACGGGAAGTACCAAGTAATTCCATAATATTTCTTTTACTACTAATAATTAAAATGCGCTGTGACATATATCAGGGTGCTTAGTAATAGTAAAGGAGCTTTCAACTGTGGGATGATTCATAACATGATAGAGGCCGCAACACGCATTTTAATGGGAAGAGAAGATGTGAGTGATTTCTTTTCAAATCATCCTACTGGAATATACTGACCAGAGGCTGCTTTAAAAGTATGTATTCTTTAACCATACACAATAAATATACATGCTATTTAAATTCTTTGATACACTAATTAAAACCATATGATACAGAGGGCAGAAACGTGAGGCTTTCACTGGTTACATTAATTCAGCTATGAGCAATAACAAGAAATAGTAAATAAAATGTCATTGGTATAATAAAAGTGCACTCATCGGGAAAGGAACACCTCTCCTCTGGGCATTAAAAGGCGTTGAGAAAATGTCTTGATGTGTCTTTAACCATGGTATAAACTTTTGAAAGGTTTGCAATTTTTTTGGCAAAGAAATGTCGCTCTCTAGACTTCTCTCTTAGAGCCGGATGGATTTAAGAAATCAAGACCTTCTCTATCTCGGAGTAACAGAAGGTGCATTTGACTTTCCTGGTTGCACCCCCTGTTACACAGATGAGCGACGTCTGCGTCAGGTCTTAAGAACGGAGAATCTGGGATGTTTCCCTAGGCAGGGGCTTTGTTTTTCTCACTTGAAGGTCTGGCCTGGCCCACCACAAACCACCAGGCCTCCAGGTGAATGGCTCAATTGATGTTGAAGTCTATACTCTACTGTAATTTTCTTAGTAATAAGGAATTAGCCAGCAGTTAACATTGCATTTTTCTACTTATTAAACAAATTAAGAGGTATTTTGAATATGTTCAGCCTATTAGAGCATGTGGTTTCTATTTGGGAAGGCTGGAGGTTTCTGTAAAGGCAGTGAGTAATTACCTTAGCACTGGTGACTTTGGGCTCAAGCTTGGCGGTACACTGTAATAAGAGACAGTTGCCATAAACACACCAGTGGGGGTAAATCGTGGTGTGTGGCCTTCTGGTGAGAAACAGATATCAACTCTAGGTGAACCTCCTCCACTCCCGATCTCCACACCAACTCTCCTCTTTTGTTCTGAAATTACATGGCTATTATTCATAATTACCCCATGGTTCTCTGTCAGATTTTATATTTGAAGAATGCCATCTGCTATTTAAATTTACCAATAATTACTGAAAATGCATTCGTGGCAAATAGTTACGCAAGCCGATTGGAAAGGGACACCCTATAGTGCTTTAAAATGAAACACTTGACTTCAACACAATTAAAATTCCAGATCCCAGAACTTTCGATGATAGGAATCTATATTTTCTGACTTTTGGTTTAAATAATAGAGAAAGCATTAAACGGATGATCATAATTCGTTTGGCCTATTTTTTTTCCCACCAAAACACAATAAATGTTTAAAGTCTGTTTCTGAGAAATCAGAAAGAAATGAGTTATTTATGCCCATAACACTTGCAAGTACATTTTTAAGGGCGTTACGACCTAGAGTCAGAAATGCCTTTATGAGACAAAGTCTAAAATTTCTATTGTATACTTTATTTCCCGTGACTTTCAACAGAGCTTCCCCAAGGGAGACTAGAGCACCCTTTTGTTTATCAGCTAGTCCTCTTCACTCCACCCAGAGAATAGAACATAGGAGAAAAACAAGACTTTAGCATAAGCTGGAAAGGGGGAAACAAAATAGAACAACACAGAACAAAAAAAACTCAAAAAAATAAAAAACCCCCTTGGTGCACAGAAGTACAAAAGAGGGCTGTGTCGAGATAAAAAGGAGGAGGGTTAGTCTCTGGCCTCTCCATGTCGGTACTAAAAAATATTTTTTGCCCATCAAGTCCTGTAGTAGTGTCTCAAACACCTACTACAGACTTTTACATATCTGTCAGAAAAAAAAAATGTGTTATAAGGGTTCCCGAGTCAGAGGTTTTGCCAACTATGGAGCGTGCTTCAATCAGTTCTATGCTCGTCTAGATCCAAAATCAGTCTTGACCTTTGTGGCATGACTCAGTGCATCACTGTGTTTGTATGCCCCACTGAGCAATGGATCAAAAGAAGTCCAGAGTCATTGCCCAGAGGGACCGAAAACCACTGATTTTCCTTATGAAACATTTCAGCACAATCCAAGGAACAGGAGTGGGTGGACAGAAGCAGCAGCAAACGAGCTCTGAGTTTTACTTTATGCAGAGCCTGTTACTAAAGTACAGGGATGTTCTAAGTAGGTGGTCGGATGGGATGTCCCCTGAATACACACTACCTGTAAATTTGCTTTAGTGCGGTGGTTTATAGAAGCAGCATGTCCGGCATCAAAGTGAGACTGTTCTGCTTTTCAACTAACTGAGAACTACCAGCCAGCAGCCTGTGATTGGTAACAAGTGTAGATTAAGGGGAATTTTATTCCCCCGACACACACACACACACACACACACACAGTCCTAAGCCTCCTTGCCAAGTAGGGTACCTCCAGCCCCTTCTGATCCAGAATAGGTTTTTATCACTTCACCTCGTTTAGTGGCGTCTGCCATTTTCAGCATGAGACAAATCTGGTTGTCTCTATTAAATCCTACAACCTGGGGAGGCTTCCCCTCCATTATTTAATGACTTCTCCTTTCTCTGCTCATTATTAATTTCATCTAAAAGAAAACACCCTGGGGGATTATAGACCAAAAAAACCCCAAAAAACAACAAACAAATAAACAAACAAACAAAAAAACCCTAGATCTGGGTGTTAAAGATTTTCTTGTAACAGAAAATAGCCCTACTGGACTGGACCATAAAGAGCTAATGCAGAGACCCTTCCACAGCTGCGTGACCACTCTCCTGATCACAGTGCCTTTCGGACGAGAGAAGGATGCAGGAAGGAGGGCTGGAGTGTGAAAAACTTACAGATAAAGGGCTTCACACTGCTGTGGATGTGCTTGTGTTGTTTGAGGCCCGACGAAGTGGCAAACGTTTTGCCACACTCCGGGCACGCGTGGGCCCGGGCACCAACATGCTGAGAGCGGATGTGCCGCTGAAGGTTGCTAGGGTCCGTGAAAACCTGCTAGGAAATGAGTACTGATTAATCAAGAAACTTAATTCAAGGACACAATAAAGAAGACCAGGAATGACTCAAGAAGGAATTTTGTTTATTTGTTTTGCTTTTGTTTATTTGTTTTCCCCAAAGACCAAAAGAAAGTCATATTTCCAAAGTATGAGCTCCTCTAGGATAGGGACTGTAAATTATTCAGCTCTGTATCCTTAGCATGAAATGTCCATTGGTATCAGTTGAACAAAATAATTAATGGCATGATTAGACCATGTTCAAGATCTTTTTTATCCCATTTGGAGTGAATAGAGTTGAACAACAAAATGCCAGCCACAACATGATTAAAACTGGTGTGGTATTTCCATCCTTTAAACCAAGACACACTGGGTACAAAATTGGGGGGGACTTTTACTAAAGTATTTCAAATCTATTCAAGGAGCTCCTCCAGGAGTTAAAGCTAACACTGTGTTTCACCAAGTTACCATGAAGCTAAAACCATTCCTTTAAATGTTGAGAAGGAAGGAAGGAAGGAAGGAAGGAAGGAAGGAAGGAAGGAAGGAAGGAAGGAAAGAAAGAAAGAAAGAAAGAAAGAAAGAAAGAAAGAAAGAAAGAAAGAGAAAGAAAGAGAGAGAGAGAAAGAAAAGTCACCTACACTTCTGGGAGCAAAACATCTCTGAAGATAATTTCCAGTGCCACAATTTCCACTGTCATGAAGAAAGATATTCAAGTGATATGAAAAGTATTTGGAAATAGAAATCTACTTTAATAACATCAGGACATCTTTTCCATGGTTAATCGAGAACCATGAAGATTAAATGATGTGAACTACTGTTCTCAAATTTCAGAGTCAAGGTCAAGGCGGAGTGCTTTCCTTGCACCCTTCAGCAGTGACCACTAAGGCACTACGCTTTTAATTAGAACCAAGTCATGATTTATGGTGGGGACTTGGGTGGAAAAATCTGCAAATGCAGGAGTCTCCTATTCTTTCTGAATAGGCATTCAGAAACTTTATGTGACTTCCTCACAAATTGCTATTAAAAGAAATCAGTAAATGTGCATTGGATAAAATTTTCATTCTCCATAAGGCTATAAAACAACCCCACACTGGCAAGCCAGTAGCGGAACCAGGAATTTACCAAGGATGTCTGACACCTAGTTCTGGAACTCACCATTAAGCCTCACTTCCTCCCTTACAAAAATAAAAGGATACCCACTAAGTGTTTTTATACACTGTACTAATGCCTTTTAGCATACAACACTCCGTCTACTTTTCTCAAGATATTTATAGTTTCCCCTCTCAAGGCTTGTTTTTATATATCATAGCAAGTGATGGATTAAGAGAGAGCAGGATGACAGAGAGAGGCCAAATAGTCTACAAATTCACTGTACCTTGGCACAGTTTTCACATTCATAGTGCTTTCCACTGTCATGTGACATCTGGTGGCGAATTAAATTGGACTTCCAGTTAAATGCCTTGGGACACTGATCGCACTTGTATTCCCTCTCTTCAGTATGTGACAACATGTGTTTCTCCAGGCTGTTAAGAGAACAATTGGTTTAATAAGACATGGTGACAAAGAACACATTCATAAACAGAATGTCATTTTATTAGTAATCCAACTGGCAATTAAAGAGAAAAGAAGGAAAAGTGGTTGAGGTGAGGAAGACGAAGAAGAAATAGGCCTGCAACAGACAAAAGAAAATGTATTTCTCCTAGACTGTGTCTCTCCCTAACACAGAGAAGTGCCCTGTCGTTAGAAAATAAATCGGATATGGCTATCAGGGGTTAGTTGCCAATTCAGGGGCACGGTAAACGACTAGTCATTTGTCCAGTTCTCGATTCACTATACCATTATAAGGGCAACACATATTGCTCATACACGCTTAATTCAAACACAAACACTCAAACAGAAGATCTTTAAAAATGCTTAAGAACATACAGGCGGGTATCCTATTTAAGGCCTATTACCTCTAGATTCAAAAAGGTATTTTTGTTTTTACCCATATCACCATATGGGAAAGTGAGCTGTATGCTAACTATTCAAAAAGCAACTTCCCAATATAACCCTGGGATGGTTGGATGGATGGTCAGGCAGATGAACCAATGAATGGATATGGATATACACAGATACAGAAGTGTATAAATATATATATATATATATATATATATATATATATACACATACATGTGTGTATATATACACATGTACATATATACATACATATATATAGTGTTTATGAATTAGGGAGGAAAGAGAAGTGTATAATATTATAAGCAGATGCACTATTAAAGGCACACAAAAGAAAAGCATAGTTAGAAGTTTCTCATAGCACAATTTCTCTGGTTTAAAGCTTAGAATATTTTTGCTTCTCAAACATTTCCCTCTCTTCTAAAACTTGTATGTGAAATCTGCATGACTGCAATGAAAAGCAAATAATACGGATAATGGGTTGCTGTGATACGCAGATGTTTCTAACGTGTTGGTTAATTAAGTACACATTGATAACACACTGGGATACTACCCCCAAATAAAGTAACCAGAGCTCCTTGGAGAAATAGCTTATTTCAAATTTGAAGCCCAAGATACACAACAAGATGGGCCCTGAACATCTTTACGGCAAAATGCAAGAAAGTTATAGATCATGTCAAAAGAATTAAGGTACCCACCTGAAAAGACATTCACTGACCAGACATTAGGAAATTTAAGCATCAACAAAAATAGTAATCTCATCCTTTAACAAACAGTGTTCAAAACCATACAAGCAAAAGCCTCACCAGTCACCTGTGGAAGATGCTGGGAAGCCAAATCCTTATTCTGAAAACCAGTATATAATGGGGAAAACTCACCCACATGTCCTGCCTTTCCTATATGAACTGTACTTCAGGGTGAGCAAATAAACAATGAGGGGAAGTCTCTCTGCATAGAATTAATACAGATAATAAATAATGAAAGAATGATAGAAGTAGAAAACATTAATTTTATAGCACATAAACAATTAAGACACCTAGGCCATTCATAAATAAATCCTCTGCCTCCTAAAGGAAATAAACCATAGTATCAGTGAGGTATTCTTCCTAAAACAATGAACCGAAATTTGATTGAGGCTTGGGACATTTTACAGGAAGTAGAGAAGATGGAGAAAGACGTTAACACCAAGGGGACATGATCAGTAGAATCCAGACTGGAGGAAATGCTACAGGAAAAAGCAGTTTCTTCTATAAATAAATTTTAATTAGGGAGGGAGGGAGACAGAGAAAGTTCCTCCTCTGACTGGAGGAACTTATAAATTAAAAGAGACATAAGAGATATGCCTACCAATTGCATTGGTGGTCCTGAGTATGATCTTATTTCAAACAAAAAACTCTAAAAGTAATGAGATAACTGGGGGAATTTGAACACTGATTTTATATTTGGTAATACTAAAGAATCATTATTTTTAAAGTGTGGTGTTGAAACTTGTGTTTTAAAGAGTCCTTTTTTTTCCTACAGATACATACTGAGCTATTTATGAATAAAATGACATAATGTCCAGGATTTGTTTCAATAATCTGAACGAGAGTAGCTGAGACAAGACTGGCCTTGTATGATAATTATTGAAACTGAGTCTATAGGGATTTATTACACCAACCTCTCTAGTTTTGTATATTTTGAAACTTTCAATAGTAAAAAGATATTTAAAAAAAACCTACTAAGCATGTAAGCACTCTTTCTTTCCCAAGTTTTATTTTTCTGTGAGATGAATACTCTAAAATTTGAGTAATCAAGTAAGATGCCCGTGTGCCTAGAATATATCCAGTAGTTGTGTAGACTGTGTGCGCGGCAGTGTGCATTAAAAAAAAAAGTGCCTGGGGCTCCTGGGTGGCTCAGTGGGTTAAAGCCTCTGCCTTCGGCTCAGGTCATGATCTCAGGGTCCTGGGATCGAGACCCGCATCGGACTCTCTGCTCAGCAGGGAGCCTGCTTCCCCCTCTCTCTCTGCCTGCCTCTCTGCCTACTTGTGATCTCTCTCCTCTCTGTCAGATAAATAAATAAAATCTTAAAAAAAAAAGTACCCTTTCTCCTACTTGATAAATTAGAAATATCTTCCCCATATTTTTTCTCTTCCTCAGCTTCCTCCCTACAACCCTACTCATATTGGCACATGAACTTACTTTTCTTGCCCCATGAGTCAGTCGACTTTGCAATGCTATTCTATTTGAACACAAATGGTGATATCTCTGTGAACAAAAGGTACCAGGAGAGTACAGGTCTGTGGAGTCACAAGAACAGCCCTATCTTTATCTATAATATGTAATCCTCTGTTTGTTACACAAGTTGAAATGTTATTAAGAGAGTTAAGAGAGAGATACCATCGACTGCAGTTAACATTGAACTGAGTCAGGGACATCTTCCAATCATTCCGCAGATTAATATTCTCCCTGTGATCCTCAGCCACCCAGGAAGGCATGCCACTTGATGACACACATTATATTCCTGTGCGTGTGTCAAATCATAAACTCTAAAACCAAGAGGTAGAGACTGGCCCGTACATGGAGTCTTATGTCTGTGCCCTAAACTCCAATAATAGAGTTTCAAGAGTATACTACATGGCCTACAGGGGGGAAAATAAATAGCAGTACAAAGGGAACTTTCCTTTGTTTCTTCTACTCTAGCATAAAATCTGTATTGTTCCATGGAATTATCAGCTGTCAGTTTATCAGGGATAGAAAGAATAAAAAAGCGAGTGGTTCATACAGAAGCAAATGTGCATTTCTTTCACAAACATAGAAGCCATCCAGTCAGTTTTTAGTGAGACTTCTCTACTTTCCACAGAACTTTTCCCTAATTTATAGAGTTTGTCTAGCTTTCTGGGTTCTTTTCAACTTTCGCATATTAACCTTTTTTTCCTCGCCATTTTTTTGTGGGGTAGCAGGGAAAGGGAGTATTTTTTTTCTCAATATTTCACAGAAAGATACAGAACAGAATAATTACCACGTCAAAAAAGGATTTCTCATTTGTTTAAAATACAAAGCAACAACATAGAATTCGAAAAAGTGGAAAATATTCAGGGAATGTAGGTTCTGCACATGGCTAAATTATTTAACCAAAAATACCACTTAGATGGTTGACATCAGGTTGCATAGTGACATGCTAGATCCATCTGGCTGAGCTACCAAAAATCAAGTTTTGAGGGTTCATCCAACACCGGATAATTAGGTTTCCTTATTGTTTTCCACTGAATGTTTGACTGAAGGAACCAAACTGACAGTTGGTTTTGGCATTAAGTAGAGTTGACTCAGGCTCAATCCTACAGCTAGTCAGAGTAAGAACCTCTCTCCACCTAAGTGTCACCATACACTTCTAGTGGGAAGTAGGAATTACATTTTAGTGTTTAGTCCACCAGCTTTTGTCCCATAATGCTGCCCATTAGCTCTGATAACAAAATTGAAGAAAATATACTTAATCTCTGGTATCATAGATACTGCTTTACATATAAATACTTTCCTTACCCACTGGTATTTATTACTTTCATTTCATTTTTTTAATTTGGTCACAATTACATTTATGAGACTTTATCTTGACTTTATTTATGACTTTATTTTTATTACAAATCTATGTTTTACCAAACATCTATAGCAGATTTATTCTCTGCATGGATTTATATTAGATAATAAAGATGAGTTTAAAGGGTACTAGGAAAGCCTTTTTATTCCCCTTTACTCTCTAAAAGCTAAATTAGGCCTGAATTTTCAAACCTAGAAATTCATTCTTTTGATTCAGTCTCCTCAAGGAATGGGTTATACTTGATGCTTTTTTAGTTACTTATGCACTAAAGTCAATGACTACTGTATGAAATCCTTTCTTATAAGAAGCCTAGCCAGAGAAGAGGATGCAGGGTAACAAAGAGAGAGAAAGAGAAGAGAAAAGAATGGAAGGCACTAAGGAAAGAAAGAAAGCAAAATGGCCAAGGGCAGTAAGTGGGGTATCCAAGATAAACCATGAGTAATTCACACTCCTGAGTAAAGCCAGTGGATACACTACCATTCCCACTTAAGTTCAACGTTATGCTCATTTGAAATTCTGATTCTAGGTTCCAAGGATCGTTTCTGGACTTAAAAGCAGAGAAATCAATGCAATTATTAAAACTGTTTGTGGGCCAAAGCAAAAACCACTAGGCAGAAACAAACAGAAAATCTATTATCTGGTTATATACATCCCTAATCTGAAAGACTGTTCTGTAGCAAATTATCAACATAGTTTTCCAAGGGTAGGTTCCAGAGTTGTTGTTTTCTCAAATAGTAATTTAAAAAACATTCTTGAATAAAGTTCAAAAGCCTACCAAAGTTAATATATTGCTGATATATGATTTTTGCTTTGTTAAAAATAAGGATTAAAGAAGAATTTCATTTAGGTCAAGTTTCTTTTTTCCCTTTTGGGAAACAGGAAATTTTCTTCATTGGGCATGATTTTCTTACTCTTTTATATATGTGTAGTTTAAATAAATAGTTGAAATGAAATCTACAGGTGACAGAGATCTATCAAAAGATCATGGATATTTCATGAAGTTTATACCAGAACCAATTTTTTTTTAAATCATCTAGATGTTTCTAGAGGCAGCTTTACTGTTTGGCATATGATGACTTTAATTGGCATCAGTGTTGTTCCAGCATTCTTGATTCTCCAAGTCATATTTTATGCTGCAACGTTAAGCTTTCAGTTGCCGATAACACTGCTTAAATAAACACAAACACATTATTTTCTGTCTAGCATCAAAATAACTAATTTCAACTCCACTGTGAACATTTTACAGATAAGAATTTCCAGTGAAAACTGATTTCTGAACATGGCACTAGCACACTTCGTCAGACGCATCACAGTTCCCAATTTCCCATCTGCAAACATTCTGAAAAGTCAGCCTACCGACTGCATAACAACACCACTTGACTGCAGAGTAAATAAACATGTTCCGTAGTGCAACAAGCCATCTCTAACCTTTGCAAATCGGGGAAGACCTGGTCACATTCCTTACACTCCTGGATTGCATGTATGTCTCGGAGATCGTTTTCACTTTCGAGTTTTTGTTGAAAGTCTTCTTCCACCATTGAAAATGCTGAGTGAGGGGTACTGCAGGGGAACTTCTGGTGATCTGCTAGTTCAGCCTTGGACTCAAAGAGCTGGTCACAGTCCTCACAGCGATATTGCCGTTGTTCTGTGAAAATAATTCAGATATTTTCAGGCCTGGGCCGATCAGGAAGTGGCAACCACAAACCAGGAGTTCTTATCAAATTATGGGAGACATACTAGGAACGATTTAGTTGTCATTTCCACCACTTCCATTTTAACCTGAATCAAAAACGATACCTGTAGAGAAGCCAGCACACAACCTAGCAGGATAACGTGCATCCTGTGGCTACAGCAGAGCCTCCTTACCAGATGATACGGGTTAAAACCTTCCAAGAGTTAATATTCACAGGACATTAGAAGTAGTAATGACCGCTGAGTATGCATCATCTATTTCCTCGACCCCGTTCATGGATTATGATATCATGAGAAATTAGATGTTGGATTTTGATCCCATTCTCAGATGACACTACTAAAGCTCAGAGAAGTTCAGTAAGCAGTCAGGGATTACAGAGCCAAGGGCTTGTGCCAGAATTTGAATCCATCTGTGTCTCATACCCTTCTCACTGTGCCATGTTACCTGGAGGGCACGCGGGACACCGAGTCCCTCTCTGAGTTATGGTTATAGCTGGTTAGTAGCAGTAAACGTGGGATGTTTCATTACATTCCTCATTACCACGTCATGGGACACAGGATGTTTTCAGTACCCTCTGAAGCTAATTTATGTTACCCTTGGGTCAGTGCTAATTGGCAGGACCCTGTTAAAGAGCAAACGTATCATGAATTTGCACTCTGAATCAGTAAGATAAATAAATGGTCATAGTGGGAACTAGGGAGAACAAGGTTATAAAGTGTCAGACAGTGATGGTATTGTTCCTATTCTTCCCCTCTGAATCACTTTTAGCCCACTCGTGAGGCCATACTATGCACACATCACACAGACACAATCACCGAGGTCTTGAAAACAGCTCACATCGTTGGTAAGACACCCAGGGCAACATGATACATAATCCCTGTTTTATAGACCTACAGCCAGGACCTATAGCCAGTGGTTCACTGACTGAATGTTTTTGTGGGAGTATTTTAGTCACCAACAAATGCTAGGCATTTTGCTAGGGAATGACTATATAAGAAACTCAAGGGGATACACACGTGAACAAATAGAGTATGATATATTTTATGACAGATGCATGCATAGGGCCTAAGGGAGCCCAGAGGAACGTGTCTAATCCATCTAATCTGAGGGAGAGGTTCAGAAAAAGCTTTGTAAGGAGCAAGCATCAGCCAGGTGAAGTGCGATAAGAGAGGACATTTCAGGCAGTGGAAACGGCGTGGACCAATGGTGAAGGAAAGGAAGCGCATGGCAGTGTTTGGAAAGGCAAAGCTATGGTAAAAAAGGGCAGGTCGACAGGGTGCATGTAGGGAAGCAATGGGAAGTGAAGTAAGAGAGGGTAACAGGTCACTAGGGGCTTTGGGAGCCTGTGCTAAGAAGGGAACAGAAAGCCCCTGAAAGTCAGAAAGCCCAGCTGTAGTGTGGGAAGTTAAGTAGAAGTCAAATGGGACACCATTGCTATAATCCACACACAATACTGGTTTCATTTAAACTAATCCAATAACAGGGGGGCCCAGGACAGTAAAGAAACCAGTATGTAGATTTAATGTGTGTGTCAACTTTGGACTGTAGAGGGTTAAGGAAAAGGGGGTATTCTAAAATAAATCACCTCAGCTCGAAAGTCAGGTCTCTCGATGACATTTTCCAGGAAATGGAAACATCTCCTTATAATCTGTCACACTATTCACATATTTCAGATCTACATTTAGGGTGTGCCTGGGTGGCTCAGTTGGTTAAGCATCCAAGTCTTGATTTTGGCTCAGGTCATGATCTCAGGGTCGTAATGAGATTGAGCCCCTTGCTGGGCATAGAACCTGCTTAGGATTCTCTCTCTCTCTCTCCCTCTGCCCTTGCCCCCCACTCCTGCTTGCTCTCGCTCTCACTCTCTCTCTCTTTAAAAAAAATCTACACTTAGGATCTCACCAGTAGTCTGAACATAAACAGAACCTCCAGGCCACAGAATGGCTGGAAAAGGCCTAGGTTTTAGAGACAGCAAGACCTTGGTTTGAAAGCTGACTCTACTTTCTAGTCATGGGCTCTTGACCAATTTATCTCGTTTTAGGTAGCCTCAGTTCTTCTATGTGTATAATGGAAATGATTCCTCTCCTACAGTTTTGATCTATGTATAGGACCAAATGAGATAACAAATGGAGAGGATATATCTGGTATATAGCAGGTGTGTGATGCATGTTTTATTTTCTCCTAAGCAATGTGGAATCCTAGGAGTATAAAACACAAATCACCACTTACACACGATAAACATTACATACAACATATATGGTGTATATATACAGATATGGATACGACACAACGAAAACAAAAAGCAACCGATGGGTTCAAGAGTATTGTAAAGGCAGGTTATTTATGAATGGGAGCCCTAAAAGAAGAACAGTCACTTCTATTTAGTTTTTTAGAATATTTATATTGCTAAACATTTATATTTAGAATTTAGAATATTTCAAATATTTATATATCTAGAACACTTAGAATATTTATATGTCTAGAACGTTTATATTTCTAAAATAATTATTTGTAAACCTTTTTAGACCTAACATTCACCAATGAAAGTTGCCTTGCACTAGAGAAAGCCCAGATTATGTTTCATATCATATAAGCCCCCTCAGCTGTCACACACCCCATCAGATCAGACTCCCTATTCAGGCTGAAACTCTACCAGGCTAGTTGAGAACACTGGGTTTCTAAGAAGAAAGTAATTTCCAAAAGGTTCTCAAAAATATAACTGCTATACTCTACAAAGAGGCAGAATGCAGCCCAGCCAAAGGAAAAAATGTTCAGGTAAAGAGCCAGCCAAGACTGGGAGCTTCCTTCGGAGGAGTCAGAAGCAGAGACTGAGGTTTTCCCGTTGGGAATGCCAGAGGGATGGGAGGTGGCTCAATCCCCACCTGTCAGCTAAGGTGGGGTGAGTAACCCTTCCCAGTGGTCCTTCCAACTACAAAACACTCTAAAGACACCACTGGATTATGCTGAACCAAATCCATGTTAGGATTAGGGGAGAGAAATAAGAAAGAGAAAGAAAAGAGTACTCCATTTTTATCCCAATGATACAAATCAAGATGGGTAGAATTTTTTCTTTATCAGTTCTATACACATATAACTAGTAATTATAATTGTTTTGATCCCCTCCTTCATTTGATTTAGAATAGTTCTCTGGCAAATGAAAATTTCTCTGGCTGTAAAATTTCCTCATGTGTACTTTTCTCCCAAACCCTAACCCCCCAACCCTCTCACATATGGTCATGCCGGCTAGGATTTTACCCCCATTCACACACTTTTCCCAGCAATAGAACATTAGATGGGAAGACACAGCCACCAGATTTATGAAAATCCAAACCGAGTCCCTGAAATGACTTTTGTTCAGTGAAAGGATTCTCCCCATAGGTCTAAGCCATTGACAAAAAAGTTAACCATATGATATCTCAGTCAAAATAGTCAAAATTCCTTTGGCCTCCACTTTAGGGAAGACGTCTGCTGACTTCACAGGAACGTTAGCCAGATGTCAAGCAAAGAAAAGAGCCAGTTGCAAGAGAAATAGTTTGTTAAACCTGACGTTGAAGAGCCAGGAAAACCGATACATGCCACGTGCAACGGGCTTATGGGGATGCTTGATCCCACGCAACCGAACGAGGGCCACGAGCACAGTGGCTTGAGCACTACTAACCGTGGATATCCGGCGCCATAGTTTCATGGGGGTAGTCTTCACTCTTCATGAACAGCAGGAGCTCCTCTCCTGGTGCAATGTCTGCGACTACTCTATAGAATATCTTCAGAAGACCAGAGATGGAGGGGGTGGGAAGAGAGAAAGAAGTGAATGTTAAGAAAGGGCAAGATATCCACTAATACCTGTACATTTTCTCAGACCTTAACAAACATGTTTCTTTTTATTTTTACCAAACGAAGTGTGACTTCCTGTTTTGTGTCCTGAAAATTAGCCTTCCGATGACAAAGGGAAAGCTGTGATTCTCATGCCAGTTTACAAATCTCTTCCAAATCCTACTTCACCAAATTGTTCCTACAAGGAACACAAGGCTTTCTGTGTCACATGTACCTTCTGTAATATTTGGTGAAGAACTTTCCCTTCTCTGAATTCCTCACTCTAGTGAACCCCCCAGGTATTCCCAGAGCTGAATGTGTCTGGTGTTATCCAGCAGGAGCCTTGCAAAGGGCGGCAAGGGCACAACGGCCTCCCTTCACATGTCCTCAAAAGCAGCCACCTTCTCAACAAGGTGTTTTTAAAGCAGTAGATTGGAAGGACAAGACACAAAGAGCTGAGCTGTAGCGAACGTAGTCAAAGGAGAATCTTTTGTTTTTAAAAAGCTTAATCCCCCTCTCACCAATCATTAGTACTCCCACATCCAGGACTTGCCCTCAGGCCCCAGCTCCTGACTCCCATTCTTTGAAAGCAGGCAGTATGCCTTTAATTGATTCATTCATCAGGGTGGTAGGGGGTGGTGCTTATTCCCCTGCTTTCTAGCAAAATTCTGAGGAGACAAAAAATTTAATAAATCTATCAATGACTACTTAAAAAGCTGTGGGGCAAATGTGGATCTGTAATTTCTGAGAGCTGCCTACCTTTGCCCTCACCAGCTCTGTGACCTTAGGCAAGTCATTGTCCAATTTACTTGTCCGGGTTTCAGGGTTATTTTAATGTATAAAAGCATTTTAAGTCACAATACATACAAATATCTAATTATTATGTTGAACACCTGAAACTAATATAATATTATATGTCAATCACATCTCAATAAAAAAGCATTTAATCATGAAAATATTTAAGGTGCTTATTCATTTGACTACAAAAAAATGTCTTTAGTTTTCAATCTTATTCTAAGATTATTAAGTAACAATTTTAAGACCAGGTAGGGGTTGTGGAAGAAAGAATGAGATTATACAGTTAACTGGTGAAAATGAGACCAGTAACATTCACACACACACACACACACACACACACACACACACACACAGTACCACCAGAGCAACAAAGAGAACAACAAAAGTAGGGATTCAATCCTGCTCAGCCTCAATCCAATGGGGAGAAAACTCACATAACATAAATCACTAAGAACTATGAGAATATATCCTTAGAGGGCATTTCTTTAACTGTTGGTTTCTTACAGGGTATATGACATTTCAAACTGAGAAAAAGTGAATATATTAATACCTTGTAAGATCAACAGAAATGTGCATAACTTTCATGGTATTTATCTATTTGTTTATCTTTTGCAAAGCAGAAGACATCAAATATAAGCATGTGCCTCTTTATTCCAGTAGGTGGCTCTAAAGCCCAATTGTTTATTTTTCTACAAAAACATCACAGCACCCAATTGTGCTAAATCTAAAAACTCACTCAATGAGGACTGTTTTCTGCCTAGTTTCTTTCCTGTCAAAATAAAATAATTTTCTTCATTCCACAGTAATTTAACCATGCGAAGTTGGTTTATAGAAAAATAATGCCAAACGCAATATGTTGCTAGAATATGTTATCATATAACCTAGGATTCTTTATATCTACCCACAGCTAGACTCCAGACTGTCTCAAGAAAATTATTCCTTGTTATGTGCTATTTCTACAAAAACCAGTGAGTGTGCAGTTTGTATCTTATTAACCCACACCTGCACATTTTCCCGTTTTTGGAAGTATACTGGAGACAAACGGTTCTGTTCAAAAAGTTACCAGGTTGAGAAAAATGATTGTGCATTCGCTTTTTTCCCCTAAATCTTCCAGTTAAATGCTTATAAGCACCCTGTTTCAATCTGGAGTTCTATTTCCCCTTAGAAAACAATGGACTTCTCTCAACAGTTTGAATCACCTCTTTTTTTGGCATCTCTCAAAGGTTTAACTTATTAGCTTCCTTTCCAACAACATGTTGACATTTGTATTGTGACATATTAGAACTTTTCGGTGGCTTCTCGGAAATAGTGAGGTTAAAGAGACAATACCCTGCAAGATTGTCACACAGGGCGATTGTCTCTGTTGGGGAATGCTGCTTAGACACACACGCCAGGTCATTTTAAGAAAGTATTATGATATCATAGTTTCTTTGTGGTCCACTATTAATGTCTCTTTTAATTCCATTTCGGATTGATTCCATCCAGTGTGAACAGTCCAAGAAACAAAAGAAAATGATAGGTATATTGTAAGTATAGAGTAGAGAGACAATTCTCTTTGCAAGGACATCGACTGCCACTGTAATTCCCATTAAGTGTCCAGATTGTCAAGGGAGGAATACTGAGTGCATAAAAAATAAAAGACACGGAAGAGTGTTAGTGTTGGCTTTATTTACTGGAGGTAAAAGGTGACATTCCAGGCCACGAAAGGCAAGGCAAAGCAGAGCGGGTTTTAACTTCAGGGTGTTCTTTTCGATTTTAAGTGAATTTTTATGGTGCTCATGAAACCGAGGTTTGAAAAGAACTGGCAAGCGCCAGACGTAATGAGGGCAGATTCTGGGCAGGCTTCCTCATAGAGCAGTAAGAATGTGCCTCGAAGTCCCATCTACCACACCCTCACAAATTTAGTGGGTTTTTTCGAGGTGCTGCTACCACTTGTGATTCTCTTTGTATCTCATCTCATAGGACCTTAGAGAGATTCGGTAACATTGTATTTTTCCACCTATCATTACAATGACCCAAAAATATAATTTGAATACTCGAATCCAGAGATGTCTACATATAAAGTTAATTTATGTTCTAGCAATAATCATGTAACAGCAGGCCTTGGAGAAGTGAGAGAAGAAGTTTAAACAAAAACATGATGACAATTTGTTGCCTCAAAACAACTATGTGGAAGAATGATGGAATGTAATCTTGGAGGTGTCACGCCTTTCAGAAAATCAGATATTACATCTCTGCTTTTATATTATAAAATAGGTCTTTCAGCAAATAAAAATGCAATAAATAACAGAAGTGATTTATGTAGCTTTTTCCCACAGGTTTGTGAATTAAGTATTCTTGGCCATGCTCATAAAAAATATAACCATAATGTCTTTAAACTCAGTGTATTCTCAAAATCTCGGCTCTATTGCAGTCCTATGAATTATGTGTCATCTGAGTTACGTACCAGAAGCAGAGATCATACCAATATAACCTCTCTGGTTTTTGAGTTGGAGAAAAATGGAAGGGAATCATTACTCTGTTGAATTCTATAAAAGAAAAGGTCTCTTCTCCCATCAGGGGGTTTTATGGAAAAAGTTATCTGGATCCAAAATAAAAATGTCCTGGATCTGGGATTTTTGTGATGAATTCAACTCAAGTATATAAAGAGGGACTCCAAAGTCTCGAAGACTTAGAAAAAATTCAAAATGATACAAAAAGGATTGTTGATTTATTATTTTGCTGTGTCTCTCTTGGAATGCTTTGTAAGAAGGAAAAAAACTCAATTCCTCATAATATAAGTTGAAAGATAAGAGGAACGGGGCCTTAGAGTATAAGAAAATAGGAATATATAAAAATACCGCTCTTTTAAAGGTCATGATAACCATTTTTAAAATGTGTTAACTCCTCTAGTTTTCTTTTTGGTAGCAAATAACAAATTCCAGAAATACAACATGTTATGACCATGACCTAACTGTGCATACATTTGACACTTTTGAAAATTAAGGTGGTTTTTTCATTTCATCATATAAAAAATTTAAATTTCCCAATATCTTCATGGACTCTTTATTCTTCCAGAAAGCTATTTTTCTATCTTTGTTAAGTATGGGTATTATATCTAGATCTCTGGATGCCTCAATTTATAATAATAAATATTTATAGTAAATGTTTTAATTAATGGATCATTTTTTATTTTTTTAATTTTCTAAATTTGCTAAAATAGCACAGTAGTGAAATTACTAAATATGTTCTTTTTCAAATTCTAACTCATTCAATTTTGAAACTAAAACTAGAAATTCCCTAAATTGTTCACTTTTACTAGTGATAAAATTCACAATTTAAGGCATAAATTTAATATTATATACATCTATATAGGAATTACTCAAAACATAATTATTAGACTTAATGTATTTTAATCAAACCTGGAAACCAGTTCCAAATGCCAAAAGAATATCCCTTCAGTTAACATTCACAAGGCTAAGCTAGGGATAAAAGGCAATGGTGACTGGATTTGATTTAACAAATTTTAGACTTCCAAAAGGTATATTTTCATCCAATGTTAAACATAAGCATGTATGTGCTTGGATATGTTATATACTTTTATAATGATCTATAAATGTGGCAAAGTATACACCTTGGGGAAATTTTAAATTTGCATAAAATATTAGCAATTTCATATTTTATGTATATAAATGAATGTTTAATGGCATATGCTTAATTCTAATTATATATCATATAAAGGATACATAATAATATATTATATACAGTACATCATATATAATATCTTATTTATAGCTGTATATTATATGTAGTTGGAATTAGAATTAATCATATTTTATTAAATATTCATGTTCCTTTTTTATTTAAGTCCAAGAGCACAAGCACTAAAAAGAGTATGGACGCTTACAAGCTTTCCGATAAGAAAGTTAATAGGCTATAAAGACTTCAGACGAATTCTGTTTTATACTGTCAAGGCCTGTGTTCAACCTAGTCCTCCATCAAATAGACAATGCTACTATTTGTATTTATAAATGGTAATAACGTGGGTTCTTGTTTATTATCCTATAAAATAGAAAAATCTAGAATCTGTCAGACCAGACTTACAGTCTAGTTTGCTATGCTTGGATCAATTTAAAGTATTGTGCTTGTACTATTGAGACAGAAGAGAAATTCAGTGCACAGGGGGGGGAAAATAAGAAAAAAAGAAAACACATCATTTACTTTTAAAAAGATGAACAAGGCCTCATTGTTATGAATCCCGTTTATTTTTCCTGGTCAAGCACTGAAGTTTTATTTATGCTTAATAGACTACATTTGGCATGTCTAAAAATGACAGAAGTGTGAATTATGAATGACCTTCAACCTATTCAGGAAGTTGTAATAATTGAAATAATAGAGAAATGTACTCCCTGCAGAATCTGTATGGAGAGACAACTTTCTCAAACTATTGCTGTCTTCTCCCTTTGAAGTTGACAGTTGAATTCTGCCTCTCCCAGCTCCCAACATTCAGCCTGCATGCCTCATTTTCTATAGCCTCACGCGATGTACCAGTCAGAAGACTAGGAACAGCTGAGTAGAACTTTAACATTTGGAAGCTAGGTGGGAGGGGAGGTAGGTGACAGTTTGCATATCTGAACAAAGTCAACATTAGATATGAACACATCTGTCAGCCCTGGTGCTGCAGAGAGGTAACATCAGGTCCACAAAGACAATGTGTGCATACGTGCTGGCTTTAGGAAACATGGTCTGGACCCCTGATCTCCCCACAGCAATGTGGGAAACCCCGGTGTTCAGGAGGACATGAGTAATGTCAAGTTTTTAGCCTCAACAAGAGGGACTCTATTATACATTCTCAGCCTAACTGGTAAGAGATACCGAGAAGCATCTTCAGGAGACAGAGAGATTGATGACAGAACAGAAAGTTATTTGTCCCACAGAATGGAGGCTTTATCATGGCCAAGTTCTGCCAAAGAAAAGCACGCTCAGTTTCCTAAATTTCTCCAAAGAGATGGTATACCATATTCGTCTTTCAGATGACAGTCTAAAGAATAGAAGATATTTTGAGAAATATGAGGTACTATCTACCTATATCCAAAAATATGTAACCATTTGTTATTTTCAAGACAAAGATATTCTTGGAGGAGAAGCTTTTCCCCCCATTTTTATCTCTTTATTAATAACATGAAAAGAAAGCCAGGTATAATTTATTGGATGACACAGAACAGAGAACTGATGGTTGGTTTTAGTTTATATATAACAGAGCAAATGATAATGATTCATCTACTCGTATATCTGGAGCCTACAGTGTACCCAGCCTGGAAGCCTTGGAAGTTTCAATTAAATGGCCTCTAAGGGTCACTCTCCAGTCCCCACAAGAAATACCTACCAGTCTTTAAATGGTCTTTAAGGAGGCCATTTCAGCTGATTCTGTGAAAACCGATCATTCTGAATGGTTTCAGAATGCCTGGGAAGAGTTCCATCATCACATGATGAGGAAACTATAAGATCATCTCTGGGTTTTTTACTAGGCTGGAGGCTTTTCTTGTGTCCTTGACCAACATGTTTTCCACCGTGATGGATCGTAATGCACTCTGATGACTATCTTTTTGGCACCCTTCCAGAAATAGCTGGAAGCTAGTATGGATATGATGCTTTGAGATCTTCTTGAATGACAGGTGTGACATACACGCAAACACTAAATACGTGAAATGTGCACAGAATACCTCAGATCATCCACTTTTTCAACCTCTGTGACCTGTGAATCTTCATAAAATTCCTAGTCTGCATAGTGTTATGGCTATCTTGTGTCCTGAGCGCCCTTACGTGAGGGAAACATTTTGGGAGAGGGGATGGGCAGGGCTGTTTGTTTGAGCATGTGAATATCAAATGGCAAACTATATCTGAGATGGTTTCATCTTCGGGTGAAGGAAGTAACTTATCAGCCAGACAACATCCCCCCAAAGTCAGCCTAGGCCCCGTTCACAAGGGCGGTCTCTGGGTATTGCCAGCTGGCCTTCATCTTAAAACAGCAAAGGATAACTTTGGTATAAAAGTGGAACTTGACTTAAAAGGAAAGCAAAGAAAATGCCCAAAGCCAATAATAATTTTAACATCAAAAGAGGTCATAGAAAATGTGGACAGAAATCCTTGTAAAGGAAGAGCAAATTAACAAATTACCTGACAGTTGACGCAAACATTTTTAAAAAGTGGAAAGAGGCGAACAAATTACATTTTGCTTTTTACATCGCTGGTCTTCCCGGCTTTTTACACAAATGGCATTAATTGAATAATTCAGGAAAACATTTTTTTTCTCCATAAAAAGCCAAAGAAAATAACTTGATAATTGAGCCCATAATAAGCTTGCAGTAATAATACTGCCCTAGTGTCCCATCCGTCTGATAGAACCATTGACGTGGACCTAAGGAGAGGGAAAGTGGGTGTGCCAATCCAGCCATGATCGTGCTGGAAGCAGTTAAAACTTTATAAGGTAAAGCACAAACGAGAACAATGCCTGTTCCAACTGAAAACACTGTAGAATCTTGCTGCCGTTCATTAGCCACAAGAAAGCTGGCAGAATCCCCTAAGTGGATTCTGACCTTGATTTCTCTGAGGGGCGCTCGTTCTTCTATATCTTATTTCTTCAAAATATACATCAGGCATTGGATAATCTCTTATTGACACATTTCTTTTTATTCAAAGTGAACAGCAGACTTCTCTTATTCTACTTACTAAATACCAGCTGTCAAGGGTCTGTTTAAAAATGAAAGGACTTATCACCTTGTGTAAATGACAAGATTAATAATGTCTTGGGTTTCTGAGAACTTTATTCCAGTTATAGACCATGCTTAGGGCAAGGCCAAGAGTTTGAATGAAACTGCGTTCCTTTCCAGGATGCAGAATACATACATACATATAAAATGTTACCCCAAAGCACACACCCAAATCATTCCAATTATCATGAGCGGAAAGGCAGATCTATAAAGTCAACTTGAATTGTGTCTTAGTGACCTGATTACAACCAATATGGATTCACCATGAAGTATTAGGGGGAAAAACTGTGTTCAAAGAGCTAGCTATTGCATAAGTACCCCAAATTTGCAAACATATCGTAGATGAGAACTGGCCTTGATTGAAATAGATAGGGGAGCTATGGGTCATCTTGCCTTTGATCAAGGTGAGGGTATAGAAATATGGAGGTATGAGGGGACTTATCAAAGCATGGAGGGAAAGCTAAGAGCAGGGTGAGGCCAAAGCTAAAGCAATGTGCTACATCTACCCAGTGGAATGGTTTGCACAGGTATCTACAAGACATCGAAGGAGAGGACATCGAAAATATCCAGAATAAAAAAGAAAGAAAAAAAGAAAACCTCAACAAATTGAGATGTGTGCCTACTTAACATTCAACACATGGGTGTTTCCAGATGTACATGAAACTCAAAATAATTAACTGTTTTCATGCTTCCCCTACATATTTGGTCCTCCTGAGGACCTATTCTGGAAATAGACCTATTCTGGAAAGAACTTTCATCATCCAACTCTCTGCTTTTGCTCTTGCCCTGCTCTCCCTCTCAATGCCAGCTCTTACTCCTGAAAGCAAATGGGGACAATTTCAGACTGCTGAAATGTAAAAATACTGAAGCACTGTCTGTCTCAATAAAAATTTCCAGCTAAATGCTATGCCACAGCAGTGTGGCTATGTAATATTGTACAGAAACTTTAAGGAATATGGGGAAAATAATTAGGACTTCCAGGATAAAGAAACTTGGATATTATTATAGAGCTTCTATTTTATGACTTGAAGGTGATTGGAGCTTAATTTACTAGTGTCTTTGGTGTGGCCACCTTCTACAAAGATAAATTACTATAGTTAAAACATTATTTTCTGGGGAGTGGCAAAGGATATCAGTCAGGAGCTGCAGCTACTTAGAAATTATGATTTAAGCGTTCACTCCAGTGTTTTCAGAATTCCTATCTCCAAAAACATCACTGCAATAATTTTGAAAACATGAAGAGACATCTAAAAACAATAAGCTTGGGTCTTTCTAGGAAGCATTAAGAAAGAAAACTGCCACTCTGGCCTGGGGGAGTAGGGGGAAGAACCTGAAATAAAATAACTCACAGAAATCTACTGGAAAATTTAAATTCAGGAAAATCCCCTCAAATAAAATGCTTGTACAGAGGTATTAGGAAAATGTTAATCGCAGGGCCTTTGTTTTTATGAGACAAACCAGATTACATCCTTTTTCAACTTTACTTGAAAATCAAAATCCATGCTGTTCCTAAGCACTTCTTCACCCCCAAACACATCAAATACGGGTTTTATCCAGTACACGTTTTGACAGTCTCACTATTACCAACCTGTATTATCATCTTAGCAAGAACATTTATTCTCTTTTATAGAACTCTTCCACAGCATTATAAAACTGATCCACATTGATTAAGCTTGATCTTTAACAACAGAATTTCTAAAAATATCCTCTTTGCAAAAATAAACCATAATTTATATACCCTTGTTTTGTTCTGGGTCATCTCCTCCCTTCTTTATTAGACATCATAATTATCGTTGTAACTAGACTACAGTTGAAAGATTCATCCGACATTCTTCCTTTCTGTAGCCCAGGGTAAACCTGTCTTGTTATTAAAATTCATTTTATAAACTTGAGCTCTAAGAGTCGGAGCAAAGAGAAACACTTTTTTATAATTTCTTGAGAGTGCTTCATCTGCTGTTGTGTTGTGCAGGTGAGTTGATGTTGTTTGTGTTTAATAATTACTTCTGGTCCAGGGTCTCTCTTTTTATGAACATTAAATAATACCTCACACAATGAGAATGTTCATTAGGTGATGAGTTGTGCTTATTCACCATTTGGCAGCTCTTGTTCCTCATGGAAAAGAGAGCAAAAAAATAGACCTAGAGGATCTCTTTAGTCAGCTCTTTTATCATTGTACCTAGTCCAACATTCATATTTCAAAGCTGTCTGAAATTGTGGTCTTAATTAACTTTTAGAACTACGCATACCAGCTTATGGACAAATATGTTTTTAAAATATGGATTCGTTATTTGGGTATCTGTTCTCTTGTGCCTTGTCAACTGGGCTAAGTATGATTGTGAGCATATATTGCCTATCCCACAAATCTGACTTTTACCTCTGACTTTCCTCTCCAGTTGTTTATGGGTGAACTTACTTGACCATGTAATGTCAATTTCACAATTATGTTATTTGATATGTACTCTGTTACCATCTTAGATTTCTGCCAGCAAAATACATAAATTTAAAATGAGTGCTTACAAAAATAATATGTATGTGTCTAATATTGGCTTTTTATGTTTTTCCTGATTAACTATTTTCCTTCATTCTTCAATTAAAATAAGTAAACATGCTGTTCATCATGGTGTGAAACCAGCATAATTTCTTTTGAAAAGCAATATATTTTACAATGTGTGCCTCAAAAGTAACTGTGTTAAAATTATAAATGCCTGCCCTAAAAACCAATCTAATTCATAGTTAATAATAGCAAAATAGTTTTGTTTTAATGTGATCAAGATTCCCAATGAAAAGAGTGTATTTATTATAAAATATGAGACACATAAATATTAAATGAAAAAATATATTGGCCACAAGTCCCATTCTTCCACCATCCTTTCACTGACTCTACAACAGTTTTATCTGTCCAAGGAGATAGCCCCTATTGTCAGTAAGTATGGATAGCAAATAATTAGGATAATTACATTATTTCTTCTTACAACTGCCTTTTGAGGTCTGTCAGGTCCTTTATTTTAGGAAATGTAACCTCAAAAATTCCTTCACTTACAATACCTATGTATGTCCCACATCTACAAATAGTGTATGCTCAAAAAGTGTTTGTTGTTGATGTGACAGTAACTCATATGATGGACTTGGGATATTTTCTGCTCCTAATCAATAACTAACTTAATAATCGTTTCCTTTGTCAACAATGCCTCTTGTCTTCTTACAGCAAAGGGAAAAAAATAATTGGTTTATTATTTTTGATATATGTTGAAGATTTTTAAATGATACCTGTTTAAACCTAATTTTACAATTTACTACCTCTTACACAGTTCATTCAGTAAAAATTATCTGGTAGCTGGTAAAATGCCAAAGAATAATCTCATAATGATGATTGAAACAGAGTCTTAGGCCATATGACGCTAACATTACTTAACAGCTTTCAATTGGAAACATCTAATTTAAACTTTTCTTTTCCTTGGTGGGGATTTTCACAGTAAATTTGCCAAACAACCATTTTAATATGGTCTTTGAAATGTATTTGATTTAGGTAACCATTGGGTTAAAAGAAATAAATGATGGATAACATAATTAAATTCTAACCCAACAGTGTTTTTAAAACAAAAATTAACAAGCTAAACCTTTTGTTGTTTCAGGTATTGTCATACTAAGTTATAAGATTCATAACCTAGCTTGATTGAGTGTAAAATATGCTCCATATTTTCTTGATCTTATTTCATAGTTATTATTATTAAAGTTAACCTCACTACATGGGCCTCCATAAAGTAATTTCCAGCAGTGATATTTTTAAACTTTTCACATATACCAAAAAAAGAGAGTATTTTGATTAATCTAAAAGTGTTTCTTCCTTTATAAACAGGCAAATCAACATAAAATGCAGTCAGATAAGATTGCATGTAGATCATATATATATACACACACACACACACATATATCTACCTACTATTTCAAGTAAAAACTATATAATATTTCAAGTGTATCACTTCCAATTTCTGCACAAATTCATAAAGTGTTATTGAGTAGCTCAATACTTTCCACGAATGTTTCCCTATTATGATGGTAAAGAAAAAAAGGTAAAGAACAACTAGCAATAAATAGTACTCTGTTTTTAGAACATTCAATCACACTCAGAAAACTAGAGCGTTTATGAAGTTACGAAGTGAATAAACTACCCAAAAAAGTAGCACTGAAAGAAAGCAGTACTGCAAATAACTTTATTCTGCATCTCACTTATATTTGTGCATTACCTTTCACCATATCAACAAACAGGCCACAAGGGTCTACTGCAGCTCACTGTTATTTTTATTCTTCAGGCTTCACTGATACTTTAGTGCTCTCAAAGAAAGACAAGAAAATCTTTACAACATACCTGATCATTTATCTGGCATGCAACGAGGTTGTGCTGATCATAACAGCCAGCGAATCTGATGTACTTGAGCCAGCTTCCTACATCTGGTTGACTAGCATCTATGCAGAACTTCACATTGCAAAACTCATCTAAGATCTGGAAGGAAGAAGATGAGAACAATCAATTTCCATATCAATTCATTCTTTAGAATGGTTAATTGCTTGAAAATATTTTATTCAAGTGTATAGTCCTCCTTTAAGTCCTTCAAAAAAAGTCAGGCAGTATGCATATTAATAAAGGAGGAATAACAATAAGTTATCTTAGAAGCGGCAATGTACTATTTTTTAAAAGAACAAAGCAATTGTACACTATTGCAAAAACGGATCAATTGATTTTAAAAAATGCTTGTTTCCTTGTTATGCATGAATGAGTGCCATTGACTTAATTTTACTCCACGTGATTTTTACAAAATATAATATTGAGCAGTACTTATTAACCTAATATTTCTAAACTAAATAGTCAATGTTTTAGGTTCAGATTGCCTTCCCATGTAAGTGTATACTTTCACATTTTCGCCCTTTAAATTAATTCAATTAAAAAACTTCAAATATTACTAAATTCCTTTTCGCTTGGCATTTCACTACCACGAAACAATTAAATCACACCCTTAATGGAGAAGATAATAAGACTTGTCTCATAATGTTTCTGACCAAACTTAAGAAAAATAAATGAAAATAAATGGTTGGTAAACACTCATGTAAAATATGGCAACCTAATGTTTTAGTTAACACATGTCAATGCATGTTTCAATTTTACATTTAGTAAGCAAAATAACAAAACTGGCTTGTGAACAAGTAAAAAATACGTAATAATATTGTAATAAATTGCCATCATTTCTATGGTTGTGTATTATTTTTCATGAGATTTTACATTTGGCCTATCCTGAATATTAATCATTACTTAGGACACCTTAAACAAAAATTGAAAGGGGAAACATCAATTTTTAAGGTTTTGTATACTTACACGAAGCTATTCTGATTCACTAACAGCAATAATGTTTTAAACATCAATATTAAAAATTGCAGAGTTGTTGACCTAATGGCAAGTAACTAGAAAGGCTGCTAATGTTAATGTCAATCAATTAATGCAAACTTGAGGACGTTTCCTATCACAGACTAAATAAGACAGTCCAGAACAAAAAAATAAATTAATTAAATAACTCCCACAGAACCCTGCTGTATCTACACCTATGTAAAAGTAAAAACTAAACTCTTGGATATATAGACCAAAAGTAATCTTGCAGAGAATTCAGGTAATCACCTAGTTGCAGATTCAACTCATTAACTCACCCACAAACTTCAAGAAGAAGCCCAGAGCTCTGAGGGCTCTTAGTCAAGAGGCATTATGAATAAGCCTTTGGCCATGAGGCAATTAAAGGGCAATAAGTAGTCCCACAATTTAAAAAAGAAAAATCAAAACAGAAGATAGGGATAATAATTGCTACACACACACACACACATCAAATCTTTTTTAAGACACCTCTTAACACTAACAACAGAAAGTCTACATTAAATACCCTCTGTAGTTGAGAAAGACAGATATTAACAATTTCTTATTTTTAAAATTACAAACTTTAAGTTGTTTTCTTCAACTCTCCGTGCTGAGTGACTCTAAAAGCAACTGGAGATGCTCCCCCACACCCCCACCCCCGCAGATGTCTATGGGGAGCATAAATAACAACAGAATACACATTTTAAAATAGTAAAAAGTTGGGATTTTTGTTTTGTTTGTTTTTTGGCTGTTTAGTTTCTGGTTGATCTTTTGTTATTTGTTTTCTTGACTAGCAGGAAAAAAAAGGCAGTTCTACTCACACACTAGAGAAATATTTAATGAAGGAAATAAGGTGAAGTCAGTGAAATGCAACACCAGTTCCATTTCATATTCGCAGAAAGACGTGGAAAACTTGTTAATTTCAAAGTCAAGCATCATCTATCCCCTTAGCTTTCGAGCATTCCCTTTTGCGGGGGCAGGGAGTTAAGTATTGCATATACTGCACATAAAAATTCTAGGTGTAATTTTATTCCGTGTTAACATTATTGCCATTGCCACTGTCAACAGCGAAATTAATTTAAAAACAGGTTCATTTCCAAAGAATGTCTTTTTACATATATGTTACATGATTATTCAAATATTTCACCAACATATTAACTTTCTTACTCTCAATGTTCTTGCCCCAAGACAAAAGCTGAACTTTCTCCAGAAACGTTTCCCCCCTGGGTGAATTATTCACTTTTGATTTGCTAGCAGAACTGAATTTGTCTCCCAAATGTCTTAATCGTCTCGGAAATCTCGAATAAAATAAAATAAGAACACATCTTCCGTCATTTCATCTAACACACTCCTGTGTTTTTAAAAGCTGTCAAGTTCCAAAGATAGTTAAAAAAAGAAAGAAAGAAAGAATTCCCTTTAGGTGGACTTAAGAGAAAGGCCCTTTCAAAAAACCAACAGCAAAAGGAAAGGAAAAAAAAAAATCCCCACAATCTAGCCAAAGGGTCCGAATGTGACTTTCTCGCGAAGCAGCACACGATGTTGGACAGCAAAGCTGTTACTTGGCAAGGTGGAACTCGGCCGAAAGCCGCTCCAAAGTCGCGTGGCCGGTGCCAGGAATTCAGATTTTGGCAACCCCACCTTCTGCGTCCCTGATACCGACGGACAGACACACGGAGGGAGGGGAAGTAGGAGAAGAGCGGGAGGAAAAAAGGCCGACAGCCGGCAGAGAGACCCACCGAAGGCCGGACGACCCACCCCGGAGACTCGTCCAGACAGCACCGTTCCACAGGAGGAACAAGGAAATCGCCAGTCCCAGCAACGTAGATAAGCAGCAGGGCTCCGCGAGACTGCGGGCAAGTAGGAAAAGAAGGCTGGGGGGCGGGGGGCGCCCCAGAGAAGGGGTGCCAAGGCAGGAAACTATCCGAAGTTACAAACTATGCACATCGCCAAGACTTTTTTTTTTAAAGTGAATTCTCTTACCTTAAGATTTCTATGGCCTCAACTCAGCAATAAAAGGCAATCACAGAAGAATTAAAACAAACAAAATAAAATTATCAGCAGCCCCCAGCTTTCCTGCACGAAAATCCTTTCAAACGATCCCGAACCACATTTCGGGATGTTAAAAAAAGAAAAAGAAAAAAAAAAAAGAAAAAAAAAAAGAAAAGAAAAGAAAGAAAAAGAAAAAAGAAAGCCTCGCGTCTCGATTTCCGAATAGGTCTCTGATAACTTTGTCCGTCTCTAGGATCTGCTCGCCAGGACCACGCGTTTCAGATTTATTGTCCGCCAACAGTGTATTTTTAAGACCAGAAATGAAGTCTCCTCTCGTCTGGGTGACCCGGGTTTGGTGTGTTTTGGCTTTTTTTTTCCCCCTTCCTAAATGAGCTCGGAGCTATTCCTTCTGGTTCACATCACCTCCCTCTTTTCTCACTTTCTCTTGCTCTTATCAGCCCGATGTGTAATGAAAGTTATCTGAAACCCACTAAAACTTCTTCCACTTCTCTCTCCCAGTTCCAAGGGGGGGAAACAGGCAGGAGGAGGAGAGTTTGGAAAGGTGGGGGGCCTGGGGAGGCGAGGGGAGCTCTATAGCCCCCTTTTAGATCCTCCGCAGCGCCTTCCCCAGTCCTAGACCCTCACGGGATCGTCCCCTTTCGCAACTCCAAGCGCAGCCGCCGGGTTTCTATTTCATGAACTGTCTCTTTAAAGAGGATCTGCTCGGCCATCCAGAAAGAACCCGGGGCGAGGGAGAAAGGGAGCTATCTCCCGCCGCCCAGAGTGATCGGAAGCCAGACGGGCTCCTCTTTCAGTAAATTTTTAAAGTGACAGCAGCCTCCTCTGGCGGGAGAGGTCACAAAAAGGTCGCCAAGACCCAAGTCCTATAGGGACAGACTGATTATGGATACACCATCCCCCTTAAACATGTAGATTTCTCCGGGTAAACAACCAATGGGGAGATCTCGCCAGGCAGGATTTCTTTCCCTAGGGAAATATCCTCTGTTCCGATGTCCTGAATGCACAAGTGTGTGTGTGTGTGTGTGTGTGTGTGTGTGTGTGTGTGTGTGTGTGTGTGGTGGAGATGCTGGAGATGGGGGATGGGAGTGATCGGGTGGAGAAGTGCTTTGGGGGGCGTGTGAGGGTGTGGGCACCAAGGCTGGGGGTGGGGCGCTGGAGGGGGCAAGAATGGGGTTTAGGGTACAGAGACACTGGCTCAAGCTAAACCTAGTACTTAGTTTAGAAATTCTCAGAAAACAGCAGCCTAACAGTGCAAGTTGACATGTCCATTTCCAGTTTTCAGCTAAGCATCTTTTCTAGTGATTATTATTGAAATTCATACTCTGTTCCCTCTATTATTATAGTTAGGTCAGCTGAAGAGCATGCTACTTTTCCAAATCATATTTTTCTTAAAGGAAGTCACTTAAAAATCTGAAACATTTTTTGCATATAACCTGCCCAAATAGCGTATTAAGGGCTTGGAGAGATTGACAATTATCTGGTGAGTTTTTGCCATATTGTGTGATAGAGTTAATTAAAACACCATGAATGTCTAAAAATGGAATTAAGCAGTTTGACAACTCAGGTTATTTTTAAACTTTTAACATTATAAATGCTGCTTTGGGGGATCAGTACTGTACAGTGATTAATAACTTTCTAATATATATGGTCAATTTTTATCAAAACAGTTCAGAAACAGCACTAGGAGAAAGAATATAGGGAATGCATGACAAAGTAAGAGTCTACGAATTTACCTATAGCCAATCTTGGAAAATTTAGTAAAACCCACCGGTTAAATGGAAATAAATGCTTTTTATCACAAAACTCCATTCATAAAAACAAATGAACAAATCCAACTTCTCAGCTCAACAATGGAAAGTGAAGCAAAGTAAGCAAGTGGAGGGACCCTCGCAGGGGGAGGGGTGGAGGGAAAGGCTATGGAAAGCGCGCTTATGTTAAACTTTATCAGCAAACGGGTACAACGCCAAGTCCCCTTTTTGTTTTCTCCAAGTGCAAACAGACATGTAAATCTAGGAGATGTATATTTCCCCAAAATGCTGATTTAAAAACAAAAATAGTAACAAAAGGGAGGGATGTGGGGGAGAGAAAATGACAAGAGGTGGTGACTAATTCGTTTCGGTGGCCTGTTATCTGTGACATTGAACTGTTATTTCAGATAATGGCCATTGTTTGAGGGAAAATCGCACAGCAGTGGTAGGTAGGACAGGAAAAATCCTTTGTAAATAACCTAAAACCCGGTCAGATATTCCCATAGAGTTCGGCGCTTGAGAACCTTTAAGAGCCCCCGGTTTGCTGCCATTGATTTCCTGCCCTTCCTCAACTTGCCCATTGTCAGAGTCCTTTTTTTTTTTTTTTTTTAATTTAGCCATAAATTGGACCGGCTCGAGCTATGAGCTGTTCTATTTTCTTCCTGTCAGGATGAGGGATTTGTTTTATGATGCATTGTGTATTAAATACAAGTAATCTGGGGAACCGATTGCTTCAGACAGTGCGGCCTGATCAGGGGGTCTGAGAGCTCAGCGCCCCAATCCCCCACCCCAGCCCCGCGGCCCCCGCCTCCTTGCCCTTTACAAAGCCGCTCTGAAAAGGAGGAAATGTCGGTGGATAAACAAAAGGTCGGATAGAATCAGTGGCAGGTCCTGGCTAAATTAGGATTTCGTGGAAAGGGCCTCCGAGTTTTTTCCCCTTATATTGGGTTTGGGTGGGGGAGGCGGGGCGACTTTCAAGGTCCGGGTACTTGCAGATGCAGTAGGAGGCCGGTAGATGGCGATGCGTCCCGAATTAAAGCGCTGCGGCTGCGGCTTCGGCTTCAACCGCCCAGGTGAACTGGCTGCTGCCCGCCAGGCGCGGGCCTCTGGTTTTGCCCTGCGCCTAGCGCGTGGGCCGGCCCGCGTTTCCCGAGCTTCTGGCCGAGTGCACCCTGCAGTCCAGACAACGCACACGCCGGCCTGAGCTAGGGCCAGTTCTACGTAGGACATTCTTTTCTCCAAACAGAGCCAAAAAAGAGTTAACGCCTTCTCTCTCAAACCTTGGAAGAGCTATCTAGAGAGATGGAGGATTATTTAGCCTCATCATTATTATTTTATTAATATCGTCACCATCAGTCTTGCTCTCTACTGAATAACTTGTGAGAAAGACTAAAGGAAATCATCAGAAGGACCCGGGCAAACACTAAATATTAATCTGTCTCCCTCGCTCTCGCTCTCCGCGCCCCCCTCCCCACCCCCGAACCCCCACCCCCCCTCGGGCTCCAGCTCTCTCCCTCTCTCCCACCCCGCCCCGCCCCCTCCCTTGTTTGATTATATAATAACTTCGAGTAAAGACAGAGTCACCCCACTTTTTCCCCGACGACACAGCTAGAAGTTTAAAAGGTCCTGAAATCCCCGAGTAGTGAGACGGACCTCATTGCTCTTGAAAGGAGCCTCTTGCTGTGTCAAGAACCCTTTAGGAGAACACCCTGACCCACCTCCTCCCATCAGAAGTGAAACAGAAGAGGAGACAGAAGGCCAGAGGAAGACTGTTGCAGGGGGCTTTTTTTTTCTCCTTGGTTAACTTGCTTTCCATCAGGAGGTTTCTAAAACAATAAATAAATACAAGGAGCCAAATACCACCACCAATTCCCTTTATTCCTTGGGATTTCTGGTGAAATCTGTTTACAGTAGTTCCCGGTTACAAATTAATCTGCAAAAGCCGCTGTCTGCTCAGCAGTAATCAGTAACATGCGTGTTCTGCAGTGTTTAGCGCTGCCCTTGAAATGGGCTATTAAAAATAATGGTTTTACTATAATCTCAAACCAACTTTAATTTGCAAACATGCATCAGGACAAATGATCTAAATATTAAGGGGATGGAATGGAAGAACGTACTAGAACAAATGTATAGCTCTGGGAAAAGCAGAAAATAGAGTGATTCATCAGCAATGTTTAAAAAGAGAATCATACTTTTAAAACATTTTTTCCCAGAAGGAATTAAAATATTGGGGTTTTTTTTCTGTCTCATTCTGTTAATTGTTATTTACCAGGAAAAAGGCATTGGAAAATATGAGATTCAAGTGTGAGTTGATAGATTTTCTGGGAGCTGTAAAGATTCCCCTTTGGCTGATGGCAGGGCTGAGGTGGGAGAGGTTAATGTGTTTTCTTCCTGGTTTGAAAAGGGCATAAACCCTCCTCAGGCCCCTTCCTTCCTCCCCCATCTGCGTGGATTGCAGAATCTTTAAAAGGCTCAAAGATTTCCAATAAGGCCACTGGCTCTGCCTTCATTGTGTAACTGTTTATTTAAAATAAGTCAATATATTAGTTAAAGCAGTAAGAAGTTAGTGCTCCAGTATTCAAGTGATTCCCACAAGACTGTAAGCTGATGCCTCTTTTAAGCCTTAAACTTCATGGTTGTCCCAGAAGTAAAAGTTCTGCTAATGGAGACCCTATGGGCATGGTACATTCCAGCACATCATTAAAGGAAAGAAAAGCAGTCCAGCCAAAGCCAGATGAAATAACTGCACTGTCCACTTTTAATAGGCTTCCTGTGGACAAACAGCCCTGTAACACTCTGCAGAGGACAATATTTAAAAACAAGACAACTTGCTGGCAGTTTTCAATACCATAAAGTTAATAAAGTATGTTCCCATTCACCCTGACATTATGTTTTTAGTTTATAGAGGAAGGCACTTTATAACCTCAGCCTAAGTAGAGTTCCCTTAATTCCGCAGCTTTGGGTTTCTTGAGGTGGCTAAATATACACTGAAGTTCAAGCCTGACATTTTTGTTTTAACACTGTTTTTCTGTAGCTTTTCAAGAATGTACAAGTGCATTTTTACATCACTCAAGTGCAGTTTCATTCATGGAGATCCTGTTAAATCTTGTTTCATACAGTTCACATCAAGAAGCATGAAATAATCTGAGAAATTGACATTTGGCCGAACAATAACTGCTTGCTAATTAAATTAGCTTCATGTATAGATATTGATGTGTGTTTAAAAAGAAAATCGATACTTCCTTTTCCATATGGGAATAGGATTTTGTAAAATTTAACTTACCTGAGACAAAGATAAGAAAAAGTACATCTTTAGGATTCAAGTGACTCCCCACTGATTCTCATATAAATATTTTCTCCAATACAGAAACTCCAATTTGTCTCTCCTCTTCCTTTCCCTCCAAATTCTTGGCCACCTACAAGTTCTTCTCCCAAATCCTTTTACTTAAAGAGTAAGCCTTGTAATGAAGCATAACATCTAGCAAGAGAAACTAGATCAGAAAGCCACGGAATCAAAGGCAATATTGTGTTTAATTTCAGTTTATATGTTTTAATCAGAGGGGTACTTCACAAGATGGGTTCCCTAAATCTGAAGGTGAATTCTGTGGTCCTGGGCAAGAAGACCCCAACAAAACAGGCCAGCACAATAAACTTATAAATGAAAAGGGCTCTGAATCTCTATAATCACCAACATACATCATCACTCCTCAGGAAAGATATTTCTGGTCTCACTTGATGGACTTTGTCTTTTTTTTTTTTTTAATCTATGGGTGTGGGAGAGGAAACTGTTGGAAAAAAAAAAGAAAAGAAAAAAGGAAATTAAAGGTAAAAAAAATGTAAATAAAAAATTTCCCTTGGTCTGGAAATGGGCCCTACTGAAAGCATGTTAATCTCCACCTCAGTAATTTGGTTCTCCAGGAGAAGACAGAAGCCCTGCTGCTGTGCCCTGCACTTCATAAATCACATCTTTATGTGGACAAGGTCAGGGCACCTAACAGCTCAGACATGGGCCTTTGCAGTGGCTCGAGGATTCAGGCATGTTTACTCTCCCGCTTGGCTCTCCGAGGAGTAGTCCAGCACGCTTCTAATTACTTTTGATTATTTTCATTTGCTGGGGTCAGTCTGGCTTGCCAGGACTGCTGGAGGGTTGATTTCCTACAAATCTTGATGTCTTTGTAGGACAGCACTGTGTGCGTTCAGAATTAGCACCCCGTTATTGTCCCTACAGCATGGGATCCTTCATAACAGATACCATGATATAAAAGTTTCCCCACTGAACCATTACCTACTTCCTATTTTATTAATTAACTACACAAGCATAATCACCTATCTAATCTTTAAGAGAAAAAAAAATGCAGACGACTTGCTTACCAGTTGAGTATTTTATAGTATATTTGGCCAGAATGAAAGTGAATTTCTTTTCTTTCTTTCTTTTTTTTTTTTTTTTGCCTTGACTTTAAATATATTTAGTAATGACTAGCAGCTCTTTGGAAACTAAGATGAAATACTTTGCTGAGACAACAGCTCTAGTGAATAAATTACTATACTCAGAGATTTATTTCCTAAACTCCAATTAAGACTGCCATATTTAAAATATTTTTTGCTGGGCTATTTTGATGTATTTCAGGCCTAAGCTATTACGCTGAGTGGTTATTTTGTGTGTAAAGCACAACAACAACAAAAAATTTATACCAAGTTTAAAAGAAAACACTGTTATAAAATAAAAACTTGAGTAAAATATAGTAAAATTTTGGTAGAAAAAAAGAGACAAAATACCATTATTTTTCTCTTCCTTATCCACCCAAAGTAGAAAATGTTTCCTGATCTGATGTGTATACACTGAAAGATGCCTTAAAAGTGATGAACAAATAAACATTCATAAAAGCTGAAAAATAGATATTCATCAAAAAACATATAACACATCAATCTGGTTGTTCGGACAATAAGCATTGTAGATCACTGAGCAAAAATTACTATTATATTTTTTATAGACGATAACTTATATCATGATTATAATTAGTTTGAAAAAGCCAAATCCCTCATTCTTCCTAACTTTAACTCAAAGAATTAATGCTCTTCGTGTTAGCCTCAACTCTTTTAGGAATTTACTTTTAATTATTTTATTAATTTTAATTAATTAAATCTTCAAGACATTATTTAGCACACTACATAGTAACTCTACGGTCAGCTTCTTCCCTGAGGCTATAAAAACACCATTCCAGTGTGCTTTTAGACATATAATTTTATGGGGACGGTGATTTGGAAGACCTTTGTCTACTCCTATCTCCACTCCTAGCTACGTGCCTGTGGGTAAGTCACTTAACCTTTGAATTGGTTTCCATGAAAGTTTCATATTATCAGCCCAACAGGAGTGTTAGGAAAATAAATTGGGTAATATGAGTGTCAACTACACTGAGTTCATGGGAACAGGTCAAAATACTGTAAGTTTTGCAGTATTGGTGTTGGGATACTGGGTTAGAATAGACTTACGTACACATGCAGTGAGGAAGATAGTCTAGTCTATATTTAAAGGAATGGCAAAATAGAAGTATTTTTCTATCTTCTTTCTTCCATTTCAATGTCATTTGCCCTAATCCTTACCCTGACCTATGGAAGAGAAGAATTTGAAGAAAAATGTTTTTGTTCTCTCAAGCTGTGGTACCCCCGAAGATGTCTGTCTCTGTCTGGCTTGCAGCTGAGTTCGTTCTGTACCCCCCACTGTGTTCTCTGCCAATCAGTAAGACAGGGAGCTCTGAGGCAGAGGGAAAATGCCATTGAGATTCAAGATCCCTAAAGACCAGGTTAGGCAGCCATACACACACATACACACACCCAAACACACACACAGCCAGATTAGTTTTAGGTCAATGTTTTTTACCAAGGCCAGGAAATTTACTCTCTACTGTGTCCTCTGATGGACCTTAAATGAGTCTTACGTGAGTTATCTTATTTGTGTCTATTATCTTATTTGCATCTATTGCCCAGTTATCTTATTTATTTATCGTATGTATGTCTATTTCCCAGAGCCTAACTCAACATCAGGCATATAGTAGGTATTCAGTAGATGTTTGCTGAAAAAATATATCAAGACCTTCCTTGACTTTCATTCCCACCTAGCTCAGACGCCCGGCTTGAATGCCTGTTATCTCTTGTCTAAATTACTGCAATGACCTCCTAACTGATCATATGACCACAGCTTACCTTCCTACCAGTTTATGCTCAATGCTGTTCATCTTCCCAAGTATCAGCTGTTAATCACTCCCCTGTTTAAAATTCTTCAGTGGGTTTCAGTTTTCTAATACAGTATAAACTCAATCCATCTTTAGAAAATTAAATAAAGCCATATGTGAAAATCACTTAGAATTATGCATGGTGCCTAGCATACGGTCAATAAAAATAGTTATTTTTACTGATATTACTGAAATAATTATTATAATCATTATCCTTCCTCAGCCTACAAGACATTTGGGCTTGATCATCTTGGATAAAATCTTATCTGCCCAAAGACCCCTCCATTTTATGCCCTGTGATTCCTACCAACCAAGTTTGACCTTTTCATCATTCACACCAAATCATCTGTGCTTCCCTCCTGGTTTATAGCCAGTTCTATCTTACCTTACAGTAGTATATATAATGCTTCTCAGTGTTCATTATTAAAATCCTCAAAAACCCTCCTGAAGAGTCATTGTAAGATTCTTCAAGATGGAATCAAGTTTTATTCACACTGACATCTTCAGCAGCATCTTTTCATAATGGGCTGAAACCGCCTCTGAACTTTCCTTGCAAGAGTGAATTACGTACGGCTAGATGTATGAGAAATGGCTACATTTACTATCCAAGACAACTGGACTATTTAACATTGTTCCCCATGGGAATCAACTGATGAACTGAGAAGTCTCTTTTAGAAAATGTAGAGATAGAAATTCCTGCCACTGCTATTTCACCTACTTCATTGCTCCCCATCACTGTTTCTGTACCATCTGCCCTTTACCTGAGTGCCAACCCTGGACAACATCTTGGACTCTTTCCTTTCCCTTATACCCAGTAAACAGTCACTGGCTTGGTCAGTCTGTTCAGTTGTTTCCATGGGCCCTTCACCTTCCCACTGGCACTGGCCTGCTAGAGGCCCTTGTCACTGTAGGCCTGAATTTTGTGACATCTTTATACCAAAAATTCATCTTCCTGAAATAATGAAGTTATTTATGACAATGTTCTGTTTTACCTTAAAAAAAAAAAAAAAGGTAGAGGGGCGCCTGGGTGGCTCAGTGGGTTAGGGCCTCTGCCTTCAGCTCAGGTCGTGATCTTGGGGTCCTGGGATCGAGCCCCGCATCGGGCTCTCTGCTTAGCGGGGAGCCTGCTTCCCCCTCTCTCTCTGCCTGCCTCTCTGCCTACTTGTGATCTCTCTCTCTCTCTTCATCAAATAAATAAATAAAATCTTAAAAAAAAAAAGATTTAAAAAAACGTAGAAAATAAAGAAAAAAATGCTAATAAAGATTCCAATGGACCCTATTCTGCTAGAGAATAAAGCCCTAATCCCACATACAATCTCCTCTCTAATTTGATGTCAAGTTTATCTTTCCAGGCCCATTTCCTGATTCTTCCCTCTAAACAAATCTTCAGCTCTGGTTAAAGCTAAGGATGTGAGCAGAAGCATTTGGTCCTTTACCTGTGTTCATGTGGGCCCTTCACATTTCTTGATAGTCACAGCATTCAGGAGACAAAACAATAGAAATAATAGTTCTGTCAAGCTCATACACAGCCCTCCAGGCACCCTTCCTTGAAATTCTTACAGTACTCATTATTAAAATCACTCACTAGTCAGTCATCATATTTAGGGTCATTTGGAGTATTTTTGTTATCTGCCAATCTACCTGTAGGCTGTTTAATGGCAAGAAACACCCTACACACCAGCATTTTCTAATCAGTGACTGGGAACAGGTATTCCTTGGAAATATGTTCTGTGGTTAAATAAGGTGATAACTCCCATTGGGGCTTCACAGTGAACATCAACATGGTAAATGCTCTAAGACTCTAAAAGCCTCAGTAAAGAAACCTTTTGACTTGTTTAATGGGGCATCAACAAAAATATTTAAACATGAATGGAAAGCCTCTTGCCCTTCCACTGGGACATGTAAGGGAAATAATTTTACGTTACTTTGCATCCGTTTCAGCAAAGCATAAATGTATTCTTCTAAATATTTTTTCTATCCATTGACTTTTTTAACCCTTGATCAAAAATGTTACTTCGAAATTATAATAGATGAATAGAGACAAAAACCAAGCCTCAACTTTTCATTCAAATTGAAAGTATTTGAAAGGTCTATCAAGCTCACAAGAGAAGTAGGTTATCAGTAAACTCCAGCCAATTGATCCTCGCCCTGTGAACTGTTCTAATTGTATTTGAGAGTATGGTACGAGAACCTTCCAAAGGAATGTGTATAATCTCATTTTGAAATCAACCCGCTCTTTCCTATCCTCTTCCATTACAAGCTCTCCTCAAGCATAGATTTTACCATGGGCATATTTACACACAATGTTTTACATTATTTAGGCTTTTCTTAATAAGATTTGGCATTATCTAGATCTGCACTTCCCCAGGAGGGGGAAACAAAAAAAGCAGCAAGTCAGTCTCAGTCTAAGAATGCCTGAATTAAATGTTTAAGAATTTGCCTTTTTTCTAGCTTTTGATATTGGATTCATGTGTTGTGCCTGCCGATGGCTGCCTAACCACTAAACTAAGTGGACATTAAATCAGATGGCATACAAAATTACGGGAATTTGATCTTTAGATAAACCACAAACCTTGATGAACTAACATTGTTCCAGGTGAATTAACTTATCATCCTGAGGAACAGAACATTTCACAGGAGCGACCACACAATCTTCTCTGTAAAGAACGCTAATGACTATGATTAATTTGTGATCTATTGGAAATGCTTGCTTCTAACTAGAGAGGCCTACGCTGAACAGGGAGTTCTGGCCCCAGAATTAACGCTCCACTCCAAAGCTTTGACAGTATGTGTTGGTTGTGACGTGTCCGTTACAGAATTATTAAGAAACAATCAATAGGTTAAGTTCTTATCAATGATGTAGTGAAACATTTGTCTTTTCTTTATGTTGGAAATTCTAAAATTACATTTTATTACATCAATGACCACAGCCAGACACTTTAACAATAAAAAAAATTAAGAGAGCCAGGAAAGTGCGTTAGGCTTGTAGTTCATTGAATGGGTATCACATCTCTTTTGAAACATATCAAAGGTAAAATGTCAAAATATTCCAACAGTTGCTTAAAGTACCAATAAAATCTCAGTATCAGTGTGAATATATGGACATTGATTTCAGCCACGGTTTTAAAAATATCCTCTGTAAATTTTGTTGAGTCAATTCTTCCGCTTCAAATAAAACCCTAATATAGCCTGTCTATAAACTCCTGAATTAAGTACTGGTCAACTTCCAAGATGCAGATTCTCAAAGGTATTTGTGTTTTGGTATGTAGTTCTTGGCTGGAAAACAAATCCAGGCTAGCTAATGCAGTGCCCTACAACTAGAATGGAGAATGCCAAAAGGGACATGAATGGAAATACTTAAAGAGGAAAGAAAAATACACACCCTGATTCACACATAATTTCTATCCCCATATGATCTGGACTATAGATTTACAAATAAAACATGGAACCCAGTCATAAGATGGAGAAAATTGAAATTATGAGACTAGGAAGGTAAGATTGAAATGACTACAGATTTTAAATTTTAAACTCATGCTTTTGTGTAATATCACATTGCATCTTATACACTTTTATTTCTCCTCCCTACTTCCACTCTTAAAAGAAGCTAGCAAAGTTCAAACATCCTCAAAAAAATGAGTAGATGAACCAAACTGATATGATTCACTACTTTGGCTACGTAATGTGTTTGTATTAATTTTGTCGCTTTTCTTGTTTCTGCAGAAAGTATCATAATAAATGTGTATCATTTCCTATGCATATCTCCTTGGTAATCAGTTCTGAAATATTTCAAGAAAGTGACTTAAAGTCTTTATAAAATATATTTTGCTTAATTTTAATCTTGGAAAGTATCATGGCATTGTAATATATAGATATTCAAGTTATTGATGTCCAACGACTGTGAAGAGAAAGAAAGGGGAGGAAGAGGAAGAGAGAGAAGAACAGGTTTTGGAAGAGAGAGAGAGACAGAGAGACTGAATGATCTTTTGCCCAGAAAAGAGAATGAAATGGAGACATGAATCATCTGTTCTCTCAGTAGGAATACAGCATCAAAGGCCTTTTGTGACGAGTATCTTGTTGTGTTGAGTATGTAATCTCACATTTAGAGATACGTATTTCTCACACCATGCAGGAACTGAATGCAAATACCATACATCACTTTCTCTGATACTCAACCAAAGCCATGGTGACTCCTATCAACACTGGTGGTTTAAGGGCTAAGCAAGGAAAATTTGGATTATATCTGATTTCCAATTACTTGCTCACTGCATAATCCAAGCCCTCAATAAAATGTAAACTGACTGAATTTGGTTTAGGTTTTAAAAAATATTTCGTAGCAGTGACAAAATAAATAAGACAAATAAATTAATGTGTCTTCAGTATTTGGGGAGGGCAATGCAACATTTCTTTTCTAATTCTTCCTTGTCCCACCAAATTTTGCTTAATGTTGTCCAGGTGATACAGTGGATCCTGCAGGACTCACATGACCCAGCTGTCAAATCACTCACACCCAGGATGTGGTGGCAACAGTCTGTTTTCACAAATGACCTGCCTCTTGTACCCTTTAGTAGGGAAGGTGATGGACCGAATGTGGTAAGCTGCCAGAATGAGGAAAGAAGATCTTCCTCGCAGGGGTCAGTAGATGACAGGTTCCCTCCCTGCGAATATGAACTCACTCGGGCTCATGAGCCATCAGTCTCATCTATGGTTTCTGACTAAGCTGTAGCCCTCTGATGCGGGAGGTTGCGATGGACTCTTCATCTTGGTCTGTGATACTGAGACAGTTGCTTAAACTTTTTTTTTTACTTTTTTTTTTTACTTTTTTAAAAGATTCTACTTATTTATTTGACAGAGAGAGAGAGAGATCACAAGTAGGCAGAGAGGCAGGCAGAGAGAGAAAGGGAAGCAGGCTCCCCACCAAGCAAAGAACCTGATGCGGCGCTCGATCCTAGGACCCTGAGACCATGACCTGAGCCGAAGGCAGAGGCTTTAACCCACTGAGCCACCCAGATGCCCCTAAAATTCTTGATACAGTCTTTAAAATGACAGTAATGAGCCCTATATCATAGGTTATCAGTATTAAACCGGAGGTAATGTATATAAAGAACTTAGTATATTGGGGCACCTGGGTGGCACAGTTGCTTGGGCATTCAACTCTTCGTTTCGCCTCAGGTCTGATCTCAGGGTCAAAAATCATGACTGTTTAGTATTGTTTTGAGCCACGAAGTTTGGGAGCTCCACGTTGGGCTCCATGCTCAGTGCAGAGTTGGCTTGGGTTTCTCTCTCCCTCTCCCTCTTCCTCTCCTCCCCACCCCCGGCTCACACTCTTGCTCTCTCTCTCTCAAATAAAAAAAAAAAAAAAACACTTAGCATGACGCCTGGTGCATAGCAGAGATTCACAAGGAGAAAAGACAGTGTAATGATTAAAACCACAGACTAGAGTAGGACAGCCTGGATTTAAATCACAGCTTCACTGTATGCTAGGCAAGCAACATGTGCCAAGTTACCTAATGCCTCAGCTTCCTCATCTTTAAATGAGGATAATGATAGTATCTCATAGGGCTGTTGAGAGGATGAAATAAAATAATCCACACATAGCACTCACTTAGCTCAGCACCTAGCACATAAGCACCTAATAAACATTAGCTATCATTAAAAGGAGTCCTAACTATAAAATAGTTACCCTCTACATAAATGCCTTCCATGGTTTGTTCTTCTCAGATATCCTTACATAAGAAGACAAACTTTTTTTCTCCTAATTTATTTGTTGCAACTCTGGTAGAGGTTGTTTCAGAGAAATAGAAATGGAAACACAGAGCACCAGAGAAGAATAACCAAAAGAAGCAATGCGAATAAACATTCATTATAGTCTCTAACATTAAATCAAGCTTCCCAATGCTAGTGAGGAGAACTATTTCCTAAGAGAAGATCTTGGAGATAGGTGAAAGAAAGCAGATGAAGAGAAACAGTAGTCTTCATGATTCTACTGGAAGTCACACATGTTTTTACAGTAAACCTCGAACAGAAATAAGTTTGAAGTACAGTTCAGTCATTAGTTGAAATAAGCTATTAAATGATACAATTCTTCAAAATGTGAGGGAAATGGGACATGAAACATTGGAGGGAAAGGAAAGAAGATACACAGAGTGAGACGCTGGTGTGAACGCAGAGGATTACAGTAGAGGGAGTGCAGACGGGGTGTGTAATCTGTTCTGTTGGCCATGTCCACAAATGCGAGTGCATGGCCATGGGAAATGGATCTCCAATGCCGGTCAAACCTTTAGATGACCACAGCCACCATCTTCACTGCAACCTGATGAGACCCTGGGCCAGAACGACCCAGCTAGCTAAGTGGCTCCTGATTTCCTAAACCATGGAAACTGAAAATCATGACTATTTAGCATTGTTTTGAGCCACGAAGTTTGGGGGTAACTTGTTATGCAGCAATAGATATAAAATATAGCAGCCAAAGCTCTTTGGCGGATATGGATAATCCAGTGGCCTGACCTTCGGTCATCAGGGCATTAAGGCCTGTGAAGGAGCACTCCCCAACCCACACCTGGCCACAGTGAGCTATAGCTCCAAAGGGGTGCTTTCACACTCTCATCTAACAATACCTGCTTCCACTTCTGCTCATTAAGTGTTGCTCAATATCCTCATTAGTACTCCCCAGAAGCCATAAAATGAAGAAGCATTAGTGACCAAGACTTGATAAGGCTTAATTATGGAACGCTTTCCAAAGACTATTAGAATTTAGGCTATATTGGGTTGAAAACAGAAAATGGCAGTCATGACAAGTTTCAGAGTGGTGACATTATAGCAGGATTTCAGAAAGCTTTGCGTTCTGTTTCCACAGCCATCACATAGGAAATCATGGTTTGGGGGCATGTACCAAATGAGGTTAGCTGCTTTGCAAATTCAAATTGTTGTCTTTATAAAAGGACTAAGATGTTGATCTTTGAACAAAGAAGTGCCTTGCTAAACTGTTTACCAGGAGTTCCCCCAATTCCAGCCCGAAGCTAGAAGAAAGGCAATACAACCTTATCAATATGAAATGCATCAATGAAAAAGAATACTAGCAATTTCTTTCTCTCCCCTTCCGCCCCCATCATGGACTAGGACCTTGCCCTTTGTAGGAGCTACAGCCTAGGAGTAGTTGCTGGCTACCATTCCCAAAGGCTCCCAGAGAGATTTCCAGGTTTGCCTAAGTACCAACCAAACCATATCAGATGTGACACAGAGCATAGTAGGGATAACCCATTATCCTTTCCAAGGGATACACTTTCCACTTAAATTAATTAAGTTGCTAAGGTTACAAAACCATGAAAGGGCATGACAAGTAAAATTATCACCACAATAAAACTGAGAAAGGAGATGCAGACATTAGAGAACTTGCCGGAAGTCCCAACGCTAGTAAGTGCTGGCCCTGTGGCTAGAAAACAGAAATTTTTGATTCTTAGAAAATTCTTTTCCCATAGGTGGTTCTCCACCTATCCCGCCAGAGAGGCTGGATTTATTTTTTTTCCTCTTGCAGAAAATCTGATAATTTTATTTATCACTCCACTTTACTTTGATATTTCCTTTGTGGTTTCCATTTTTAAACAATTTCTTTGAAGTTTTTCAAATTACAAAAATAATATATGTTTGTTTTGCCTATCAAACAATAATACAAAGGTGTTTCACTTCTCAGAGGTAATCAATATTTCAGTCCAGTGTGTTTTTCTTGTGGTATTCTTTGCTCAAACAAAACTAATATATGTATTTCTATATTCTATATAAATTTCTATATTTGTTTTTACCAAAATAGAGTTACATTGTACATAGTAGGCTACAACTTCCTTTTTTGAATGTGGCAATAGATCACAATCTATAGGTTAGGAAGTCTATGTCTAATTTGAAGTTGTCTTTCTAATTGCTGTATGCATACAAACAATCACATGTACACACACACACACACATACACACACACACATTTCATGGACTCTTAGGTTTGAGAATAACTCTGTAATGTCTATCACAAACCATGCTCTCCAATGCTTTGGCTCTTGATTCACAGTTGAAAATGACCAAACTAAATACGCTGCAGGATAAGGTTTAGAAACCAAAGGAAATAAAAAATTAATATAAACCATTGTCCCTGCTGTTAAGGCCCATGTAATCTATTTAGAGAGACAAGAGTAAGTTACTTGAAAGAACAGCAAATAGCACAAGACTGTAAGTCATTAAGTACTAAATTATGTGGCTCAAATGATAAGTGCTGCAGAGATTCAGACAGGAGAGAGATGTGTGAAGGTTGGCGAGTAGGAGAAGCTTTATGGGAGAAGTGAGACTTGCACTCATTCAAAGGTTGGGCAAAAGTGGAAAAAAGTATTTTTAGGATTTTACTATGTGCTGGACTTAAGCTAAATGTATTTTCAATGTTTGCTTAATTGCTTTGATAAAACCCAGAATCTCTGTTGTTCCTCAGGTGTATAAAATTATTCCTACACATTTTTAAAATATAGATTATAGTATCTTAGGTATGTGTATATTCACGTGTGTGCTTTAAGCAAAGAGATTAATCTTCTTGATGGATTCAAATGTACCATGCAGATTTATGCTCAATGCTGGGTGAATCTGTTAACATAAATTAGAGGAACATTGAAAAATAATTGTTTTGGTAAAAATCTAAAAGCAATTGGTAAGCTCATGAAATTTCTAGGGTAATTTTTTATTAACCTAAGAATAACTGATAACATACTTAAAGTACATATCCAGACATAAGGGTTTGTAAGTAAGCTAGAAACATCTGATTTCAAAGAACAGGTTTTCCCATATTCTTTAACAACCAAAGATGCAGTCTATGTCATAGTCAACCTATTTGCAATAGTAATAATAACCATAACAAAAATCATAAAACACTTCAAAGTTGTAAGCATAATGCCTAAATACATATGCCCATTGCTGTTGTGTGTGTGTGTTGTGATCACTTAAAAATTAACCCATGGATTTAACTTTTTTATAAATTGTTTGGTTTTGATTACAAATGTAGGCAAAAGATATTCTTTTTTTTTTTAAGATTTACTGATTTATTAGAGAGAGGGAGGAAACGGCAAAGGGAGAGAATCTTTCAAGCAGATTCCCCACTGAATGCAGAGCCTGATACTGGGGTCAATGTCAGGACCATAAGATCATGACCTGTGCCAAAACCAAGAGTCGGATGCACAACCCACTGAGCCACCCAGGCCCCCAATATCCATTATTTCTTTCAAATCAAGTGTCTTTAAATATTTTATTTCTAACATCAGTCAGTCTAGTTAATTTTATTCATTTATTCATTCATTCTGGAAAGAAACCAGACATGATCTTTGCCAAATTCTCATCTTTAAAACCTCTAAGGGCAACAATGTGGCAAATGAACTGCGTGCAGCAAGTGGATGCCAGGTGACCAATTAGCAAGCTTCTGAAGTTGTAGAAGCAAGAGATGATGATAAGATGGTAAGACACATAATAATCATAATACAATCATTTATTAAGTGCCTCTTGTATGTCAAGTGCTCATTATGCATCATTTGATAACTCACTAATAAGCTATAAGTGATTATCCTTGTTTTATAGATGACAAAACTGAACTCAATAAGGTTGAGTACATTACTTGCCCTAAGTCACATAACTGTTAAGTATTAAAGATGGGATTCAAACCCTGATCAATAATGACTGCATATTCTGCCATAACCTTTTCCCCAGGCTGCACTACCTCAAACATAAAGACCAGAAAGATTGGCCTCCTAATTTGCCAAAGAAGTCATCTGTCTATTATTGGGAGTTGGCATTCAGGGTCACTCTGAGCCAACCACTGACTGATGGGGAGCCTAAGGGATGCTAACCTCAGTTTAACAATGCATATTACATAAATGAAGGAAGAACCCACTAGGGGCATTTTCAAGACCAATATAAACTCTGCAGGTATCAGTGAATCTATAGAGCATTTTGTAATTAACGCAGTCAATGCAGTTCCATTCTGAAATGGGAACACGGAGGCCAGAGAAGCGACATCATGTTCCCAAGACTCAATCATAATCAGAGTAAGGACAAATTTGTACCAATGCTTGGTTTATGGCCTCATCCCATTTTTTCAATTACTCTCTCATTGATGAACATATTTTAACTGTAGTCTATTAGGAAAAAAACACATGAAAAAGAAATTCAGTACTTGAGACAGAGAAAAGAGATACTTTTTAGAAGTTAAATTTTAATCCACTAAGGTTCTCAAAAGTGACCTCAGGAAGCATATTACCTACCTATCCTCATCTTACATTCGTCACTTAGATTTGTATAAAAACATAAAAGTAAAAATAAAAGAAAGCAAAACAGTTTATTTTTCTGCCCACAACTATGCATCTGGCATAATAGGGATGCTAGTAAAAACAATGAAATTTGATGTTTAACATTCTGTCATTAAACTATAATTATGTCTCTTCACCCATGGAAGGTGGCTGGGGTTATTAGTGGTAGTTTCCTCCTAAACCCAGCGTGCTGGCCCTTGCTATCGGCTTCCTTATCTGATTCTTTACACTGTTTGAAACTTCCTTGTGCTTTTATCATCAAAAACCACTTGTGGTCTGCATCCTGGGTGCAAGGCCCCAACCCTCTGTCGTATTCCTTGTCTAAGCCAGATTCCTGGTAAAGTTTCCTGACAAAAGTTTTGTCTACATAATAGCTTAAGTTTTGACAGGAAATAAGTTGGTTTACAGAAGTAAGTCTTAAAGTAGGAATCAGGTCCTCTGTTTTAAGATATCTTCTGAGACTGCTTAACAAGAGTTTTTAAAGATTTTAGTGAAGAGGTATATGGATACATGCAATCGGAGAGCACCTAAGATTCCACCTTAAAACCTTCAGGTAATCGAAATAAAGTGTTTACTATACCAATAGACAATGCATTTCCAGACTGCGACTGTGCTCCGTGAGTGTTCACACCAGTGAGAAATAAGATGAAAATATAGCACGAAAACAAGGTGAAGTTGTAAAACTGATTAACCTCAGTAACCAAAGGAGATACAGTATAATCAAAATGTTGCAACTGCACCGGATGGTCAAGCCATCTATAGCATATGAGAAGTTTGTAATTAATCTATGTTTTTCATCACTAGGAAAAAAATATGGGGTTTGAGATATCATGTTTAAAGCACCTAAAGAACCCAAAGTTGTCATGCTAAATACAAGAGATCTAAAGATCTGCTGTTACACATCCATTACATTTAGTGAGCTGTCCTACTGGCTTTTTTGAAGTGCTATATACATAATCTTACCGGGAGAAACACTTTATGTACCATACGAAATTTGAGGCTTAATGTTTAATGTTCACGAGATAAGTTAACAAAACTGTATGCTGGTGACTTTTTTATTTCCCTGTTTTATGTCCTTCAAATACTTTAAGGAAAGATAAACAATAAGGTAGGAGAATAAAATGTGCCTTTTCCTTCTACCTCTTTCACTCTTCCCTAAATTAAATTATAACTGCTGATTTGCACCCAAGGAAGAAATCATGTTAGAATACACTGATTTTTTTTTTCTAATGTTTAGATAACAGCTTTCAAAACACAGCTAAGTAAAATGTGTTTTGAGATGGAAAACATTTGGTCTTTTTTGCAGCTTTCAACAGCTTAAGCAAAGGGATTTTTAATGTTCCCAAACAGCTGGGCCATACTATGTATATCATGAATTCCCCTCTCATTGCAGGATCCCTTCTCCAGCACTGCGCAGAGAGGTTCCCTTTTTTCTTCCCATTCTTGCTGCTTGCCTCTAATAGCTTCCCATTATTATCACAGCTTTCTCATACGTCATGCTTACAACAGTGATCACTGGAACTTATCCTTGAACAAAACATACACTTTTCCTTAAAAACTCTTTATGGTTTTCTATTTATTATGTGGTGGCTATGGAAAGCAACAGATTAGTGTACATTAGAATAAAAATAACAGGATGACAGGGAGAGGAAGATTGCATTATTATTTTTGGAACCTCTCGCAACTTTCTCAAAAGGTGCTACTAAAATATATTCCAGGACACACGATCTGAATTGCCTAAATTTTTATTACTCTCTCAACATCATTCCAAATATATACGCAACAGGAGTTTTTGAAGAACACCTAAACATTTCACAATTATTTTCAAACCCTTCCCAGGTCAAGGGTTAGACATAAATGCATCTAGGTATCAGTATTTATTTATGTGACTATATAATAAGGTAGTGAAGAGGGTGTGGATGGCAATCACACATAATGCCCATTCAACGTGAACAAAAGTAACAAACATAAGAGAAAAAGCCAAAGTGTTGTAAAATATTTATGCAATGCACACATACAGAGGTGAAGTACATCTTACATTTAACAACAGGTTTACTGTTTTATATCTGAAAGACTCAAAACAATAGTTTGTAAGTTTCCATACATTAAATATGCAAACCATGCAAATGAACTATGTTTATAAATATACATAAATTATGTGTACTGTTTGGCAACAAATAGCCAAAATGTCATTTTGTCATTTATAATCCATTATTTATTGTTTTCTAGCATGTTTTACCTTTCGTCAATTTGTCTCTAATGTAGGGGATGACTGGATGGAAATGTTTCTGCAGCTGCATATTCAACTCCTCTAGTCCTACTGCAAACCTTGGGGCTTTTCAGCCTTTGGGGGAGGCCAGCCATTCCTAGGTGCTAAGGACGGACCATGAGTGGAGGAAGAAGGCATTTCTCCAATATATGACATATCTGATTGGCCAGGGAATTCAAGGTCCCACATAGTACAATGCTGTGCTGTTTATTATCTACTGTGCAGTTAGTTCTACGTAATAAACAACTCTTAATACATAAATATTTCAGATGATTAACAGTAATTTAAACTGCTTTCACAAATCCTCTATGATTGCTTTTCACCGTGGGTAATCACCCTCCAACCCCTCCTCCGAGAAGTTATTTTGTTCTTGGATAATTGAAAATTTACTCTATATGTGTAGATAGTCTATACTTCCATGAATAGGCATGCAAGCCTCAGGCAGAAAAATGATTCTGTATGCGTGCATGCACGTGTGGCTTCAAAATTGTTTTTAATAAAACATACTTTTTATTAAAACAAGAATGTGTAAATGGCTTTTAAGTACTTGCCCTTCCTGGTTCCATACTTCAATTAACAGAGTTATTATTCCCTAACCTACTGCCTCTGATCCTGGAAGAGGATTTGCCTTTAAAATACTCTGTGAAATCAAATAAATAAAATAAATGCAATAAATAAAATCCCTGAGATATGAAAGGGAATAGCATGAAGACAGGGATGGAGGAAAAATGGTAATTCTATTGTTAAATAATGTGATCACTTTTAGAGGAATTTTTGAAACCACTTTTAGACTTTTTATAATGAGTTTTTGTTGGAAATGCTTTAGATTCCAGAGCTAATGCTGATAACTTTCTACCTTACAGTATTATCTTTTTTTTTTCCATGCTGCTTTAAATTAAACTAGTTGGTTCTTTATTAAATTATGGTATTATTTTATTTTGGTTTGCCTGAGAGATTTTAGGTTAAAGAATTGTAGCTGTGAAATTGGTAAATGTTGCCAGGTTGTAGATTAAAATCCTGCTAGGTCAGATTTGTTAACATCAATTGCATTATAATTGGTTATGGACAAACCAAAAAGATTCTAAATTCATTTCCTATGTCAACTTAAAGGTCTATGTTGAACCTATATCTAATCTTTTTTTCCATATCAAAACTGTCTTGGAAACCTCATTAGTCTACTTTGTTAGATTCTTGGTGCTTCAACCTTGTAGTCAGGCTGGGCTATAAATAACCAAATAATACATTGATTTTCATTGAGAGAGCTCTTCTGACTGAAACCAGACGATTGGCAAGTCACACAGAAAAGCTGGAATATGAGGAAAAAATTAAAATTTCCATACAAGGACATAACTTCTTTAACATACAAAAAATCAAAGAATATAGTAAAAGCAAAATTTCTGTGGTTTAAAATAGTATAGATAAAATTCACCTGCACAAAATGTACATACATTATTAATTAAAAAGCCATGTGGGTAAAAATAAAGAAATTATATTTGCTTGGATTTTGGTTTCTACACTTTAAAAAGTTATAGATAATATTTCTTCTTCATCTAGCACAAGTTCCCTCCCCAAGCCTAGGTTAAATTAAATTAACAATGTGCTTTAGCTGATGAAAATAGCTATTAAGAAGAATTTGTTTTGTTTTTACTACTTAACGTAGGAAAAAAAAATTACACCTGATTTTTAGCAGAAACATAGTTCTTAATATCTTATCCTGGGTCACAGGTGAAATCTCTCCCTGACTTGGACATGTTAAGTAGAAGAAAGACTTGATAGTACAGAAAATCAACATATGGAGTCACTAAAAATAGGTTAAATTTAATCTCATTAATTTGGACTGAAACAATCAACATGCTATAAAAATTATTCATAAATGGTAATTATACTTCAAGTGTGTTCTGCTATGTTCTTTGCAAACATTCCAGAACCCAAGTGGAATATTTTCTCTCATATTACTAAATGTTTGCTCTGACCTCCAAGTGTTAATACAAATAAAAATATTGACATTTTTTCACACTTATTCAATATCTACTAAAAAGAAACCTAAAGTATCATTCAAAACTCAGTACATCTTGTACTTAAAAAAAAAGGAACCTTCAAAATAGATTTCTAAATGTAAAATAATATGTCCCAGATAGCGAGAGCCAGAAGTAGCCTTTAGTTTCTCTGAACTATTCCAGCTTCCTGCTTAGCCATCTTATCAGAAGTTTATCTTAATAAACAGAGAAGGGCAGCACGACACTCCATTCTGTCCAATTCTATATGAGGCCAGTTCTACTTTTTTTTTCATGGGATAAGAGGAAAATGTCAGCCAGCCAAAATACAAAGGCCAAGATGATATCTTACCACTGGCCCAATGAAGTAATATTTTAGGAAAATTATATTTAGCCTTTTATGTATTTCACACTAGAAATGAAGTCCCTAGACTATCACAAACTATCTCATATACATGCCTAATACTGCAAGCCCTCTTGTGATTGAGTCATCCTATTTTTACCTGTTGATTTAGATAACCTATTTTAATCATTAAAATTGTCTGTTCCACACCTGAAGAGTCAACACCAAGCCTCTCTGTTCTCTCAGAAGTAACTTCAAATTATATTGTTTCCCAGAGTACTAAATTAGACTAGATCAAACGAAGGCACAATTCAAAGGTACACACACTTCTGTGGGTGCCAAAAACGTGAACTTGTTCAGTTCTTTTTTTTTTTTTTTTTTTCATTCAGCCCAGGGTGGCTAAAGCTATGATAATTTCTTTACTCTGAATTATGAGCCAGCTTCCCTAATTCTAGAAACATTCCACAAAGTTTCACAGGAAATCTACTTGCAATTTATCTAGGATTGGAAGACTCAGTGTCTCCTCATATAAAAGCAGCAGTTGGGGATGTTCTTCCTCTCATCTTATTGAAGAAGAGTACACTATTCAACTTGGCAGCTTAACGAGAAAACCAAACTAACTATATTAAACAATTTTTAAAATAACCTTACAGGTGTTTTTGAGATTCTACCTATAATGTCCTTCCCAATGAGTCCTATAGACTTTTTGATTCTCTATGAGGAGATTACAAATTCTAAAGCCAATGGACAGTGTTTCATTTGTAAATTACAGAACAGTCTTTCATATACAGAAGCTAAAACTCCAGAATGAATGGATATTCCACTTTCCATGCTGTTAGATTAACAAGAAAATTTCAAAATGTACTGCTAGAATTTGTTTTTGTTTTTATGTCACTGTGTTGCTTATAAATGTCTTACATTATTTTAAGACTGTTTTCTTCTCTGAGTATACAGGCATAATTTAATTTTAAACATGCCAATTTCTTACCAGAAAATATTTTATTGTTATTATTATTTTTTTGTTTTTTTAGCAAAGAAGAAGCAATAGAGGTTTGGAGAAAGATGATGTCACAAGTAAAATGCTATTGTGTTTTTCTATTAGAAACACTTGCTGAGGTTATAAGAATTAATTATATTGCCTTAGTTCTCATGAAGAAATCTATTAATAACCAATAATAATTAAGATAGATTGTTCAGTTTTCCTTCAACTTGAATTCCCTACCAAGCTTTGTTCTTCTTGGAGAGAGGGTTCTTGTCATTTTTATATCTCTTCTAATACCTAGTCTCGTGATTTGTACATAGCAGGTACCTAGTATATGTTTGATAAAATGAAGTTTGAAATATTGTTTTATAACATATTTATTAAGTCCCTTAACATTTCATACCATGGACATTAAAAGGAGAAGTGTAAAAATGATATTAAAATATATTTAGAAATTGATTCAGAAGTAAGTGAAAATAATTTTAAACAAAATAAATGATTATTGGGAATAAATAATTTGATAGTCAATATGTCGAGCCCTTACTCCATGTGACTCTGACGCAGAAGAAGGAAATGATGAAAATGTGGAAAAAAAGGCATAAGAAGTTACTCCTCAGCTGTTGTCAAATGGAAAAGTCCGTTAAGAGAAATAGAGAAGCTTGGCCTGGACAAAGTACCAGAGAAAACTATTAAGATGTAGATGAAGCAGTGGTGGAGGGACCTACTAGCCTTTGCTTTCTAAAGGGAAGCCAGAGAACTGACTCCAGCAAAACAGAAAGTTCCCAAGAGAGTAAACATTAATACAAAAGGAACACCAGATCACTTCAGAATGAGCAATAGGAAACTAAACCAACATTCAGTGGGGCTCCATCCAAGGTGGAGTAAAAGACAGAGGAAACTCATGTGAAATCCTGCATTACATCTAACCGGCGACATGACAAAGAAAAGATGGAGGAATGAGAAACAAGAACTCTCTTTTTGTTCTAGATGCTACAAATTTTTGCTAAGAAGAATATATGAAAAAAACGTATACATATATGTTTTTAAAATCTGCCTCTCTGTCTTTGGTTTGACCTGGCATGGACATGCTATTCACATTTAAGAGCTGGGATGGTAGACACTTTCTATCAAATAATACAATCGTGCCACCTCCCAAGATATGGATTTAATTTTTTGAGTTGTACAGATTATTATCTATTGCATTCAAGATAATGTTTCCTAATATCCTACAAAATCTGGACAAATGTCAATTTCTTTTCCTTCTTTCTTCTATTGGACTGTATGTTTTTACTTTACTTGCTTCCATAATAACCCTTGTAGATATAATTAAAGGCCTAAGCTTCTAGCAATTATCCCCCAAATAAATTTAATCTCAGAAGAAACAAATTGGAATTGAAAATTTCTTTCTGTGGATGGAAAATGGAACAGAAGAGAGAGTATATAAAAACTTTAATTGACATTTTAATGACTGCGATTTTATGAATTTGAATATTTCGATTGCTAATGACTAGGAGCAAAGTAATAAACCTGAAGAATGGATATGAAGATTTTGTGTCCATAGGCTAGAGGGCTATGCTATGCTTTGTCATGTTTGGATTCCTAACTTGGCATTATGCAGGCCCGATGGCTCAGGAGGCTGAGGACATACTTTTGTATTGTCCAGGCTCTACGGCTCACCAGCAGCTAGCCTTGACAAGTCATTCAGCCTCACTGTGCATTGGCTTCCTCATTGGCAAGAGGAGGAGAAATCTAAGGTCTCAGTGCTTATCTTATTGGACCCCGTGAAAGTAAAGTGATATTGTATATCGGTGCACCTAATAAACTCTAAGTACTATGTAATTGTCAATTAAAGGATTGCTACTATAATTATTTTATTTACATGTCAATGTTGTCGCCCCATAGTTTACTGGAAGGAGAGGAGATATATATATATATATATAATATGTATAAAATATATATATATATATTTCATTTTGGCTCTGTTCATAGCATACCTATTTCTTTCATTAGCTAACATGGTAAAAAAAATAAGCATAGGAATAAACATAAAATATAGGTGAAAATTACAACATTTGACATTCGTAACCACTTCTTCCTTGAAATGGTCTACTCCTCTGGCATTCGTGACTCACTCTTCCCTGGTTCACCTTCTGCTCCTCTGGATTCTTTTTCTGGATCCTCCATTGGGGTCATTTTCTCCCCTTGCTGAGTAAATGCTGGGTGTCTCCCAGGGTTTTGTCTTCAGCCTGTTTTCCTTTTAACATGCTCACTGGGTTTTCTTCCAACCATTCTCAAAGCTTTAATTATTCCTCCCTCCCTGTGCTGGTAACTCCCTGACAATGTCTATCCCCTCTGAACTCCAGACTGGTATATCCACTTGTCCCAGAGGTGTCTTAAATTCAGTGTGGCCAGCTCTAGAAACACTTTGTGTTCATTCTCAATCTCTGGCTTGCACTATCTTAGACTCTATATACCTCCCTCGTGTCTCAAATCGAACCGACCCCCACGCCTCATGAATTGTGTTTCCTAAATATTGCCGATATCAGTTGCTTCTCACTACTGCTTATCTGCGCCATCTTTAACTATCACACTCAACTTCTTGCATCCAGACTTGTCCACATTAGATGCATTCTGACTAATGCAACCGATGAATTAGCTTGCATACAAATCATGTTAATTTGCTACCTAAAATCTTTCAGTGACTGTCCATGACTGACAATCTAGAGGCCAAGGAACTTAATATGACATGCAGAGTACTCCATTGTGGCCTCCACTAATCTCGTCAAACTGATATCTTCTTACTCCCTCCATCATTCTTTGCAGGCTCTAAGTATAAACCAGATCGTAAGTCCACACATTCACTGTCATAGTTCAGGTTCTGAGCCTTTGCTTTGGCAGGTCCCTCTTTTTCAGCACATAATTTCTACTCATTATTTACTGGCTAACTCATTCTTATCATTTTGAAGACTTCATCTGTAGGAATGTACAGCAAATCCCCAAACTCCCAGTGTTGGGCATTTTGCTATGCTTCCACAGCCCCATAGGCAAAAGTCTCCACAGATTTTCTTTAAAATATCTATGGATATATATTTACCACTAGACTCAAAAGATTTCTGAGACTGGAAAAAAAAATGTCTTACACATCTTTTTTCCCTGGCTCGTATTAGATGTTTCATTAAAGTGGAAGTAAATTTTGAACAAATTGCCATTGGTCCTTCCAGTAACTGTTTCTTTCCAACATTATTAGACATTACTAGTGTAAGGGACAGGAATGGTCGCATGGCATCAAAATTTAAAGGTCTCCTTTTTAATCCTCTGGACTACTGCAAAGGATGGGTAGAAAAAGTAATATAGCAAAAAACACAATGCAAGAAGAAACCGTGAGTAAAGATGTCTTTGTATAAAGAAAAATCTAAACTCGATAATTTTACATCTAAAGTATCAGTTACATCAACAATGCTTCAGGTTAATGCAGGGATTTTTTTTTCCCTAAAACATGGCTCCTTGTACCTTCTAAGAAAAGAGATTCTATAGAATGGTATCCAACTAAAGGTACATTTAGAGAAAGCAATTTATCAGCACAAGACAAGGTCATTTCTTTCTTATCTTCCCTTCTCAACCTGACACGTTGCATTTTAAAATTAAACAGAAGAATACGTTGCTTCCAGAAATGTATGCAACCATCTGGCACATTACTCAAATGACCACCACTGTCTTACTTATGGAATCAAGCACAACTTTATTCACAGAAACCAGGCTGGAAGACACATTTTTAAAACTCAGGCTTTTAAAAGCAGACTCCTTCTCTTCTGGTAACTATTGATTGGCTTTTTTATCACCTTCACTCACTAGGTGGATATTTACCTGCTCTGGTACAGAAAGCAGATACTAGGGTCTGAAATTGGACAGACCTCTGTCTCAATCCTGACTCTGTTGATTTCTATATTGCTAGATCTATGATTTTCAAAAGTTACCAAATTAGCCATTATAAATAAATACTATACCCATACTATTTATTCAGCAGAGTATTAAAACATAAAAATTAACAAAAACAAAAGGGTGATTAAAATCTCCTAATTACCCGTTCAAGCCTTTTCCCTCATCTATACATGGGAAAAATAATACAAGCCAGAACTTACAATGTGCCAGACATCTTTTGAAGGCTTTGTGTATATTATCTCATGTAATTCTTCCAACGATCCCAAGAAATAGACATTATTATTTTCAGTTTGCTGTTGAGAAAACGGGGGGGGGGGGGGCAGTGGCAGATTTGAGTGGTTGGTCTCTAGAGACACACTGTACTTGCTTTGCAATGTTTGTATAAAGATGAAGTATTTAAATAG